>CM060693.1:162363889-162951389 GCA_030686995.1 Artemisia argyi
GATATATTAAACCTCGCAATCTCAAATTACAAAGTCCCTTGTGCAATACCTTCTTAATTAATAACCCTTCTGTTTTAAGAAATTAAAAAAAAAAAAAAACCTTGTGAATCAAATCTGTCTTTTTCTTTCCACCAAGTATTTAACTTGATTTTTTTATTTTATTTTATAACCAAATAAAAAAAACCAAGATATGGCTCCTGTTTTTTTTTTCTTCTTTGTTTATCACGTCAATGAAAAACAAGAAACCCACCAGAAAACCTTGTCGATCTTCAACACCCGAAAACCAACAAACCCTTAGATCTTCTACACCTTGTCACAAACTCGGACAATCGAAGACCCAAGAACCCTTACTGTCGATGTTACTGTTTAAACGAATCCTAAATAGTAACCCTCTTGTCGATCATTACCCTTGAAAAACCTAAACAGAAAATGAGACCTTCTCTTTCCAAGAACGAACAACAGAGACCTTCTTGATCGATCCTAGTATACCATAAAAACTTGAAAACCTGGGCTCTCTGATATCACTTGTTAGTCATGTCGACCAACAACCTGATACTAGAGCGGAATGACTTCGATCTTGATGACAACCACACACCAACAGTTAATATGTATCGACAGAAAAAGAGAAGCTTTGCACAAGTAAGTAACCCTAATCGAACCTTTTATTTGTATTGAAAGAATGCTTACAAACCCCTCCCCCTCACCTCCTTTTATAGAGACGAGGGGGAAGAAAACCGGCTCTAACATGTCTCAATTTCGGTTGTGATAATAAACAGAAAAGGAAAAACGGGTTGGGCTTGGGACAGAAGCCAACCCAACGACCCTTAACTCTATTCGGCTAATAATAAAGTAGACTTAACATTTAACGACCCTAGACTCTTGATAATATAAAATACTAACACGTAACAAAATACTTACATGTTATAGATTATGCATGGGGAGGGTTCAAGAATCAAGGCTAAAATAAGATGGAAAGAAACAAGAAGATGTATTCAAGAAATTCATTATTTATATATACCTTTCTTGAATATTGAGCCACACCACAAGTCCACAAGTGAATGGGAATGGGACAAGAGGTGGTTCTGAGCGATGTTTTAAAGCCTGGTTCAACCGGTTGAATCGGGAACCGGTGATATTATCAGGCCGCTACTAACCGTGTTTTGAGGATTTGAGACCCAGATTGAACCGTCGAGTTTTAGTTGACCCGGGTCGAACCGGTGAACCAGAACCGGTCGGGTTTTACTTTTTATGTCTCTTTAACGAAACAAACCATAACCATAACCGATCTTTTTCTTCGTCTTTGTTTCTGCCTATACTCGAGGAACACCAACACAATTTGTTCTTACAAACTTTCTTATAAATACGAGAGTGGAAAACTAGAAGGGGGGGGGGGTTGAATAGTTTTACGCCTTTTTAATTTGTTACAAAAGATTGTTTGAAAGTTTTCTTTGTTTTCAAAAAAATTTAGATTCGATACTCTGTGATATCAAGTCATGCACAATATGAACAACAATAAATATGTACGATAAAGTAATAATAATGTAAGTAAAGAAATAAATGAGAGATGGAAAGATCGAACCGCGAGACAAGAGATTTAGAGTTGTTCGGCTACAAGGTCACCTTCCTTGCCCTACTCCACTCCCCGAGCACCTAACTCGAGAGTTTTCTTTACTATGTCAACAAGCTCCCTTATGGCGGAGAAAACCTTACACACCAATTTACACACCACAACTTCGTCACAACTTCTACACAACTTCTTCACACCAATCTACTTCACACCAATCTTTTTCACACCTTTCTACTTCACACCTATCTACTTCACACCAATCTACTTCACACCAATCTTCTTCACGCCTTTCTATTTCACACCTATTTACTTCACACCAATCTTCTTCACACCTTTCTACTTCCTAACTCTTCTTCTTCACAACAAACTACTAACCTATCACACTACTTATATACCTAGCTAAACTATCTTCTATCAAATATTCACAACTAATTACACAAAGAGATAGATACAATGGATGATGCTCTAACAACTTAGATGTGGAGATCACAACAAGTTGTAATACTTCTTGTATCGAGGGATAGAAGTATTCTTCTCTTGCACTTGAAAGGATGATGTTTGGATCACTTTGAAACAAAGATTTATGAATGTATGATCAAAGGATTAAGAGAATGGAAATGGAGATCTAGAACAGAAAGTTTTGGAGTGCAAAAGGTGGGGAAAAATTCCAGATTTAAGGTGGTATTTATAGGCAAAAATTTCTGACAACTGGAGCGTGCCGGTCCCCTTAAATCATGGCCGGTCCCCTTAAATTTAAGGGGACCGCCCCTTATAATTAAGGGGGCCACCCAGCTGTAACGGCCAGAAACTTCGTGTTTTAGTGGGGAATGTTTATTTGGTGAAAAACTAACTGATTTTGGTTAAAAATTTGAATTCATATATTTAGTATGAATAAAACATTTTTCTTTATTACCAAAAGTGTTTTTCAAAAATATATAATATGTTTATATAATTAAATAAACTTTGTAATAATTTATTAAATATCCCTTTGATCATAGATTGCAATAAACACTTTGTTTATTCATACCTTAAGTGATTTGGATGAAAAGAGAATGTTAATCACTAAATACTTGTTTATGTCATAAATTTTAGTTCAATGAGTTTATGTTTTGTAATAATTAAAACATAGAGATATTGATAATATGTTAATAATGTTTTTAGGCATTATTTATGTCAACAATCTTCCCCTTTTTGATTATTACAAAACCTTAAACTTAATAGGTCTAAACTTTATTTTTAGGCAAGTATTTTAGAGTTTACTATTCTTTTTCTCCCCCTTTTTGTAAAATCAAAAAGGTTAAACCGAGTAAGCTTCATAGAAGAAGTTAAACGGGTAGAATGCTCCCCCTTGATGTATGCTCCCCCTCATTTGAGAGCACCAAGGGAGTGAGCTATGGAAATCTTGGCTACAAAAAATATGTGGAGAGAACAAGACATATATATGCAAAGCAACAATTATGCAAATAAAAATAGATTCATTCAAGCATCATAGAAATGATTAGCATTACAATATTCAATATGCTTGAAGCATATTGATTACAATAAAACAAAAGAAAAGACATAGTCATATATTGCCTAAGAGAGCACTTGGACTTGCTTGCAACCCACGGTTGATTGTTTTATTTGCTTGAAGGGGAACATAAGCATAGAGCTTAGTTGTTGGATGGAGAGGGATATGTAGTGGGGTATGGAGCGGAAGAGGTGGATCTTACGATGTTGTATCGAGTTAAGGGTGGTATTGGATGAGGACGAGTAAGAAGATATTCAATCCAAGAAATATCTTCACTCAAGTAGAGAATTTGTTTTTAAAGAAAGATACAACAAGGGCAATAGTGAGTGTGGTTTGTATCTTGATCCAAGTTTGCATAGGGAGATGATAGAGGTTGCCCTTTGTTGCGTTGTGCACGATGCATAGTAAGGAGATCACTAAGATCATGGATTTGGGTTATTTCATCACGGAACTTTTGCTTTTCTGTGGCAATGTGGAGAGAGTCATTGTGTTGATACGGATGAATTGGGTTTGTGTAGTTGGAATTGTAGTTTGATGGTTGATCAAACTTGTATGGATCATTATAAGTGGTTAGGGGATGAGATGTGTAGTTTGGCATGAAAGAAGATGTTTGGCCAATGTTGTATGATTTGTAAAGAGGATCAAATGAATGTTCTTGTGGATTTGGTGTAAAGTTTGGGAAGTAAGTGGTTGGAGGTGTTGAGTGGTTTCCAACTTCATTGGTTATGATGGATTTGTTTCGAGGGCTTTTTCTTCGCCAAACGGGTTTTTCCGTCATCCTTGCTAGCTTAGAGGCTTTTGTTTTTGGTTTGTTTGGAGAAGTCATGAAGGGATGAATGGAGAGTATTGAAGATTAGGGATATTTATAGCGTAAGATTTGTGTATTTATGGATGGATAAAGTTTGTTTGGGAGATTAGGACAAAATATATTGGTGAAAATTGAGAAATGTAGGTTGAAATGGGCTAAAAAGTAGAAAAGATTCTGTAAACCCGTCCAGCAGATGGCCGGTCCCCTTAATAGGGGGCGGTTCCCTTAATAATTAAGGGGGCTGCCTTACATAATTAAGGGGGCCGCCCATCTGGTGATTTCCAGATTGCCAGAATTGGGTTTTTGGCAGAAAATTTGCAGAAAGGTTGTGTTTTTGGATTTGGATTCAAGCAAGTTCAATTCCTTTAGGCAATATAGCATCTAATCTAATCATGATATAACATGCATGCAAAAACACTTAAGTAAAAGAATAAACAAGCAACAATTAATAAGCTAGGGGAGACACAAAAAGGCAAGGGCACTTAATCTTCCTAAGAAAACTATCTTAGATCAAAGGCAAAGGTAACTAGTGAGTCAAAAATCTAGTGATGAAACAAGATGACAACATTATGAGTGATTTTGTCCTAGTGTGTGCCTATATGCAACAAATGTGGAGTTGTGATTGTTTCGACTCTTAAAAGAAAAGAAAAATATCTTAAGAAATAATCCAAAATCTCCTTAATTCGATTTTTGCTCGATCATGAACGTCAATGATATATACTAGATTATATACTTTGACAATTTATGTGAGAGTTTATGCATGATTTCGGAAAAAGGTTTTTAGCATTTGTCAACAATGCAAGGAAAATGATGTTCATGTAATTCCTAGATGTGAGAATAGTTAAAAAAAAATTTGATTTGGTTTTTGCAAAGGAGTATATGCAAAGAAAATAATATTTCCCAATCTTTAATTTTGTGCGAAATAGAATCTTAGACTCAGAAATGGAGAAGTGGAGGAAAAGTAAATTTTATGCAAATTTTTTTTGTCTAAATGCAATAGAATTTAGTCAACTTGTTCCATCATTCCTAATCCTAAACGCAAGTGATTGAATAATTCACTATTAAGGGGTTTAGTGAATATATCCGCAACATTATCTTCCGATGCAACTTTTTCTATAGATATGTTTCCTTTTTGTACATTATCCCTAAGGAAGTGGTGGCGTATTTCTATATGTTTAGTCCTAGAGTGTTGCACCGGATTTTTACTTAAATCTATCGCACCTTTGTTATCGCACATAATGGGAACATTTTCTAACCTAATGCCATAGTCTATAAGAGCTTGTTTCATCCATAGTGCTTGTTGACATGCATTTCCAGCGCTTACATATTCGGCTTCGGTGGTAGAAATAGCAAGAGCGGTTTGCTTCTTCGAAAACCAAGATGTTAGACAACATCGCATAAACGTGCAAATACCGCTAGTGCTTTTTCTATCTACGTAGTCTCTCGCATGATCCGAATCCGCATAGACGATGGTTTCTATGTCGGATCCCTTAGGATACCATAATCCTAAGTGTATAGCGCCTTTAATGTATCGGAAGATACGCTTAACCGCTTCTAGGTGAGAGGTTTTGGGATCCTCTTGAAAACGGGCACAAAGGCAAACACTAAACATGATATCAGGTCTACTTTCCGTCAAGTATAGTAAACTACCTATCATTCTTCTATACTTGGTGTTATCTACGGACTCACCTTCATCATCCTTTGTGAGTTTCACTTCCGTAGACATGGGAGTTTTCATGGGTTTTGAGTCTTCTAGGCTAAATTTCTTAAGCATTTCCTTAATGTACTTAGATTGGTTAAAGAATATTCCATCTTCTAATTGTTTTATTTGTAATCCTAGGAAGAAGTTTAGTTCACCCATCATACTCATCTCAAACTCATCATGCATGATTTTGGCAAATTCATCACACATGTCTTGACATGTTGATCCAAATATAATGTCATCAACATATATTTGAACAATGATGAGATTTGGGTCTTTCCTTTTTGTGAAAAGAGTGTTATTTATCATTCCTATGGAATAATCATGTTTAATAAGGAAAGCTTTTAATCGATCATACCAAGCTTTGGGAGCTTGTTTGAGTCCAGACAAAGCTTTCTTTAACTTATAAACATAATCAGGTTTTGCGAAGTCAATGAATCCTGGAGGTTGTGCCACATATACCTCCTCATTGATAAAACCGTTAAGGAATGCACTTTTCACGTCCATTTGGAATAACTTAAAATCTAGGGCGCATGCATAGGCAAGTAATATCCTAATAGATTCTAGTCTAGCTACGGGGGCATAAGTTTCGTCATAATCAATTCCTTCTTGTTGATTATAACCTTGGGCAACTAACCTAGCTTTATTCCCAGTTACTATTCCATTTTCATCTAACTTATTTCTATATACCCACTTAGTTCCTATGATGGTCATATTCATTGGATTTGGGACTAATTCCCAAACATCATTTGCCTTAAATTGATTTAATTCTTCTTGCATAGCTATAACCCAACTTTCATCTTTTAAAGCCTCATTAAGATTCTTAGGTTCTATTGCTGAGAGGAAACAAAAGAAATTATTTTTATCTTGGGCTTGTGACCTAAGGGTTCTTTGGTTGGGATGTCCTATTATATTATCTAATGGATGTGATCTAGATTCTTTAACATTTACAATTTCGTTATTTCCTAAGTTAATGTCTTCATTATCATTTCCGATGGGTTTTGTTTTACTAACCTCAATAGCTTCATCTTCGACTAAGTCATCATCTTCTAAAGATAATGTTTTAGGAGGTGGTGGAGTTTCCTCAAATGTTACATTTAGTGACTCTTCTACTTTCATGGAGTGTTTGTTAAGTATTATATATGCTTTACTATTTTGTGAGTATCCTAAAAATATTCCTTCATATGATTTTGGATCAAACTTAGTGAGGTAATCCTTAGTGTTTAGAATATAACATTTACTTCCAAATACCCTAAAGTAGCTTAAGTTTGGTTTTCTACCTCTTAGTAACTCATAAGGAGTTTTTCCTAGAATTCTCCTAATTGATACCCTATTAATAATATATGTTGATGTATCTATAGCGTGACACCAAAATTTTTGTGGGATATATTGTTCATTTAACATTGTTCTACTCATTTCTTGTAGTGACCTATTCTTTCTTTCGACTACGCCATTTGATTGAGGAGTACGAGGAGCGGAGAAATCATGAGATATTCCATTTAAATCACAATATTTTCTAAATTGTACTTCATTGTCAAATTCCCTACCATGGTCTGTCCTAATGGCTACTATTGTGCATCCTAATTTATTTTGAATCATTTTACTAAATATTTTGAATTTTTCAAAGGCTTGGGTCTTGTCACTTAAGAACCTAGTCCACGTGTATCATGAGTAGTCATCTACTATTACTAAGGTATATTTGTTTCCTCCATAGCTCCGCACAGCGGATGGACTAAAAAGATCCATATGTAATAATTCTAGGCACCTAGTAGTGGATACTATATTCTTAGCTTTGTGACTAGCATGAACTTGTTTTCCAATTTTACATGCATCACAAAAATGCTTGTCATATTTTAGATTAGGCAAGTTTCTAACTAGTTCTTTAGAGGCCAAAGATTGTATTTGTTGCATGTTAGCATGTTCTGATCTCCTATGCCACAATGTGGAGTTTTCGTCTAGGGTTGTTAGGCATATCCTATCCTCAGGTTTGTTTCCTAGTTTCATAACATATATGCCTCATTTCCTAATTCCTCTACCTATAAATTTTCCATTCTTAACTATTTCGCTATCATCTTCGGTAAAGGTAACTCTACATTTATTATCGCATATTTGTCCTATACTAAGTAAGTTATATGTTAAATTATCTACATGCTCTACATTTTCAATAGTAAGTGAGTCTTGAGAAATCGTACCTTTGCCAATGATTTTTCCACGTAAGTCACTGCCGAAAATAACGTCACCTCCATTGTATGCCTTGTACGTAGAAAATAGCTTGCGGTTCCCCGTCATGTGCCTCTAACATCCGCTATCCTTGATCCATTCGTCAGGCTCCAAGTCAATTCCTAAACATATTTCGTCGGTCCCTTTTGCCACAAAACACTTTTCGTCTCTTGGTTTTTCCACTTCTTCTTTGTCACTATCACTCCATGTTCCACTAACAAAGGCGCCTTGATTTTCATAACCCGGCGGCTTTAGACATTCGCCAATGAGATGATTTGGACTTCCACATCTAAAGCAATTTCTTTTCCCGTAGTTATCACTTCTATTTCTTTGGAACGGTTTTCTTTCGTCTCGTGGTGATCTAGTGAATCTTCCTCGTCTCTTGAAGAATTTCTTGAATTCTGTCACACCCCCAATTTACCTGACTTGCAGCGGAATGTAATACCTGGGGTGTCTGTCATAGCATCACAGTTACAGTTACATTGAACGACCTAAAGTGTCATTTGGAAAATACTTCGTTTGATCATTGAAATAATCCAGAGTTTACAATATGAGGTCCCCAAAAGGTGTTGCAAGTTTATGAAAAACAAGTCATACTAGATCAAACGTTTACATAAGTGCATGAAATAAGATTGAGACGCGCCGACTTCGCGACTCCATGAAGGTCCAAATGCATGTCACATGAGCTACCTTAATAACCTGAAATACATTGCTAAAACGTCAACACGAATGTTGGTGAATTCCATAGGTTTATAAAATGTAATGTTGTTCGGCCACCACAAGTATAAGTGCAAGATAAAAATCAAGTAAAATAGTACAATAGACCTTAAGCTCATGACCCCGAAGCTATGACTGATGAAATTATATGCCCCTCCCGAATGTTTTACCAGAACACTCCCAAAATGTCAAAATGAAATGCATCCGCTTACTGTTGGTAATAACTACCACGGATGGAGGCGTCACCCTCGATAGATCTATCCACTCACTCTCGCTTAATCGGCAAATTAACGGTCCATGATAATAAATAGGGGACTTTAACAGGTTGATAAGGCAACTTAAGCAATGTACATATATTTTGGTACTTGGGCTCGTACTAAAATGATTAATGCAATGTATTCCCCCGTGGGATTTGATATCAAAATATTGTATTGAAGACGGGGCTATGAAAACTCACCTTAAACTGATGATACTGTGATGAAGTGAAATGAACAACAACAATGAACGGTTAGCCGCCTCAACCTAATATGAATGATGAACGATCTACTTTAGATCACAAAATGATGTTATGAATGTCCATGCACATGTTTTCTATACCACTCTACTCTTTGGAAAAATACTTGTTGTTATAAAAAATATACATTTTCCAAGACTTAGGAAAATATGACAACTAGAAAAATAAAACTAGTTGAAATGTATATATATATATATATATATATATATATATATATATATATATATATATATATATATATATATATATATATATATATATATCGTTTGTATCAATGTTAGTGTTGAAATCCTCTGTTTGAAATCCTTGAAATAACGCCTTGTAGTGATAAAAATATACTTGTAATCACTAATACTTCATTACTTATGAATTTGGGTACTTGGTATTAGTTCTAGAAATCTAGAGTTACTACGTAGTTTTAGTATTATTTTTGGTCTAAAAGCTGTCAAAACAATATGAGTTTTGCCGATATTGAAACGTGAATATCTTTGTCGTTATAAGTCCGTTTTACTTGTTCTTTATATCCATGGTTACGTCTTAGTATGTAGTAATATATTTTGGAAAGCTTGGCTCCTCCGGGTTACGTCTAAAGTCTCTTTTTGTCCGACGAAAAACGTCCAATAGCATGTATTTTCAGAAAATATACTTTTCGTCAATAAACTTGCAAAAATCATAACTTCTTCGTTATAAACTCTTTTTAATTCGTTCTTTCGCCTACGGATTCGTTTTTTAAAGTATTTTCTAAAAGTTTTGCCAAAGTTTCCTTTATGTTTACTGATTTTCCTGGATTTACAAAAATGGGACAGAATGTATAAATACTTGTTACAAATCCATTTTTCATGTTCAAAACTAGTTTCTACTTCAACCAAATCTCTTGCAAACACCACAAAGCTATATTAATCCTACCATACACCTTCTTAGGGTGCCATGGGTTCCTAATCACTAGTAATCATGTTAATTTAACAAAAGAACACCTAAATCAAAATCTAGGGTTTGTATGTTCAAAAAGTTAACAAAAATAATGTGGTATAGCTAACTTGTACATGAAATTAAGCATGAAAACCATAAGATACAAGTGTTAATTAGATGAAATCATGAAAATAATGTTGATAACTCACTTTGAAATAATGGGTGATTAGATGATGAGAAACCTTGTGTTACTTGTGTTTTTGTTATAAGATTCTTGATTAGGATGACAAATGGAACAACTTTGTAGCTTTGAACTTTGGAAAATAATCACTTGATCATGGTTTTTGAAATGGGTCGTGGGTTTTGGGGTGAAGGAGATGAGAAAAGTGAGCTTTTGATTCCAAGAATTTGTTATGTTTTTGTTTTTGGTGTTTTTAGATATTTAGGTTAGGTTTTAATGTATAATACTAGTACATAAGTCATGATGTTAAAAAGAAATCATATGGTGTCTAGAATGTACAAAAGAGAAGCAAAGTCGGTTTTGATCACTTAGAAAATGTAGTGTAATATTAGTTGTAGTTTAGTGTAAGTATTAGTTATAATCGGGTACCGGGTTTGCTAGAAATAAATATTGACAAAGTTATTCGGGATGAAATAAAGTTGTAAAAATGTTAAAAATATGTTGGGTACAAGTACTGAGTGTTCGGTTGATTATTGTTTAGTTTTCACGAAAACCATCGTAATATTTATAAACTTACGTTATAAATAAAATAAATTTCCAAAATACTGGGTAAATGAATATAATAACTTTTATGATGATATAATGGATATAAAAATATGTCGGGACCATTATGGGAATATTTAGATATATTCGTCGTGTTTATTAACCGGGTGTTAATGTTTATTTATAAATAATTATAAGGGAAATGTTAAATGTATCAAATATATAAATTTGAAAATCCTAAGAGTGGTATAACATGAAAATGTTGTTATGATGATATGCAGACTGTCTCTAGTCCGTATGCAATGTCCTTATTGATAATGAAATGAATTCGCACCTAAACCCATACGGTTACGCGAATTTTAATACCCGTAAACTAAATTTACGATGAAATGAGTAATGCAAGTGAATAGTGAAAACTTTTCCGGCAATGAATAGTGTTCAGTGAATAGTAAAATTCTCAAATGTTTCTCAGAATATCAAATTGACCTCGAAAATGATGAATAGTAAAACGATGAATAGTGTTTTAATGAATAGTGTTTGATGAATAGTGTTTTTCCAAAGTTTGGGAAATGACCTGAAATGGTGAGTTGTGACAGTCTTCCCCTCTAAAATGGAACTTCGTCCCGAAGTTCAGTTTATGTTGGTATCTGAAAAACGTATTGGTGAAAAGGTGATGATATTCGAGAATTCCAGCGAACTCTAACGATAGGAATTCGACTCTGCTTCAACTGTTCGACCTAACTGTCCATGATTTCTACTTGTTCTCCTACAAGGTTTATGTTTGACTTTAGGTTGGATTCCTTTCCAAATGGAATTATGAGTGACTAATCTGAAAAGATGATAATACATGGTTGTGTAATCTTGTTGTTCTCTAACAAGGCTCAAGTCTGACGGCCACTAGGCCTACTCTGTCTGAAATATCACATGGTCCAGTGTATATCGGGTTTAACTTTCCAAGTTTTCTGAATGATATCATGCCTTTCCTAGGCAGAACTTTCTACATAACTCTGCCTACCAACTTGAAGTTTTAATGATTTACAACTTAATGAACTTGTAACTGATTCTTGACTTGTAGGAAATTTTTGGTTATTTCATGAATGCCTACTAGACTAGTATGTTGGGCTTTTCCCAAATTTCGATCCATCAATGGATATTGGTACCTCGACCATAGAGTGCCTCAAATGGTATAGTCTCTATGCCCGCGCGATAACTATGATTGCAACTGAATTTGATTTATGATAACTGGTTAGTCTAACCATTTCTAGGGTCAATCACTCATGCTCTGAGCATACTTTCCTATGTTTGAATTGTTCTCTCGTTTTGACCATCGGTCTGAAGATGATAGGTGATGTTTACATCTAAATGGGTTTTTGAAGGAAATCCTGAAATGATTGCTTGAAGTCCAAGGTGAATCGGTTTCCTTAATAGGAATAACTAAAATGGGTACAATAAACCTTTGTGACTAATTCCACAATGTTCGGTCCTTCGAACTTGGCGTTATCTGAAAGGGATAGAATATAGGTAACAATTTGATTCCTTGTGTTTTGTTCCAACGGATGATAAGACATATGTCCTTCTTTGTCTATTGGGTTTGGTCTCCACTACTGAAGTTCGGGATTAATTTGTGATGTCCTTCCTAATTCCTTCATCACATATTCCAAATATTCTTTATTGTCAAGTCACAAATCCTAAATGCATAAGCGATGTTGTAGGAAAGTTGGTTCTGGAAATTTGTCTCACGATTGTGAGTTTTGGTTGAAATCTTTTTCTGAATAAACGAATTTAGAAAATGGAGCAAATGATTTACTAAGTAATATTTTTCCTGATGATTCAAAATTTCAGTAGTTATGAAATAGAAAATGTATTCAAACATGTTGTGATTAAGACTGCTTACCAACGTTTGATGTCTATGTATATTTCTCATTGTACAATAGTGTTGCTAAAGATTGACCAAAAAGGATCGTACTTGTTCAAAATAGGAATTTCAGAAATCATTTTTCCACAAGGTATGTGATTTATGTAAACGCATCAACTTTATTTAAAAGTGATAACACTAACAAGGATAAAATGGTAGAATAGGAAATGTTCGCTTACATGCATAGATGTCTAACATTTAGTTCCTGAGGTTGGATAATGCCTATTGGTGGTTATCAGGCATAACTACAAGCATAGGTATTTAGACTAACTTAAGTCCTGAAATAGTTTATCGTTGTAATTGGTAAGGCAAACGTATCACTTGATGTTGTGTCGATGAATGTCTATTCTGTTTTCCCATGTAGATGAGGAGATATGTTCCGGTTTGATCCCTTGCTTGGTATGAAGGTGAGGTTATCTGAAATTTCTAGAGACATAATGCCTTAGAGGAATCTACATCGATATTCTTGATTCAAACAATTGTCCTTTGTGAAAACTTACTGCAGGAAAGTTTATGTATGGATGAGGCCATGTTTAAATGAAATGCTCTACAGTCTCAATTAGAAGCTTGGTTTATTTCTATTGTGTTGTCCTGCGGATATTTATATTGAGTTCAATCCTGTAGCTCAGTCTAGCTAGTACTTTTAAATGATAGAATTTGACAACTAAGTCAGAGATGATGATTCGGATGGTCTCGCAGTATCTTAGGATTGTTGTTGAGTTATGAATTCGCTCACTATATACTTCTAGTTCTGTTTAGTAGTTCTGTAATCCTTTCATTGCTTTTCTTGTATCGAGGAATCCTACTTGTAATTGATATGGAAAGTCTCTCCTAGGGAAGTCAATGGGAAAACTCCAACTTAATGGCTAAGTGGGTGACAGGTGGGGTAAGTATCCAGGGATAGTTCGGCAAAAGGGATGTTTATGGAAGAGTTCCTTTGTTTACAAAACTTTTAAATGAAGATTGTTATTAACAATCCTTTGAAAAGGTAATTATTTCCTTCATGGCATAATCCTTCCTGAATTTTACATAGGTGATCAGGCTATGTACAATTGAGGACTAATGATGCGATGTTAGATTTGGTCAAAATATCATAACTTTTCTCAAAAGTTTTAGATGGTGTTCAACGCATTGTTATTAAAATGGTATCCTGATGTTTTCTTTCAAGTAACATGAAAATTTCCTCGCGTAATAATAGTAATTACTTGGTGTAATGACAGAAAATCAATTTATAGGATGGTAATAAAATAGCTTACTTCAGAAATTTTTCTGTAAAACAGTTTCCCCCTATGATAGTAAAATAGCTTGAATGGTGTATCGGATACGTGGGTGAATCTTGTCGAATGGTAATAGTCTACTAATTCATCAAAAACGAAATCAGCCTAATCCCTGATAAGACAATGCTAAAATGTTGCGAAACGATTGAAGTTTGAGCAATTGGAATAGAAAATGGAGTAAACGATAGTTATGATTATCACAGAGGTAACAAAGGATAGATACTACATTGGATAGAAAAGTGCTTAATACAACTAGGTTATGTCATCATACCAACGGTAAGTACAAAAGGAAAGATACAACCCTAAAGGGCTCGAACTACGGTTTATATATTGAAACAAGGCTCCTCCTGCTGAAGCATTGTTCTTATCCTTGATGTTGCTAATATCCTGACGGTTCTCTTTCAACAACTCACGCTATTCCTCGAGCGATTCAGTCTTGATTCCAAGCTCCTAATTTTCCTTGTTCCTTAGCTCCGGGCAGTCATTCTTGAAATGCCCTAAGTTTCCACATTTGAAGCAAGTCCATGGGGTCTTCTGATTTGTGAGTTTCCTACAGTCTTCAGTCCAATGACCCCGCTTCTTGCACACTCCACACGTTTTACTGCAATGATCTCGGTGATGTTGATTACACGGGTTGCAGTAAGGTAACTTTCCAATATACCTTCTCTTTGTGTGCGGTTCTGCAGCAAAGGCTCTATTCACTTCTTGTCCCTTGGGTGATTGTTGAGCAGCATTACAACCTAGATTGTTGTTCCACTTCCTTTTATTGTCACTATTGTTTCCTGATATCTCGGCGTGAACTATGAGTTCCTTTGCTTCGATCACCATTTTGATAGCTTCAGACATGGTATCGGGTTCCCATGCAATGACCAACATACGAATTCCATTTGAGAGTCCCCCGATGTACCTTTCAAGTTTCTTGCTTTCCGGTTCATCCATTGCAGAACCTAGTCGTGTTAATTCATAAAAATGAGTAGTGTACTCGTCAACATCATTTCCTACCATGGTAAAGTTTAGTGTTTCCTGTTCTTTTGCTCGTAATTCATTTCCTACACAAAATGTTATACTCATCATCCTTCTTAGTTTCTCCCAAGAGTGTGAGTAAGCAGCATCAACTCCCACCATCTTAATATGTTTGGTCCACCATTCCTGGGCATGATCCTGAAAAGTGCATGTGGCGAACTTAACCTTGTCTTCCTTACGACAGTCGCCACATTGAAACATTGTTTCTATTTCTTCGAACCATTTGAGAAATTCCTTTGTGTCTCTAGTCCCGCTAAAGGAGGGAGGATTGCACCCCATAAATTCCACGTGAGTAAGTTCCTTAGTGAGGGTGGTGGCTATGTTCTTGGCAATGACTTGTCCAACAGCAGCTTGCGTCATGCTTGGAGTGGTTTGCTTAAATCTCTCTTCATCAAATCATAGGAGACCATGAGGATATAGTTAATAAAAGTCGTCATATTCACAACACATGAATATAATACATGAAAATTTCGGTCTACGTGAACCGATATCACAAATAGCACAACCATTTCCTTACATAGTAGAGTCACACTTGATATTTTTGTTTATACAACAATCAAAAGACAACAAGTTCTTTAGACTATGTCCCACACTTTCTGTGGCTAGGATAATAGTAAAAGCTAGTGAGGATATAAGTCTGGTCTAGGGACTTCCTGGTGTCCCTCTGTGTGAAGTCAGGTTCGTGGCATCATAAGGTCGAGATAGTCCTGAAGTGGTGTCTGAAGTTGTGCATCTATCAAATCTTAGATAATGTAGGTTCTGAACCATTCCTGAAGAATCTGCGGATATTCCTGTTGAGTCCGTGATATTGGTATTATCTACTAGATGTTATCTAGTTCATGGCAAGTGGGAATGAAAAAGGAAAATGACACTGATGGTACTAGTGAATGGAATACTACCCTCTTTCGCGCTACCTCGCGACATCTAAGAGGTAAAACTAAAGTACGCACTGTGGGACAACCAATAGTGTAATAAGTAACTGATGGTGGTGGTAGTACCTGAGTAGTGAGTGCTCTACTAGTGATGGAAAGAAACATACTATCTTCCTTGCAATAAACATCCTAATAAGTCCATTAAGATTAAGTCTGAATACTCTACCAAAAGGCATTCTATGTATGGGCTGAATGATAGGAAAACCCTGTTCCTATGGCAAATCAATAGTGCTAATGGTGGTGTAAGTGCAACTGGTGGTATAATGGTAGTGGAAGATGACAAAGCATCTTCAATGTCGGAATCCGATAAAAGGATGTCAGGGTGAGTATCTGAAGACATGTCACTTGTGAACCAGGTCAATAAAATGATATATATATTCAAATATGAGTATAAATAACTCGCACAGGGTATGCATAAAACAACATGTATCCTGATTAAGCACTTATGATGAAATGATGAGATGCTATGCTGATGTGGTTATAGTCTAGGGTCCAAGATACATCCTATTTCGCTATAACCTTAGCTCTGATGCCAATCTGTCACACCCCCAATTTACCTGACTTGCAGCGGAATGGAATACCTGGGGGTGTCTGTCATAGCATCACAGTTACAGTTACATTGAACGACCTAAAGTGTCGTTTAGAAAATACTTCGTTTGATCATTGAAATAATCCAGAGTTTACAATATGAGGTCCCCAAAAGGTGTTGGAAGTTTATGAAAAACAAGTCATACTAGATCAAACGTTTACATAAGTGCATGAAATAAGAGTGAGACGCGTCGACTCCGCGACTCCATGAAGGTCCAAATGCATGTCACATGAGCTACCTTAATAACCTGAAATACATTGCTAAAACGTCAACACGAATGTTGGTGAATTCCATAGGTTTATAAAATGTAATGTTGTACGGCCACCACAAGTATAAGTGCAAGATAAAAATCAAGTAAAATAGTACAATAGACCTTAAGCTCATGTCCCCGAAGCTATGACTGATGAAATTATATGCCCCTCCCGAATGTTTTACCAGAACACTCCCAAAATGTCAAAATGAAATGCATCCGCTTACTGTTGGTAATAACTACCACGGATGGAGGCGTCACCCTCGATAGATCTATCCACTCACTCTCGCTTAATCGGCAAATTAACGGTCCATGATAATAAATAGGGGACTTTAACAGGTTGGTAAGGCAACTTAAGCAATGTACATATGTTTTGGTACTTGGGCTCGTACTAAAATGATTGATGCAATGTATTCCCCCGTGGGATTTGAAATCAAAATATTATATTGAAGACGGGGCTATGAAAACTCACCTTAAACTGATGATACTGTGATGAAGTGAAATGAACAACAACAATGAACGGTTAGCTGCCTCAACCTAATATGAATGATGAACGATCTACTTTAGATCACAAAATGATGTTATGAATATCCATGCACATGTTTTCTATACCACTCTACTCTTTGGAAAAATACTTGTTGTTATCAAAAATATACATTTTCCAAGACTTAGGAAAATATGGCAACTAGAAAAATAAAACTAGTTGAAATGTATATATATATATATATATATATATATATATATATATATATATAGGGAAAATGTTAGCTACAATTAATTGTAGCTAGTTGGCTACAATTCCTTTGAAAAAACTTTTAATAATGTACAGTTCAGTCCCTGCGGTTAGACCCTGACACATATTTTCCTCCTGTCCCCACCTTTTTTTTCAAAGGAAATGTAGCCAATTGGCTACATTGTGTTGTAGCTATGTTTTCCCCATATATATATATATATATATATATATATATATATATATATATATATATATATATATATATATATATATATATATATATATATCGTTTGTATCAATGTTAGTGTTGAAATCCTCTGTTTGAAATCCTTGAAATAACGCTTTGTAGTGATAAAAATATACTTGTAATCACTAATACTTCATTAGTTATGAATTTGGGTATTTGGTATTAGTTCTAGAAATCTAGAGTTACTACATAGTTTTAGTACTGTTATTTTTGGTCTAAAAGCTGTCAAAACAATATGAGTTTTGTCGATATTGAAACGTGAATATCTTTGTCGTTATAAGTCCGTTTTACTTGTTCTTTATATCCATGGTTACGTCTTAGTATGTAGTAATATATTTTGGAAAGCTTGGCTCCTCCGGGTTACGTCTAAAGTCTCTTTTTGTCCGACAAAAAACGTCCAACAACATGTATTTTCAGAAAATATACTTTTCGTCAATAAACTTGCAAAAATCATAACTTCTTCGTTATAAACTCTTTTTAATCCGTTCTTTCGCCTACGGATTCGTTTTTGAAAGTATTTTCTAAAAGTTTTGCCAAAGTTTCCTCTATGTTTACTGATTTTCCTGGATTTACAAAAATAGGGCAGAATGTATAAATACTTGTTACAAATCCATTTTTCATGTTCAAAACTAGTTTCTACTTCAACCAAATCTCTTGCAAACACCACAAAGCTATACTAATCCTACCATACACCTTCTTAGGGTGCCATGGGTTCCTAATCACTAGTAATCATGTTAATTTAACAAAGGAACACCTAAATCAAAATCTAGGGTTTGTATGTTCAAAAAGTTAACAAAAATAATGTGGTATAACTAACTTGTACATGAAATTAAGCATGAAAACCATAAGATACAAGTGTTAATTAGATGAAATCATGAAAATAAAGTTGATAACTCACTTTGAAATAATGGGTGATTAGATGATGAGAAACCTTGTGTTACTTGTGTTTTTGTTGTAAGATTCTTGATTAGGATGACAAATGGAACAACTTTGTAGCTTTGAACTTTGTAAAATAATCACTTGATCATGGTTTTTGAAATGGGTCGTGGGTTTTGGGGTGAAGGAGATGAGAAAAGTGAGCTTTTGATTCCAAGAATTTGTTATGTTTTTGTTTTTGGTGTTTTTAGATATTTAGGTTAGGTTTTAATGTATAATACTAGTACATAAGTCATGATGTTAAAAAGAAATCACATGGTGTTTAGGGGTGTGCTCATGGCCGGTTTTCAATGTACAAAAGAGAAGCAAAGTCGGTTTTGATCACTTAGAAAATGTAGTGTAATATTAGTTGTAGTTTAGTGTAAGTATTAGTTATAATCGGGTACCGGGTTTTCTAGAAATAAATATTAACAAAGTTATTCGGGATGAAATAAAGTTGTAAAAATGTTAAAAATATGTTGGGTACAAGTACTGAGTGTTCGGTTGATTATTGTTTAGTTTTCACAAAAACCGTCGTAATATTTATAAACTTACGTTATAAATAAAATAAATTTCCAAAATACTGGGTAAATGAATATAATAACTTTTATGATGATATAATGGATATAAAAATATGTCGGGACCATTGTGGGAATATTTAGATATATTCGTCGTGTTTATTAACCGGGTGTTAACGTTTATTTATAAATAATTATAAGGAAAACGTTAAATGTAACAAATATATAAATTTGAAAATCCTAAGAGTGGTATAACATGAAAATGTTGTTATGATGATATGCAGACTGTCTCTAGTCCGTATGCAATGTCCTTATTGATAATGAAATGAATTCGCACCTAAACCCATACGGTTACGCGAATTTTAATACCCGTAAACTAAATTTACGATGAAATGAGTAATGCAAGTAAATAGTGAAAACTTTTCCGGCAATGAATAGTGTTCAGTGAATAGTAAAATTCTCAAATGTTTCTCAGAATATCAAATTGACCTCGAAAATGATGAATAGTAAAACGGTGAATAGTGTTTTGATGAATAGTGTTTGATGAATAGTGTTTTCCCAAAGTTTGGGAAATGACCTGAAATGGTGAGTTGTGACAAATTCTCTTACGGCCATTGCATATTCTTCGTCTTCACTTTCGTCACTTGAGTCATCATCGTCACTTGGTTCCTTTTTGGCTTTTAGAGCAATGGATTTGGTTTGTTCTTTCTTGACTTTGACCGTTTCCGAATCTCTTCTTATAATTTCTTCATGGACCTTCAAGTTGCCAATAAGTTCATCAAGTGATAACGTCATCAAATTCTTTGACTCTTCAATTGCCGTGACCTTAGCTCGTCATTTTGGATGCAATGCCCTAAGAAATTTCCTAACACAATTTTTACTAGGAAATGTCTCATCAAGTGCTTTTAAACTTGTGATAATAACAAGGTTAAACCCTTGCGATTCTCTCTGGCGACATAAACGCTTAACGTTCTGCGTTTAATCGTTTCATCCAATTCTTCCTGATTGGTTGATTATATTATCGTGGGTCGGTGCTTTGTAGATATATTACCGTGGGTTTGTCGTCTCTTGCATGGTTGTTTCTTTTATTTAATCTATCTTATTCTATTCAATTTATTCTAGTATTACTTGATCCAAGATAGATCATGGGACGGTGGAAACAGTAACTGGTACTTCACATTAAGATATTAAGATGGTGATTATATTGTTGTGAGATTGGGTTTCGACCTTATATTCACTTCATTGTTATTTTCAATTTAATTATTCGTGAATGCTTAGTATGGGAGCAGGTTGATTCTAAGGCGTGTTCATCTCAAAACCCTAACTTTTTAGTTAGGGTTTCTTTACTCTTGTTCGAATTATTGTTCATGATTACTTGTTGTTGGGTTCCTGCTGTTGGTGTTGATTATTTGGATTGTTTGTGGGTTTGAGAGAGATGGAAAAAGGGTTCTTTAACAAGAAGGGTACATCTGATGTTACTCGTTCCGTGGGTAATACATTAACACAACCTGTTAATGTGAATATTGAAGAATTGAATGCTACTGTTGATTTGTCGAAGGTGACTATGAGGAAACATAAGAAGCTTAAGGATGTTAATCCTAGTTCTAATCAGCCTATAATTGCATCGTCTAGTCCTATTATTACTGATTGGAGTGTTGATAATGGAGATGTTGAATTATCTACGATTTTGGACAAGAATAATCAAGTGAAGCCGGTTTCACTTGATCCTTTAGTTAATGATCCGAATGGTCCACCTGGGGCTTCTAACAAGTCTCACAGTTCTGATAAGGTTGATACGAATGCACATGGGGCTGTTGGTATTGAGAAGGTTGGTGTGGATACTTTGAAACAACCTTCTACATCGTATGCTGGTGTTACGTCTAATGAACCTATGAAATACATGTCTAACTTTCGTAGGCTGGAGTGTAGCAAGAAATCAAATGGTGTGGATCTTTCTGTACCTATGAAAGTGGTTGAAGAGGTGAACACTAGGTTTGAGAATACTTTGTATGGGTACTTCCTTGGTCAACGACTTGCGTTTCCTGTTGTTGATTACTATGTACGCAATGCGTGGGCTAAGTTTGGTATACAGAAGGTAATGATGAATGCAAAGGGGTTCTTTTTCTTTAAGTTTAACTCGAAGAAAGGTGTTGATGATGTTCTTGTTAACGGTCCTTGGTTAATTAGAAATGTACCTATTATACTTAAACCATGGACATTGACCACCAACTTGCTTAAAGAGGATTTGACCAACATCCCGGTGTGGGTTAAATTCCATGATGTTCCTCTTGCTATGTTTTCTGATGATGGTCTTAGTCTTCTTGCCACATTGATTGGTACGCCCAAAAGGTTAGATGCTTATACCAGCCAAATGTGCAAGGAATCATGGGGCCGTAGTAGTTTTGCTAGATGCGTGATTGAAGTAAAGTCGGATCAGGTGCTTCGGGATATCCTCACTGTTGAGATACCTTTACTTGATGGTTCGGGTTCGACTACTGAGAAGATACAGGTTGAATACGAGTGGAAACCACCTCGTTGTGATAAGTGTAAGATCTTTGGTCATAATCTGATTGGTTGTCCTAAAGTTGTTCTACCTTCTGTTCTGCCTTCTAAGCCTGTTAATGATGGTTTCAAGACGGTCAATAACAAGAAGAAAGGAAAGCAAGGTGGTTCTACAACTACGGGTCAAGGAGGGTTTACTAAACCTGTTGTGGGTAAGCAATTTCAGTATCAACCCAAAAAGACTCCTCCTGAACCTAAGAAAGTGGATGTCAATAAGAAGAAGACTTCGGATGTGGCTAGTTCGAGTGGAACAAAGATTTCTACATCTAACCAGTTTGATGCTCTTAATATGGATGATACAGATGCTTTTGGTATTCCTACTAATGACACCAACAAGGATGTGGATTCTGGTCGTACAATGGAAGTTAATGAGGATGAGTCTACTAAGACATGTAATGCATCACAAGAACCCCTTGTGAGTGATTTGAAAGAGAAGGAGTCGGTTGTGGCTCCTATAATTAGTGATTCTTTTACTCCGCCCATCTCTTCTACTAAGAGGGTTAACCCTTTTTCTAAGGTGGGAGAGATCGTGGTTTCTGATTCTGAAGATGAGGGGGTTCTTAACACATTTGATAAATCTGCTAATCTATTCGGTGGTGGACAAGAGTATGAAGAAGATTATGATGACTATGACTACGATGACTATGCAAAGCAGGTTTATGATCTTCCAGGGAATTTGGATGCTTTTAATGCCATGTACGGCACAAAGCTTCAAGGTCTTAGGAAGTAGTCTTATTTTGATATGTCTTATGTTATCATTTGAGTAGTGGTTGTTTTCTTGTCTAGAAATAAGAAGTATCTTGTTATGTAAGCTTTTTGCCTATATAACGGGCTGAGATATAGGATTCACCCATATCCATTGTACTTAAATGCTTTTTGGAGTAATATATCTACCGGGTCGTTGACCTTTTACCAAAAAACTTGTGATAATAGTGTTAAATTTAGCAAAAGCATTATCAATTGATTCCTCTTCCGGAATCGTAAATTGTTCATATTGTTGTACAAGAAGATCTATTTTATTATCTTTGACTTGACTATTACCTTGGTGAGTAATAAGTAGAGAATCCCAAATTTCTTTTGCGGTTTTACACATAAAAATTCTTTCATATTCTTTGCTTGGTAACGCATTATAAATAATCATTTTAGCCTCATTATTTTTTGCTAGTTTCTTTTTCAAATCATCGTTTTGTTTTTCAAAAGATACAATTTCTTCCATTTTAGTTTCAAAATTATATTGAATAGGGGGAAAATCACCAAAGGTAATGACATGCCAAAGATCAAGATCTTTTGATTTCACATAAGTTTCGAATCTATTTTTCCAATATAAAAATCCATCACTTTCAAATAGTGGTGGTCTTTGCATAGATTGCCCTTCTAAATATTTTAAAGATTCCATAGATCGTTACAAGTTTTAAAATACAATATATTTAAAAAAAATCTTGCTAGACGTGGCTCTTGATACTAATTGTGGAAAACTAGAAGGGGGGGGGGGGGTTGAATGGTTTTACGTCTTTTTAATTTGTTACAAAAGATTGTTTGAAAGTTTTCTTTGTTTTCAAAAAAATTTAGATTCGATACTATGTGATATCAAGTCATGCACAATATGAACAACAATAAATATGTACGATAAAGTAATAATAATGTAAGTAAAGAAATAAATGAGAGATGGAAAGATCGAACCGCGAGACAAGAGATTTATAGTGGTTCGGCTACAAGGTCACCTTCCTTGCCCTACTCCACTCCCCGAGCACCTAACTCGAGAGTTTTCTTCACTATGTCAACAAGCTCCCTTATGGCGGAGAAAACCTTACACACCAATTTACACACCACAACTTCGTCACAACTTCTACACAACTTCTTCACACTAATCTACTTCACACCAATCTTCTTCACACCTTTCTACTTCACACCTATCTACTTCACACCAATCTTCTTCACGCCTTTCTACTTCACACCTATTTACTTCACACCAATCTTCTTCACACCTTTCTACTTCCTAACTCTTCTTCTTCACAAAAAACTACTAACCTATCACACTACTTATATACCTAGCTAAACTATCTTCTATCAAATATTCACAACTAATTACACAAAGAGATAGATACAATGGATGATGCTCTAACAACTTAGATGTGGAGATCACAACAAGTTGTAATACTTCATGTCTTGAGGGATTGAAGTATTCTTCTCTTGCACTTGAAAGGATGATGTTTGGATCACTTTGAAACAAAGATTTACGAATGTATGATCAAAGGATTAAGAGAATGGAAATGGAGATCTAGAACAGAAAGTTTTGGAGTGCAAAAGGTGGGGAAAAATTCCAGATTTAAGATGGTTGATTGGCTCCAAACGGTCAACTTAAATTGACTAAAGGATGGTCAACCAAGTCAAACAACTAAGAGTCAATGCTCCGCGGAAGTATAGTGGTTTTCCCGGGTCGTTATGTCCCGACGAGGTGTGATGGTTATTAAACGGGTTTGTGATCGGGTGAATCTGGACAAGAAATGGTTTGTGATTGATCTGAACTAAGGAATCTACAAGGAAATAGCTTAAATAAGCTATATGAATAAGACTGTGAAATCAGAAAAACCAGAAACGATTAAAACCTAAAACGCGTACGTTTACACTTAAATAAAACGTAAACGTACAAAATAAAACGTGAAAACTGAAATCTGAAAACCCCCAGGGGGTGAAAATGACACTTTTTACAAACTTAAAATAAAAACAAAATTAAAAATGAAAATGAAATTATTAAAATGATTATTTTAATATTTAAATACTATTTAATTAATTAAAACTATTTAAAAAGTAAATTAAACCTAATTTATATAAACTAAAAATGATAAACACTCCAAATTAAACTAAAAACTTGCAAAAATAATTTCTAAAACTTAAAATGAACTTGAAGAAAGTATAAAAAATAAAAATAAATATTTTTGTCTTTTTATGAGTTTTTTATTAATTAAAAACTACTTATATTAATTAAACTAATTAAATTATTTTAAATTACAAATAATACAAAATTCACTTAGAAAATTATGGAAAAATTCCTAAAACTATTTTATAACATATAAAAGCTAGGAAAAATATAAAAACTTGGTTTTACTCTATAAAAACTAATTATCCTATTTAATATTAAATATTAATTAATTATTAATAAAACTAAGATTAAATCTAATAAATACTAAATGACAAAATAAAAATCTGAGAAATTTACTAAAATTAATTTAATATAAAAGGTAATTAATAAAAATATAAAATTTCCATGTACTTAATAAAAATATAAAAATGAAAATTAAAATTAAATAAACTTAAATAGAAACTATCACTTGAAATTACTTTGGATTTTCTGGAATTTTCTTTTACAAAACTCTAAAAATACTTAAAACATAAATTTTTTGTGAAAACAAAATTTACAAAGCTTAAAAATAAGCCAAATATAAGCAATAAGCTATGGCAGTTGACTAATGTTGACCAAACAAGGAAATGAGCTTGAACCAGCTTGTGTAGGGTCCACTAGGGATGATTCAGGTTTAACTGAGTTTAGGGAACATGTTTAAGAAATAAAAAGCAACTGGGACCCACTGGATAAGCAATTAAGCTGACAATAAGCACTTCCAAAAACCAAGAGCAACTCAGAAATGGGACAAACAAGATGGGCTGATTTAGGTGGGGTCCACAGGGTACTAGGTCAAACCAATGGTCAAACCATGGTGCCTAACAGGGGGGGGGGTTGAAAGGTACAAAGATGGGGCCATGGGACCCACTGAGGTGGCCAGAAAACCACCACCAAGTGGTGGTGGTGGGTGGTGTATCTGCTGATGCAGAGCACACAGCAGCCCTGCAGCCTACTTTCTTAGGTTGTGGGGCCCAGAGATAAATCCTAAAAATATGGGGACAATGGGAAAATGAATATGAGCTGGGTGATTACAAGATGTGAAAGTTTCAATACCTAAGACCAAACATAAAAATCACAAGAATTCTTGCCAATTTGGGTTTTCTACCAAAGAGTGAAAATTGACTTTTTAGTTGAACACGCAATGTTGACTTAGGTGAGTTTTGTTTGATTCTAATGAGCTGAATATGTAATATTATGCTATATTGATACTGATTAAAGCTATCTTAACAACATTGGGATGTATTTGATGAGATAAGATACTAAAAATCCTAACAGTGCATTCCTAAGGGGGGATTTAGAGTGACATTGACTTTTTGATGAACAAGCAAATGATTTTATGACTATATTAACCTACTGAGACCTAATGCATTCTACTAGAACCAACATAACATCAACACAACAACCAGACTATCAAGAATAATGCTAATCCAAACACTACCTTAACAAACTGTTACACTACTCACTTGGATTTTAAAACTAATTACACTGATTCTCAGTCTTACAATAGGTTAAATACACTAAATGAAGCTTAATGACCACAAGATTAACACAAATAACAATAGGAATGAGATTATGCAGAAATCAACTTGAGACTTACAATTGGTTCCAAGGAATAGGGTAATGAACCACAGGCCACAACTGACCTACACCTCCCCTGAGGTATTAATACCACAAGTCATGCACTTTTCACCTTGTTTCTTTGTTATTTCTTTCTTCTCACAACTTTTTAAATTAGAATCTATATTTTTTTTTCAGCTTATTTTTGGTATTTTTCAGATTTTAAATAGAAACTGGTTATTATGTTTTAAGAACTTAACAAAGCTTATGAGGAAACCAAATTGAGCTTATAGGAACAACAAACTGAGCTTATAACATGAGTTTAACTAAAATGATATTTGTAAGGAAAATTTGCATAAACTAATTTCAACAAGCTTAACTGAAATTTATAATTGGAATAACTTTCAAATATACTAGAGATGATAAATACAACAAGTTTAAACTATGAATTACACTGGAATTAGAAAATACACTATTACGGACCTACACTACTAAAACTAAATTAAATTAAGCTAGCTAACCCTTCTTCTCCTTTTTTCTTGATTTTTATAGCACCCTGGGGGTTTCTCTCTCATTCCCACACCTCTTCTCAGCCATTGGATGATTAAATGTGATCATGGCCGTTTAATTTTTCTTTGGCGGGAAAAAGTGATTTTGGCAGTTGGGTTGCTTGTGAGGCTTTTGAGGAATTAATTGGGGTTTGGATGTTTGTGTAAGTTGGGGGAGACAAGATATGGGAGAGATGAGGTGGAGGAGGGGGAAGGTGAAGTGTGTTGCAGTGGTTTAGCAGTTGCAAGTTGGGGGAGAAGGTGAATGTCAAAGTTTGACCTGGGGGTAGGAAATAATAGAAACGGGGGAGTTTTTATTATTTTGGTGGATTGGGCTTAGGTGTGGATTGGGTGGGCTGAGTTTGTGGATCAGGTTTTGGGGCTTGTTTGGTTTGTTGTTGGTTTGTTTTAATATCAAGGGTCCGTATGGTTTATTAGCAAAAACACCACAAGGACTATTTTTGTAATTTATGAAAACTGAGGGGCTTGAATTTGCAAGCTTCCAAAATATATTCAAGGGACCACTTCTAGCCATGTGTGATAAACCAAGGAACAAAATTGCTAATTTTCCCATTTTCAACGTCCGGGGACCAAATATGCCAAAATTCAAAGTGTAGGGACCAAACTTGCAATTTTCCTCAAACTTTCCACCCAAGTACCTTTCTTGCCAAAATAAGTAACCAAGGGACCACAAGTGACAATTTCTAAAATTTGAGATCCCAGGGACCATTTCTGTCAATTTTTGAAACTTCAGGGACCAAACTGTAAATTCTCAAAACTTTTCCAATTTTTCACCAAAGGACAAAATATGACAACTTATGATTGTAAAAGGACCTTTGGTGATAATTTTCCATATTTTGAATGACCAAGGACTAATTTTGTAATTTTATGAAAGTTGGGGGACTGAAACTGCCAATTTTGCAAACTTTGTGCGTTTTTCATCTGTTTTTACTCTTTTTGCATCTAAAACATATAAAACACAATTTTGAAATATTTTTTAGTAATTTGATGCATTTCTGAGTGTTTTTGTATGTTTTGCAGTTCAGATTTGACCAAAAATGATGAGTGTTTGAGCACTCATTAATCCCCACACTAAACTATTGCTAGTCCCTAGCAATAACTGTTTTGAAAACTTGATGGATTTTAAACTCTTTACCAAAAGCCATCACTTCTAGAGTAGCCAGGTGTAAGAACTGTGGCACACCTGATAACCGTGTGATTTTGAGCAAACCACCAGCTGTCAACGGATTTGATTCGTCTTTACCAAAAGCCGTTTGCTTCTGGACTAGCCAACTCTTGATGGACAAAGTCAACATCTTGGTGAGCTGATTACCAATTATGGATTTTCCACTGCCTTTACCACAAGCCATAATATTGCGGGCTAGCCAACTCATTCGCTTTATGCGATATGGCGAGTTGAGGTACCATACAATTTTGGGCAAATTGCAAGCCATAAACGGATTTGATATATCTTTACCAAGAGCCGTTTGCTCCTGGATTAGCCAATCCCTTTTGTCGGTTAGACAAGGCGGACTGATAACCACAAAAATTTTGAAGCACCAGTGAAAAATTTTTGAAAAAATTTTGAAATTTTGGTGAAAATTTTTTAAAATTTTTGACAAAAACGGGGGTATTAGATAGTAAAATGTGATGAAATTCGCTAGAATAGCGAAATACCCCCCACACTTAGAATGAATATTGTCCTCAATATTCAAAGTCCCGGCTATTATGCCGACTCTTTGAACGTAAAAGGGCAACATTACAAGCTAAATGTGGAAAACACCATTTTTTATTTTCACTTTTGTTACCATAATAGGGGTAACTCCCCACACTTAAGGTGAAAACCCTAAGTAAATGCTACTGTTTTTGTTTACCGAGTCGCTAGCTTGACTCGACCCCGAATTGATTTGTCCTTGGGGAAGCATGATGTGGATGAAGTAATCTCCATCGGACTTTCATTCAAGATGTTTGGACAAACATATGATGCACGTGAAAGTTCCACACCGATGAGATAAGTATCCGGCTCAAGATAATGATACATGAAAATGCCGGGATCAAAGATGGTATCTTCATTCCCGAAGGAGTGAAGAACAAGAGAAGTCACCCTGTAGGTGAAGAAAAGGAAGAAAACCATGATGTAAATCATGATTTGATCTTCTTCATCGAGAGCAGGCTCCATAGCCTGAGTTTGGATTTCAAAGGGTAAGCTCAAAAACATCCCGGGAGGGTGGGTGGGAATTTGCAAATTCTCATGATTGAGTGCATCTCCCCCCGGGCTATCAAACTCCGGAGGAGTCGTGATATGATGAGTGAGTTCACCGGAGAACTCCTCATGAAGAGAATCATTCACATGATGTGAATCTATGAACTCATGTTCTGGAATAGACTCATCACAATCCTCAATCTGAGTACCAAATAGTGAATTATCAGAAATCAAAGTGAATTAAGATTCGAATTCAAATAGAGGATTGGTGAGAGTAGTATTGAATGTTTCGGGAACAAAGAGATTAACATTCTCTTGTGGACTATTGGGATAAGAAGTGAGTGACGGATCATGATATAGGAGACTTTCAATTTCTCCCAGATCGGCTTCGAAATCAAGGAGACCATCATCACTTTCTAATGAAAGTGGATCGATGTGAGTAAGTTCATCGGCGAACTCCTCAAGAAGAGGATCAACATCAGACTGAGGGAGTGATGCCTCAATATACTCAATGTTTCCATGAGATGTACAATCATCATTAAAATCTGAGAAAGTCTCAAAATGATCGTTTGAACACTCAAGAGGGGAAGGAATATCACACATATGCTCAAGAGTTCCCTGTGATTCTCTTGGGATTTGGACAAGGATCTCAACACTAGACTTTATTAATTCATCCGATTCCTTATTAGGAACAGTGTCAAGATGCTCATCCCCCATGCTCAAAGAGTGAGTGGGAACCTCGGGTGTGATATCAGTTGTTTGAGATGGAATCTCAACTGCTGGGATATCAACTGATGAACTTGATGGATCTTTATAGAATTGAAGGATATCAAGTGTATCTTCATCATCACTGTCATCAGGAATAAAACGGAACTGAGAGCTAGATCTGGCTGCTTTTTCATTTGCAATGGATTCCCTCACGGATTTTTCATTAGCATCCTGGGAATTTATTCTAGCAGCCTGCTCTTCAGCTAACAATTCTTCCATGGACTTTTGATGAGTATGTCTTTGGGCAAAGTCTTTAACTAAACACTTAAGCTCATCAACGATTTTCATCATATTTTGCATTTCTGGAAGAAGTGCTTGATTCATTTGGTACTGTGGAGGTTGGTCATAATAGGGTGTGTCAAAATTGTCACAAGGATATGGATTCCCTGATTGACAATCTGAGCTGAAGTGTGGACCTCCACATTAATCACAACAGTAAAACTGTTGAGGCTGTGAGTCGTATGTGCTAGAGTCATAATCGTTATCGGGAAACTGCTCATAGACAAGCGTCTTTCCCGATTGACAATCAGAACTGTAGTGTGAACCACCACAGTACTCACAACAGTAAAACTGCTGAGAATCATGGTGTGGTAGCTGGTGGAATAAATCAGTCGTGTCATGGTAGGAATAGGGATCTTGGTTATAGACAGACCCGTTTCCTGACTCTACCATGTCACAACCGGGGCAATTACCACCATTATAAGAACTACCACACCACTGGCAAACCAGAAAGTGTGTATGAGACATAGAAAGAATCAAAAGGTTTGAGAGGGGTAGGAATGAAGAATCAAAGATGTGAGAGGGTAAAGGTGAATATTTTTGGATTTTTGGGTAAACATTTTGTACAAATGAGAAAGAAAAATGTTCTTGTGTTTTTTGTGTTTGTTGAAAACTGAGTTTAAAATGTTTTCGGGAACGGTTTTGTTTTGATGATAAGAAAATATGAACAAAGGATGGATAAATGTACAATGGAACGAATTCCAAAATCACTAATCAGAAAAACCGTTTAGAATAGCGCGCACACCTCCCCGGCAGCAGCGCCAAAATTTGATTGGCTCCAAACGGTCAACTTAAATTGACCAAAGGATGGTCAACCAAGTCAAACAGCTTAGAGTCAATGCTCCGCGGAAGTATAGTGGTTTCCCCGGGTCGTTATGTCCCAACGAGGTGTGATGGTTATTAAACGGGTTTGTGATCGGGTGAATCTAGACAAGAAAGGGTTTGTGATTGATTTGAACTAAGGAATCTACAAGGAAATAGATTAAATAAGCTATATGAATAAGACTGTGAAATCAGAAAAACCAGAAACGATTAAAACCTAAAACGCGTACGTTTACATTTAAATAAAACGTAAACGTACAAAATAAAACGTGAAAACTGAAATCTGAAAATCCCCAGGGGGTGAAAATGACACTTTTACAAACTTAAAATAAAAAGAAAATTTAAAATGAAAGTAAAATTATTAAAATGATTATTTTAATATTTAAATACTATTTAATTAATTAAAACTATTTAAAAAGTAAATTAAACCTAATTTATATAAACTAAAAATGATAAACACTACAAATTAAAATAAAAACTTGCAAAAATAATTTCTAAAACTTAAAATGAACTTGAAGAAAGTATAAAAAAAAATATATATTTTTTTCTTTTTATGAGTTTTTTATTAATTAAAAACTGCTTATATTAATTAAACTAATTAAACTATTTTAAATTACAAATAATACTAAATTAACTTAGAAAATTATGGAAAAATTCCTAAAACTATTTTATAACATATAAAAGCTAGGAAAAATATAAAAACTAGGTTTTACTTTATAAAAACTAATTATGCTATTTAATACTTAATATTAATTAATTATTAATAAAACTAAGATTAAATCTAATAAATACAAAATGACAAAATAAAAATCTGAGAAATTTACTAAAATTACTTTAATATAAAAGGTAATTAATAAAAATATAAAATTTCCGAGTACTTAATAAAAATATTAAAATGAAAATTAAAATTAAATAAACTTAAATAGAAACTATCACTTGAAATTACTTTGGATTTTATGGATTTGTCTTTTACAAAACTCTAAAAATACTTAAAACATAAAACTTTTGTGAAAACAAAATTTACAAAGCTTAAAAATAAGCCAAATATAAGCAATAAGCTATGGCAGTTGACTAATGTTGACCAAACAAGGAAATGAGCTTGAACCAGCTTGTGTGGGGTCCACTAGGGATGATTCAGGTTTAACTGAGTTTAGGGAACATGTTTAAGCAATAAAAAGCAACTGGGACCCACTGGATAAGCAATTAAGCTGACAATAAGCACTTCCAAAAACCAAGAGCAACTCAGAAATGGGACAAACAAGATGGGCTGATTTAGGTGGGGTCCACAGGGTACTAGGTCAAACCAAGGTGCCTACCAGGGGGGGTTGAAAGGTACAAAGATGGGGCCATGGGACCCACTGAGGTGGCCAGAAAACCACCACCAAGTGGTGGTGGTGGGTGGTGTATCTGCTGATGCAGAGCACACAGTAGCCCTGCAGCCTACTTTCTTAGGTTGTGGGGCCCAGAGATAAATCCTAAAAACATGGGGACAATGGGAAACTGAATATGAGCTGGGTGATTACAAGATGTGAAAGTTTCAATACCTAAGACCAAACACAAAAATCATAAGAATTCATGCTAATTTGGGTTTTCTGCCAAAGAGTAAAAATTGACTTTTTAGTTGAACATGCAATGTTGACTTAGGTGAGTTTTGTTTGATTCTAATGAGCTGAATATGTAATATTATGCTATATTGAGACTGATTAAAGCTATCTTAACAACATTGTGATGGATTTGATGAGATAAGATACTAAAAATCCTAACAGTGCATTCCTAAGGGGGGATTTAGAGTGACATTGACTTTTTGATGAACAAGCAAATGATTTTATGACTATATTAACCTACTGAGACCTAATGCATTCTACTAGAACCAACATAACATCAACACAACAATCAGACTATCGAGAATAATGCTAATCCAAACACTACCTTAACAAACTGTTTACACTACTCACTTGGATTTTAAAACTAATTACACTGATTCTCAGTCTTAAAATAGGTTAAATACACTAAATGAAGCTTAATGACCACAAGATTAACACAAATAACAATAGGAATGAGATTATGCAGAAATCAACTTGAGACTTACAATTGGTTCCAAGGAATAGGGTAATGAACCACAGGCCACAACTGACCTACACCTCCCCTGAGGTATTAATACCACAAGTCATGCACTTTTCACCTTGTTTCTTTGTTATTTCTTTCTTCTCACAACTTTTTTAATTAGAATCTATATTTTGTTTTTAGCTTATTTTTGGTATTTTTCAGATTTTAAATAGAAACTGGTTATTATGTTTTAAGAACTTAACAAAGCTTATGAGGAAACCAAATTGAGCTTATAGGAACAACAAAGGAGCTTATAACATGAGTTTAACTAAAATGATATTTGGAAGGAAAATTTGCATAAACTGATTTCAACAAACTTAACTGAAATTTATAATTGGAATAACTTTCAAATATACTAGAGATGATAAATACAACAAGTTTAAACTATGAATTACACTGGAATTAGAAAATACACTATTACGGTCCTACACTACTAAAACTAAATTAAATTAAGCTAGCTAACCCTTCTTCTCCTTTTTTCTTGATTTTTATAGCACCCTGGGGGTTTCTCTCTCATTCCCACACCTCTTCTCAGCCATTGGATGATTAAATGTGATAATGGCCGTTTAATTTTTCTTTGGCGGGAAAAAGTGATTTTGGCAGTTGGGTTGCTTGTGAGGCTTTTGAGGAATTAATTGGGGTTTGGATGTTTGTGTAAGTTGGGGGAGACAAGATATGGGAGAGATGAGGTGGAGGAGGGGGAAGGTGAAGTGTGTTGCAGTGGTTTAGCAGTTGCAAGTTGGGGGAGAAGGTGAAGGTCAAAGTTTGACCTGGGGGTAGGAAATAATAGAAATGGGGGAGTTTTTATTATTTTGGTGGATTGGGCTTAGGTGTGGATTGGGTGGGCTGAGTGTTGTTGGTTTGTTTTAATATCAAGGGTCTGTATGGTTTATTAGCAAAAACACCACAAGGACTATTTTTGTAATTTATGAAAAATGAGGGGCCTGAATTTGCAAGCTTCCAAAATATATTCAAGGGACCACTTCTAGCCATGTGTGATAAACCAAGGAACATAATTGTTAATTTTCCCATTTTCAACGTCCGAGGACCAAATATGCCAAAATTTAAAGTGCAGGGACCAAACTTGCAATTTTCCTCAAACTTTCCACCCAAGTACCTTTCTTGCCAAAATAAGTAACCAAGGGACCACAAGTGACAATTTCCAAAATTTGAGATCCCAGGGACCATTTCTGTCAATTTTTGAAACTCCAGGGACCAAACTGTAAATTCTCAAAACTTTTCCAATTTTTCACCAAAGGACAAAATATGACAACTTATGATTGTAAAAGGACCTTTGGTGATAATTTTCCATATTTTGAATGACCAGGGACTAATTTTGTAATTTTATGAAAGTTGGGGGACTGAAACTGCCAATTTTGTAAACTTTGTGCGTTTTCATCTGTTTTTACTCTTTTTGCACCTAAAACATATAAAACACAATTTTGAAATATTTTTTTAGTAATTTGATGCATTTCTGTGTGTTTTTGTATGTTTTGCAGTTCAGATTTGACCAAAAATGATGAGTGTTTGAGCACTCATCAATCCCCCACACTAAACTATTGCTAGTCCCTAGCAATAACTGTTTTGAAAACTTGATGGATTTTAAACTCTTTACCAAAAGCCATCACTTCTGGAGTAGCCATGTGTAAGAACTGTGGCATACCTGATAACCGTGTGATTTTGAGCAAACCACCAGCTGTCAACGGATTTGATTCGTCTTTACCAAAAGCCGTTTGCTTCTGGACTAGCCAACTCTTGATGGACAAAGTCAACATCTTGGTGAGCTGATTACAAATTATGGATTTTCCACTGCCTTTACCACAAGCCATAATCTTGCGGGCTAGCCAACTCATTCGCTTTATGGGATATGGCGAGTTGAGGTACCATACAATTTTGGGCAAATTGCAAGCCATAAACGCATTTGATATATCTTTACCAAGAGCCGTTTGCTCCTGGATTAGCCAATCCCTTTTGTCGGTTAGACAAGGCGGACTGATAACCACAAAAATTTGAAGCACCAGTGAAAAATTTTTGAAATTTTGGTGAAAATTTTTTAAATTTTTTGCCTAAAACGGGGGTATTAGATAGTAAAATGTGATAAAATTCGCTAGAATAGCGAAATACCCCCCCCCCCCCACACACTTCGAATGAATATTGTCCTCAATATTCAAAGTCCCGGCTATTATGCCGACTCTTTGAACGTAAAAGGGCAACATTACAAGCTAAATGTGGAAAACACTATTTTGTGTTTTCACTTTTGTTACCATAATAGGGGTAACTCCCCCACACTTAGGGTGAAAACCCTAAGTAAATGCTACTGTTTTTGTTTACCGAGTCGCTAGCTTGACTCGACCTCGAATTTATTTGTCCTTGGGGAAGCTTGATGTGGATGAAGTAATCTCCATCGGACTTTCATTCAAGATGTTTGGACAAACATATGAAGCACGTGAAAGTTCCACACCGATGAGATAAGTATCTGGCTCAAGATAATGATACATGAAAATGCCGGGATCAAAGATGGTATCTTCATTTCCGAAGGAGTGAAGAATAAGAGAAGTCACCCTGTAGGTGAAGAAAAGGAAGAAAACCATGATGTAAATCATGATTTGATCTTCTTCCTCGAGAGCAGACTCTGTAGCCTGAGTTTGGATTTCAAAGGGTAAGCTCAAAAACATCCTGGGAGGGTGGGTGGGAATTTGCAAATTCTCATGATTGAGTGCATCTCCCCCGGGCTATCAAACTCCGGAGGAGTCGTGATATGATGAGTGAGTTCACCGGAGAACTCCTCATGAAGAGAATCATTCACATGATGTGAATCTGTGAACTCATGTTCCGGAATAGACTCATCACAATCCTCAATCTGAGTACCAAAGAGTGGATTATCAGAAATCAAAGTGAATTCAGATTCGAATTCAAATAGAGGATTGGTGAGAGTAGTATTGAATGTTTCAGGAACAATGAGATTAACATTCTCTTGTGGACTATTGGGATAAGAAGTGAGTGACGGATCATGATATAGGAGACTTTCAATTTCTCCCAGATCGGCTTCGAAATCAAGGAGACCATCATCACTTTCCAATGAAAGTGGATCGATGTGAGTAAGTTCATCGGCGAACTCCTCAAGAAGAGGATCAACATCAGACTGAGGGAGTGATGCCTCAATATACTCAATGTCTCCATGAGATGTACAATCATCATTAAAATATGAGAAAGTCTCAAAATGATCGTTTGAACACTCAAGAGGGGAAGGAATATCACACATATGCTTAAGAGTTCCCTGTGACTCTCTTGGGATTGGGACAAGGATCTCAACACTAGACTTTATTAATTCGTCCGATTCCTTATTAGGAACAGTGTCAAGATTGTAACAATTCGCATTTTCAGGATAATTACTATTCTCGGAAAATTTCACTATTCACTTTTACTATTCATTTTCCCCGAAATTTTCCCGAAAGTTGATTTTTATTTCATATTCTCGAGTGATAAATCATTTCTATGGAAAATTAAAAGTTTGACATTCATAAGCTCATTTTCGTGAAAGTTATTAAGGAATTACACGTTTTAGAGTAAAACGTCATTCAGAAATTCTGCGCACAACGAAACTCGACCGCGCTAAGTGACCCCACATCGGAAAAATGTTTGACACACTCATGATTTATTTGAGAATAAATCATGACTGTGAAAAACATGACCAAAATAAGCCTCGGCCGTAAAAAACTGGAATTTTCAGTTTTTAAGTGTTTTTACTCAGCCGTAACCTTAGCCTATACCTGCACCGCATTTCTAAGACGATTTAAGTTTTCAACTTATTAGAAAAATTCAACATATTTTCCCTCCTCCATTGACCAAAAATCATCCCTTGATTTTATAAGTCATTCCTTGATTTTTAGGCTTACGGTTTGATGTTTAAAAAAAACATTTAATACCAACCGACACTAGACTGAGCCCAGTCTAGACATTATAAGTCATTTTAAATCATTTTTATCCTATTAGAAAAGTAACATTTTACTTTTCTCAATTTTACGCAATATTCGTACATTTTACGTATTACGCGTTTTAGACCCGTGTTTCCAGTTTTAGCAGGGTTTTACCACCCAAATGGAACCTACCACTCATTTTATATTTTATTATGGAACATATGGACATGTTTATCAATACTTTCAAGTTCCATAATTTTACGACACCCGGTTTTACGTTTTGAGGCCTAATCATTTACGGTTGGCAATTCCCGGAGTCAAGTTTCATCCTAATACTTAGGATAATACCAAACCAAGCACACCTCACCCCCCTAGCATGTGTGAACCGCCAATAGGGGGGGGGGGGGGAGTCACCCCATGGTGTGGCTTGATCTTGTGCTAAGTTACTTGGATGAGATACATGTGTACAAACTTGTTAGGAAAGCTTTGACAAAGTCATGCTTTGTAACCTCCTCTTAAGACTATAAATACCCCCCTTCCCCCTTGTTGCCGTCCATCACCATACTCCACAACACATCACACTTAGTTTATTTTCTTCCAAGTTATAGCAAGGTTCAAGTGATTCTTCAAGGTAGAAACCCTAGTTAGATTATCATTCACCAAAACACTTCCAAACCCTAATATACTTGGTGATATCTCTTGAGTTTAAATCCACTCAATTCACCTCAACCTTCATCATCCATCTTTCAAGATTACAAGGGTAGAAAGATTGCATGAAGTGAAGTGGGTTGAAGCAAGTCTATCAAAGTCCTTTTCCTTACTTGCTACTTTCCTTTCATCTTTGAAAGCCTAAAGTTGTAAGCCTAAACCTAACATGCTTCTTGTTTATTAATCATGTTCATATCATTTACATGTTATTCTTGCTATATTATGTCTTGTATTCATGTCCATGGTGTATAAAAATGACTAAAACATGTTGTTGTAATTGATTGTTAAGATAAGTTACTAAAACAAGCAAACTAGTGACTTTCTTGGTAAGACCTGATCAAAATGGAAAAATTATGATATTGGATTATTACATATTACATTAGAGGACTTAACAAGGAAACCATAGCAATTTGAACCACCTAAAAAGAGTAAACGAGTCAAAAGTTATGGCGATTTGAAGTTACCAAAGATTTCCGGCAAAACTGCCAAAACCTTACTGTTTTGCATTCTGAGTTTTTGAAAGTCACCCTTCTGGTCCGATTCATCAAAAAGTTAAAACACGAAAGTTGTCCGGAACGCCGTTTTCGTTTAGGAACAAAGAAGCTCGAGACCTAAAAACGCTTTCCGAGTGATAAAATTCTTCAAATTCTAAACAGCCCATTTTTAGGCGAAAGTCACTAGATTATGGTTATACTTTAAATGGAACAAGAGGTCTTATGACCTATAATCAAGACCACAACCATGGCTAGAGCCAAGGTTGTGTCTCATGACCTTGGAACAAGGACCAAAGGTCATGGCTAGGCCATGACGAAATGACCAAGTAAACTTACATAGGCGTAAACATGAAACAAGGAATTAGGCGATAACTTGAACAAGCAATTTGGATCTATTTCACTTAAAAAGGAACCATGAGATATTACAAAGAGAAAATGGTCATACAAGACTTATGAAACTACCCCTAATAACAATCTTCATGTACTAATAAACTTTCCTAAGTTTATTCAAATATCGGACATGTAACTTTTCGGATCAAAACTTATATCTATATATTTTATCAACTACTACAATAGTAGGGAGCCTCATGTGAGGAGTTCATTATGTAAGCCGTCGAGATGAGTTGTGGATTTACGAGTTAAAGTGTCCTGGCTCCTCGAACGCTTACTAACGTGACTTCTGAATTATGTCGGCCCGAACGGTAGTAAACGATATACCAAAACATACATGTTTCATGAATCTTTCTTTCAAAGACTTATACTATACATCATACCACATCATGGACTAAATGCAAGATATATATATATATATATATATATATATATATATATATATATATATATATATATATATATATATATATATATATATATATATATATATATATATATATATATAGGCACTCCGTTATATTCTTTACTCCGATCCTAAGTCGCGACATTCTATTATAGGTTGCTCGTAGAAACCTTCACGATTCGACCATCACATTCACTACTCACTACATAACTTAAGGTGAGTTCGTAGCCCCACTTTCTATTGTTTAACTATTTTACAAACCCATGGGGGGAATACATGCTATTATTTTTCTACTCGAACACAATGCTTTCTATTGTATGCTACTCGACTATGTTTTATTGTCACTAAGTAACGATTGCCATGTTCGAAGTCCCTATATCATGAACCATTAGTCACTACCTTTAGTGAGCGCGAATATTGTGAATAGATCTATTGGGATTGACGGATCCCATTTGTGTTGAACAACGATGAGTTCACACAAATGCACTATATTTGAGATTTAGCGGTATAATGGCAAAAGTACCTTGATAGGGCTTCTATAATGCCAATTTTGTTGGTTCGATGTTAATGTTTTGGTTGCATGAGCTTAGTGAAATAAATAACGATTTTGTTTTCTAAACATTGGTGTGAGTCTATAGCTCCCACTACGACATATTGTGTTCAAACGATTTAACTAAACTCTACGAATTCCACTCAACCTTTGTGTTGACCTCTCAAGCATGTATTTCAGGTTCATGACGATCAAGGATGGCACGGAAGGACACGGATGTTCAAGAGGGCTATAAATTTTATTATCATTCAAACTCATTTAATGTAAATTGTAAACATGGAACCATCTGGGACCTCATTTTGTAATCTCTGATATTTATACAATTTGAATGATAAATCTTTTAAAACGACTCAATTGGAGTTCGTTTTCTATTATTGTGACTATTGTGCCGTCAAGTAACACCCAGTTCGAATTCCGCTGCAACCATGAATTGGGGGTGTTACAGATTGGTACCAGAGCCATGGTTATAGAGAAACGGGTCTAATTGAGACCTAAACTATAACCACACTACAAGCAAAAACATTTTTATAGCCTTCCGCTCTCCGTGTCTTCCATCCTCCAGACGATTATGGACTTATTATGCAAGTTAGGCTACATAAACATATTAGTATATTGCTATATATATGCTTGCCATATTTTGAACACTCCCCATAAACGATAGAATTGTTTTAACATAGTAATTCTTTTCATAGAAATCATGTGCGTACCCACTTCTCCCGATTATGTGCCCACTCTACCTAATAACTTCCAAGTCTTACCACCCTCACCCGAGTTCGGATTTGACTTCGTAAATGCCTTCGCTTCTGATGACGAAGAAGAACCTTTCGAAGATTCAACCGACGAAGAAGAGGATGAACCAATGCCAAGTATTTTTGCATCAAATACTTCTAATTATTTTGAACAAAATTGGGTTGAGGCAGACTCCGAGGAGGATAATGAATACGAATATGTACTAGAGCCATTACCACCACCACTATCACTTCCCTTTGATATCCCTACATGTGATGAATTGGATCACTCACTATGGATTGTACCTCGACCACCATTGATCCAACAAGAAAGTCAACATGAAAACTACAGCTTCTCAAACTTCATCGACTCGTACCTCTATGACATACTAAACCAAGAAGTTGCCGATCAATCAGAGCTGCTCGGACCTTCTAACCCACAATAGACTAGTGTGATGATACTAGTTAACTTTTGTACTACTAAACTGATTAGACTCAGTTAGTAAATGTTATGAAATCTATGTAATAACTAGTGATAGTAAAAACGTTGTAATTACTAAACTGAAAGTATCAGTTAGTAAATTTTGGAGGAGCTTGTAATAGGTTTCGATTTTGTAAATCAACCAACGTTGGACGAATAAAACTCTTGTTTTATATACTATCATGTGTTATGCTTTTAAGTTTCAAACATTATTATCCTATCATTCTTATCAAAAATTGTGTTCATCTCACAACTCTCTAATTACAATGTATCCTTTGAACAATAGAATCATGGCGCCAAAGAAAAAGACACCACCAACGATATCGCAAGCTGCCATTCGCAAACTGGTAAAGGACAGTGTCAATGCAGCACTTGTCACGGAACGAGCAGCCGTAGCTGCAGCAGCTGCCGAAGCCGCCACAGCTGCTGGTGCCGCTGATGCTGCAGCAGCCGCCGAAGCCGCCACTGCTGCGGAAGCTGCTATAGCTGCGGAAGCTGCAAGAATTGCCAGTCTTAACCTTGGAGGACCAAACTCAACTACCCCTCCGGTAACAAATGTCGCTACAGTACCAAAGGGTTGCTCGTTCATTTCCTACTTGAAATGTGAACCCATCAAATTCAAGGGTACTGAAGGAGCTGTGGGTCTGACCCGCTGGTTTGAAAAGGCGGAGTCAGTATTCTTGGTCAGTAAATGTACCGAGGACGATAAAGTTCAGTATGCCACGAGTACTCTGTTGAATGAGGCATTGTCTTGGTGGAACTCAATTGCTCAACCCATGGGCATTGAGAATGCCTGTAAGATTTCGTGGGATAACCTGAAGAAGATGATGATCAAGGAATACTGCCCTCGCAGCGAAATACAAAAGTTGGAGGTTGAATTCTGGGATCATACGGTTAGGGGAAATGATATCATAACCTACAACCGTCGATTTCAAGAATTGAGGATACTTTGTCCAACAATGGTTTCCACAAAGGAAAAATTGTTGGAAAGGTATATCTGGGGACTTCCATCAAGCATACAAGGGAATGTAACTTCGGCAAATCCAAAGGAACTTGATGAAGCTATGCGGATGTCCTGCAGCCTCATGGACCAAGTGGTACGAATGACAGAAACCCGAAAGCAAAACAACCTCAACACCAACAACAACACCAACAACGCCAGCAATACCAATAACCTCAACAATTCCAACTACAGTAACAACAATAACAATAGGAACAACAACAACAAGCGACCATGGGATGGTAACCATGGAAGTAACAACAATAACAACAACAACCAAACTCAAAACAACAACCAGCAAAACAAAAGACAAGAGACCGCAAAGGCTTATGTGGCTGCACCAACTAGAGGCGCAGGGTATACCGGGAATGCTCCACTATGCAATAAGTGTAACTTCCATCACTCTGGTCCTTGCCCAGCTAAGTGTCGCAACTGTGAAAACGCTGGACACCTTGCCAGAGATTGTAGAGTCAAGGCTGTAGCTACCAGTAACAACACACAACCGATAGTTATATGCTTCGGGTGTGGAGAAAGTGGACATTACAAGAACCGATGTCCCCAAAACCAAGGTCAACAAGTTGAAGACAACCAAGGGTGAGCATATGATAAGAGGAGAAGGAGCTTATCAGAATCTCAACAACACTGCAGAACAATGAAGTTTAGAACTTAGCAGTCATATTAATTTATGCACTCTGTTGTACTACGTGTATGTCATCCCTGGTAATGGGAGTTTTATGACTTAAGAATATTTACTGTTCAATAAACGACTCTTTGTGATAATTCTTATCTATTGTACTTTCTATCTCCAAACCAATTTGACTAATTAGTAGACTATTACCATTCTATAAGATTTACCCAGTTGTCCTATAAACCATTTCCACAAATTTTACTTCAAGCTATTTTGTTATCACTTTATTGTTTCACATCATTTTACTCCAAGATATTTTACCACCATCTTAGAAAAATCACTTCGTTGATACCACCCTATAAATCAATATCATGCCTTCATTTCCAACTTTCATCACAAACCACTAAATCTCAACATACCAAAATGAAGAACACAAACCTTCTTAACCTTCTCACCATCACCATCTTCATAACCCTTAATCCCACAAGCTCACTTTCCGATCTTGATGCACTTTTAAAGCTCAAATCATCTTTAGTTACACCACAAGCAACCTCATCAGCTTTACAAGATTGAACACCATCTAAAACTTTTAAGAAACACAATATTACGTGACTAAACCGAACATCACATTATTGGTCCTAAATTATACATAGCCTGATCACCTATGTCTAATTCAGGAGGGATCATGTTATGCTGGGAGCAGTCACCCGTATGTTTTCTTAAACAAACTTCTCATAAGTAACCTCATCCTACGCCATACACTGAAACGACAAATCAAACCACATCACTCTAATCCTCATAAGTAACTACACCTCTTCATCGACACCACTCCAATGTATAACACACACAGAACTTCGGGACGAAGTTCCCCGTAAGGGGTAGAGATTGTAACAATTCGCATTTTCAGGATAATTACTATTCTCGGAAAATTTCACTATTCACTTTTACTATTCATTTTTCCCAAAATTTTCCCGAAAGTTGATTTTTATTTCATATTCTCGAGTGATAAATCATTTCTATGGCAAATTAAAAGTTTGACATTCATAAGCTCATTTTCGTGAAAGTTATTAAGGAATTACACGTTTTAGAGTAAAACGTCATTCAGAAATTCTACGCACAACGAAACTCGACCGCGTTAAGTGACCCCACATCGGAAAAATGTTTGACACACTCATGATTTATTTGAGAATAAATCATGACTGTGAAAAACATGACCAAAATAAGCCTCGGCCATGAAAAACTAGAATTTTCAGTTTTTAAGCGTTTTTACTCAGCCATAACCTTAGCCTATACCTGCACCGCATTTCTAAGACGATTTAAGTTTTCAACTTATTAGAAAAAGTCAACATATTTTTCCCTCCTCCATTGACCAAAAATCATCCCTTGATTTTATAAGTCATTCCTTGATTTTTAGGCTTACGGTTTGATGTTTAAAAAAAACATTTAATACCAACCGACACTAGACTAAGCCCAGTCTAGACATTATAAGTCATTTTAAATCATTTTTATCCTATTAGAAAAGTAACATTTTACTTTTCTCAATTTTACGTAATATTCGTACATTTTACGTATTACGCGTTTTAGACCCGTGTTTCCAATTTTAGCAGGGTTTTACCACCCAAATGGAACCTACCACTCATTTTATATTTTATTATGGAACATATGGACATGTTTATCAATACTTTCAAGTTCCATAATTTTACGACACCCGCTTTTACGTTTTGAGGCCTAATCATTTACGGTTGACAATTCCCGGAGTCAAGTTTCATCCTAATACTTAGGATAATACCAAGCCAAGCACACCTCACCCCCCTAGAATGTGTGAACCGCCAATAGGGGGGGGGAGTCACCCCATGGTGTGGCTTGATCTTGTGCTAAGTTACTTGGATGAGATACATGTGTACAAACTTGTTAGGAAAGCTTTGACAAAGTCATGCTTTGTAACCTCCTCTTAAGACTATAAATACCCCCCTCCCCCCTTGTTGCCGTCCATCACCATACTCCACAACACATCACACTTAGTTTATTTTCTTCCAAGTTATAGCAAGGTTCAAGTGATTCTTCAAGGTAGAAACCCTAGTTAGATTATCATTCACCAAAACACTTCCAAACCCTAATATACTTGGTGATATCTCTTGAGTTTAAATCCACTCAATTCACCTCAACCTTCATCATCCATCTTTCAAGATTACAAGGGTAGAAAGATTGCATGAAGTGAAGTGGGTTGAAGCAAGTCTATCAAAGTCCTTTTCCTTACTTGCTACTTTCCTTTCATCTTTGAAAGCCTAAAGTTGTAAGCCTAAACCTAACATGCTTCTTGTTTATTAATCATGTTCATATCATTTACATGTTATTCTTGCTATATTATGTCTTGTATTCATGTCCATGGTGTATAAAAATGACTAAAACATGTTGTTGTAATTGATTGTTAAGATAAGTTACTAAAACAAGCAAACTAGTGACTTTCTTGGTAAGACCTGATCAAAATGGAAAAATTATGATATTGGATTATTACATATTACATTAGAGGACTTAACAAGGAAACCATAACAATTTGAACCACCTAAAAAGAGTAAACGAGTCAAAAGTTATGGCGATTTGAAGTTACCAAAGATTTCCGGCAAAACTGCCAAAACCTTACTGTTTTGCATTCTGAGTTTTTGAAAGTCACCTATTTTTAGGCGAAAGAAGCTCGAGACCTAAAAACGCTTTCCGAGTGATAAAATTCTTCAAATTCTAAACAGCCCATTTTTAGGCGAAAGTCACTAGATTATGGTTATACTTTAAATGGAACAAGAGGTCTTATGACCTATAATCAAGACCACAACCATGGCTAGAGCCAAGGTTGTGTCTCATGACCTTGGAACAAGGACCAAAGGTCATGGCTAGGCCATGACGAAATGACCAAGTAAACTTACATAGGCGTAAACATGAAACAAGGAATTAGGCGATAACTTGAACAAGCAATTTGGATCTACTTCACTTAAAAAGGAACCATGAGATATTACAAAGAGAAAATGGTCATACAAGACTTATGAAACTACCCCTAATAACAATCTTCATGTACTAATAAACTTTCCTAAGTTTATTCAAATATCGGACATGTAACTTTTCGGATCAAAACTTATATCTATATATTTTATCAACTACTACAATAGTAGGGAGCCTCATGTGAGGAGTTCATTATGTAAGCCGTCGAGATGAGTTGTGGATTTATGAGTTAAAGTGTCCTGGCTCCTCGAACGCTTACTAACGTGACTTCTGAATTATGTCGGCCCGAACGGTAGTAAACGATATACCAAAACATACATGTTTCATGAATCTTTCTTTCAAAGACTTATACTATACATCATACCACATCATGGACTAAATGCAAGATATATATATATATATATATATATATATATATATATATAGGCACTCCGTTATATTCTTTACTCCGATCCTAAGTCGCGACATTCTATTATAGGTTGCTCGTAGAAACCTTCACGATTCGACCATCACATTCACTACTCACTACATAACTTAAGGTGAGTTCGTAGCCCCACTTTCTATTGTTTAACTATTTTACAAACCCATGGGGGGAATACATGCTATTATTTTTCTACTCGAACACAATACTTTCTATTGTATGCTACTCGACTATGTTTTATTGTCACTAAGTAACGATTGCCATGTTCGAAGTCCCTATTTCATGAACCATTAGTCACTACCTTTAGTGAGCGCGAATATTGTGAATAGATCTATTGGGATTGACGGATCCCATTTGTGTTGAACAACGATGAGTTCACACAAATGCACTATATTTGAGATTTAGCGGTATAATGGCAAAAGTACCTTGATAGGGCTTCTATAATGCCAATTTTGTTGGTTCGATGTTAATGTTTTGGTTGCATGAGCTTAGTGAAATAAATAACGATTTTGTTTTTTAAACATTGGTGTGAGTCTATAGCTCCCACTACGACATATTGTGTTCAAACGATTTAACTAAACTCTACGAATTCCACTCAACCTTTGTGTTGACCTCTCAAGCATGTATTTCAGGTTCCTGACGATCAAGGATGGCACGGAAGGACACAGATGTTCAAGAGGGCTATAAATTTTATTATCATTCAAACTCATTTAATGTAAATTGTAAACATGGAACCATCTGGGACCTCATTTTGTAATCTCTGATATTTATACAATTTGAATGATAAATCTTTTAAAACGACTCAATTGGAGTTCGTTTTCTATTATTGTGACTATTGTGCATCAAGTAACACCCAGTTCGAATTCCGCTGCAACCATGAATTGGGGGTGTTACAAAGATGCTCATCCCCCATGCTCAAAGAGTGAGTGGGAACCTCGGGTGTGATAGCAGTTGTTTGAGATGGAATCTCAACTGCTGGGATATCAACTGATGAACTTGATGGATCTTTATAGAATTGAAGGGTATCAAGTGTATCTTCATCATCACTGTCATCAGGAATAAAACGGAACTGAGAGCTAGATCTGGCTGCTTTTTATTTTGCAATGGATTCCCTCACGGATTTTTCATTAGCATCTTGGGAATTTATTCTAGCATCCTGCTCTTCAGCTAACAATTCTTCCATGGACTTTTGATGAGTATGTCTTTGGGCAAAGTTTTTAACTAAACCCTTAAGCTCATCAACGATTTCCATCATATTTTGCATTTCTGGAAGAAGTGCTTGATTCATTTGGTACTGTGGAGGTTGGTCATAATAGGGTGTGTCAAAATTGTCACAAGGATATGGATTCCCTGATTGACAATCTGAGGTCAAGTGTGGACCTCTACAGTAATCACAACAGTAAAACTGTTGAGGCTGTGAGTCGTATGTGCTAGAGTCATAATCGTTATCGGGAAACTGCTCATAGACAAGCGTGTTTCCCGATTGACAATCAGAACTATAGTGTGAACCACCACAGTACTCACAACAGTAAAACTGCTGAGAATCATGGTGTGGTAGCTGGTGGAATAAATCAGTCGTGTCATGGTAGGAATAGGGATCTTGGTTATAGATAGACCCGTTTCCTGACTCTACCATGCCACAACCGGGGCAATTACTGTTAGAGTTTGACAATCAAAGTACACATATTGCGGAAGCTAGGATCAAGTAATAACACGTATAAGATTAACTAAAACATAAATAGTAAACGTACCTGATGCACTTCAAATAAACCTTGATTCTTGTACAATTAGATCAATGATAAACCCCTTACCGTTTTGTTTATCGATCTCATGATAATTACTAAAGTAAGTAATTACCTCGTTCTTGTACACACAAACTACCAACGAATAAAGGTTTGATGCAAGTAAACAAAACACTTAATATTTTGTTATGGAAAAATCGATCCAAACCCTATGGGGGGGGGATGAACCGATCGGCCACAAAAAACAAGGAGAAAAGAAAAGGTTTTAGGGTTGTGTGTGTGCACAAAAGATATGAAACCCTAATCCTTGGCCTTGTATATATACTAGGTGAATCTTGGAGCTCAAGTAAAGCATGGGTCGACCCTATGGAATGGGCTTCGACCGGCCATAGCACCCAAGGGGTGTTTCTAGATCTTTCTTGACTCCCAAGTTACACTCTAGTCCATATCTTTCGTCCCTAATGATAGTTAGTCCATACGGTTAATAACTAACGACCATTTAGTCCATTAAGTGTTATAAATATATATATTCAATACATTTAATATATACATATTTATTTTACATTATTCTTGTTTGTAAAGTGTGCAATCCCGAGGTCTCGGGTTCGATACTAGACATTTACTTATTAATATTTATACGTAACTTTTAACAGCTCCCACTCGTATATCTATTAATAGTAAAATGACACTGGTTAGCGTCTTGCAACACTCCAATGCCCCTAGTTCGACCTGAGCTAGGTTTCCTGGAAAACCTTTAATGATTCATCATTATTATTATCCTTTCGCCTCTAATACTACATTAATAAAGATGTGAGGTTCTTTATTAAATTTTGTTTCTCGTCTCTTTATGATTGAACAAAATTATCAAAACATCTGAACGTATTCCAGATAGACTTTGGGCGTGGCCAGGCAAACATTTTGTCAACCTTACGAGGGGCCCAGTAGTATTAAACTTCTGAACAAATCAGAAGGAACGAATTCTCTCTTGACTACAAGAATAACCCATGAACTTTGCAACATTCTGAAAACAACCCTTATGACTTCCAATTACGGTAAGCGGTAGATTGCTCCACAAAATGCACTACATCCATGACACTTATCTGGTATCTCAAGTCTGAGGATAACTATTAAATATGATTCTCACATATAAATTAAATCATATTGTTGGGATAAGTCCAATACTCAATTCATTGAATATCATGTGAAATTGGTATGACTACGCATCAATATACTTTCAAGTATATCCTTAACTAATACTCAAAATTGTCTTAATTTAATGATATTCCCATATCATTAATCGACAACGGACTATTTAGAATAATAAATTATTCACGGATCTTAAACATGCAAATATAAGATATATTATTAAGACAATGAATAAATAAACATAACCAATATTTTATTTCATTAAAAATTAATAATTGTACATTACATCCTTTATCCAAATACTAATCACAAATGGGCATGAAACTATCAGCTAATTTAAGTCCTATTCCTTCAGCATGCTTGTAAAGCTTGGTGCCAGGTAAAGGCTTTGTAAATTGATCAGCTAAGTTTTCATCTGTGTGAACTTTGAGCATTTCGATTTCACCTATCTCAACTTGTTCTCTGACATAGTGGTGCTTAATCGGGAAATGTCTGGTGCCTCTCATGATTCCAGGTTCATTGGCAAATGTAATTGCGGCTGAGTTGTCACAATACATTTTTATAGGTCGCTGAATCGAAGGCATAACCCCAAGCCCTGAAACAAACTTCCTAATCCAAACAGCTTCCATTGCAGCTTCTGAAGCAGCTATATACTCACTTTCTGTAGCAGACATCGCTAGTACACTCTGCTTTTTGCTCCTCCAATCAACAACTCCTCCATTAATGACAAAGACATAACTCGTCTGAGACTTCGTATCATCTTTATCACCTTTCCAAGAAGCATCGCAGTAACCTGTTACATCAAGCTCTGCAAATGGAGTACCCCCATAAACTAAGAACATCTCTTTAGTAGCCCTAAGGTACTTAAGAATGTTCTTAACAGCAGTCCAGTGTTTTTCACTTGGGTTCTGCTGATATCGACTGGTTAAATTCTGAGCAAACGCCACATCAGGCCTTGTGCTTTTCACCGCATACATTATAGATCCCACAGCCGAAGCATAAGGGACTCTATTCATGCGTTGCACCTCTTCAGGTGTTGAAGCACAAACTTTGTTGCTCAAGCCATGTTGCTCTTGCATCGGCAAATATCCTTTCTTGGAATTTTGCATACTGAATCTCTTCAATATTTTGTCAATGTAAGCACTTTGGCTTAATCCAATTAATCGCTGAGATCTATCTCTATATATCTTGATTCCCAGAATAAATGCAGCTTCCCCTAGATCTTTCATAGAAAAACAACTTCCAAGATATTCCTTAACCTTTTGTAAACTTGGAATATCGTTCCCCATGATCAATATGTCATCGACATATAATATAAAGAAAATTACATTACTCCCACTAGCTTTGTGATATACACATGGCTCATCAAGATTTTGAATGAATCCATACTTCTTAATTTCACTATCAAATCTCTTATTCCATTGTCGTGATGCTTGCTTTAATCCATAAATGGATCTTTTAAGCTTGCATACACGATCTGGGAATTCTGGATTCACAAACCCCTCAGGCTGCGCCATATAGATGTCTTCATCTAGGCGACCATTTAAGAAGGTGGTTTTGACATCCATTTGCCAAATCTCATAGTCATAGTAAGCGGCTATGGCTATAAGAATCCTAATTGCCCTTATGTCAGCTACAGGAGAAAAGGTCTCCTCATAGTCAACACCAAAAGTTTGAGTATAGCCTTTAGCTACCAAACGGGCCTTATAGGTGTGTACAATGCCATCCATATCAGTCTTTTTCTTGTAGAGCCATTTACTCCCAACTAGCTTGGCACCCGGAGGTAGGTCTACTTCTTCCCAGACTTCATTGTCTTTCATGGATTGCATTTCTCCATTCATAGCTCCCTGCCATTTTTCCTTTTCAGGACTATTCATAGCAGCTTTATAACTTGTAGGTTCATCAAGATCCCCTGTCAAGTTGTCATCACACTCTACGTTTAGACATAGACGTGTAGGAGCCTTCAGAGATCTTGAAGATCTGCGAACGGGAACCACTTCAACTTCTGGTGGAGGACCTAAACTTTCAGGTTCTTCAGGAAGTTGGCTAGTGTTTTCAGAAGGTGTTACATCTTCATGATCGTCTTCCAGATCATATACTCTCCCACTGAATTCTTGAGATATGAGCTCCTTTTCTAAGAAGTCTCCATACCTTGCAACAAAAACTTTGTTTTCAGCTGGGTAATAAAAGTAGTAACCCATAGTTTCCTTAGGGTAACCCACGAAGATGCACTTTACAGATCTTTGTTGGAGTTTGTCTGCTGAGTCACGTTTAACATACGCCTCACAACCCCAGACCTTTAGATAAGACAAGTTTGGAGCTTTTCCAGTCCATACTTCATATGGAGTCTTATCAACCTTCTTTGTTGGAACCATATTTAAAATGCGAACTGCAGATTCCAAGGCATAATCCCAAAACGAGTAGGGAAGAGTTGTTTGATTAAACATAGATCGTATCATGTCTTGCAATGTACGATTCCTTCTTTCAGATACACCATTTTGTTGTGGAGTATATGGAGAAGTAAGGTGCTGGACAATTCCCTCCTTTGCTAAGTAATCTATAAACTCTTGACTCAGGTATTCACCACCTCTATCGGATCGAAGAGCTTTAATCTTCTTTCCTAGTTGCAACTCTACTTCTGCTTTAAACACTTTGAATGTCTCAAACACCTCATGTTTATGTTTAAGTAAATAAACATAACCATAACGGCTGTAGTCATCCGTAAATGTTAAGAAGTAGCTAGCACCTCTCCTTGACACATATCTAAGTGGTCCACATACATCTGTGTGAATAAGACCAAGTAGATCATTCGCCCTTTCAATCCTATTTTTAAAGGTTTTCTTAGTCATCTTCTCAGCAATGCAAGATTCGCATTTATCAAATGATTCATCATTGATCTTTTCTAAAAGCCCATCATGTTGCAGCTTTTTCATAAGATGAATCCAGACCTTTCTTGATTCTCTTATTGTTGATGCTATACATTGAATTATTTTTAACAAAAGCATTATCATTATCATTCATATCAATTTCAAAGACACCATTCACAGCAATAGCATTAAAATAAAAAACACCATTTAAAGAAACCGAAATTCCATTGCTAGAAATAGTATGCTCAAAACCAAGGTTCAACAAACATGAAAATGAAATTACACCTCTAACAATTGACGGTGCATAATGACAATTATTTAAAGATAGTACTAAGCCCGAAGGCAACACTAAATCAAAAACTCCTATAGCTTCAACTCCTGCATGCGCTCCGTTACCAACGTGCAAGAATTGTTGTCCATAGGCCAGCTTTCTCTCAACTCTAAACCCCTGCAAGGTATTGCAAATATGAATGCCACATCCCGTATCATATACCCATGAATTCAATTTAGGAGTAAGAGTGAATAATTCAATCATAAAGAATGCACCTGATGAGCTGGGGTTACCAGCTTCATTCCCCTGCTTCTTGAGTCGCAAGTCATGAATATAGAGAGGACAATTGCGCTTCCAATGGCCCTTTTCATGACAATGGTGACATGCCTGATCCTTCTTGTTTGGTGGATTCACCTTTTTCTGCTTAGGCTGATGTTGCTTCATCTTGGGTTCTGGTTGATAGGCCATGACCTGCTTGCCTTTGTTAACCTTCCCTTTGCCTTTGTTCACATGCGATTTCTTCTGGATTCTCCCACCATGAATTGCCAACACTTGCGGGGTAGGAGCCTTGACCTTGGCTGGTAGACTTTTCTCATACTCAATAAGCAATGCGAGTAATTCAGATACTGTCTTCCCCGAGCAGTGCATGTTGAAGTTCTGCACAAAACCAGCAAAGTCCTTGTTAAGGGACCTGTTGATCAAGTGCACTTGCACATTGTCAGGGTAACCAAATCCAATTCTGTGAAGCTGATCAAAAGATTCCTTCATCTCAGTCACATAATCTTCAACTGGTTTACCATCACCATGCTTGCAGTTATGTAGCTTGTCCAATTCATCATACAATTCAACTGCTAGTGGTTTCTCATAAGATTGCCTAAGAACATCAAGCATATCTTTTGGGAAAAAGTACTCAAACTTCTTTTGTAATTGAGCACTCATGCTAGTGAGCATTAAACAAGCAACCTCATTAAACTTAGCATGTTCCACCCTCCATGCCGCCTTGACTGCTTCTGGTTCAGTAGCAGCAGGCTCAGCTGGGCATTCTTCGGTCAAATAGTCCATCTTACCGGTCGACCTCAAGACAATTCTAAGTGAGCGGTACCAATCATTGAAATTCTTTCCAGTCAGTTTCTCTCTCTCAAGATGACTCTTGAAAGCAGAAATCACAGATGGGGTATCGGGTTGAGCCATATCTACAGATAAAAGTTCAAACATTAGTATTTTCGATAATAAATATCTTCAAGAAAATAAAATACCCAAAGTTATATTCATATAACCACCAAAATTTCTTGAAAACCTAGGATCTAACTTTACATAGTTCCACCACATCAGTTGATCTGCTAGTGGTGAAAGTACAAAAGATAGTAATCTGTCGAACAATAATTGGCAAACAAGAATTCAATTCCTAGATCATTATGGGAATTACATCAAATTGATTCATCAATTTGCCTTGTAAGCATGTTTCATCCCATCTCATGCCTTAAGTTCTAGGTCTCACTCACAACTTAATTAAGTCGTCTACCTTAGAAACTGTAAAATTACAATTATGGTCTCACGCGTTAAAAGAATTTTACCTTGTTATAGTAATTTAGCCTATGTCTCACGTTTACTAAACTAAAATTTCAAGTGTTTCTTATAGGTAGATGACATGTAACTTAAATTATAAGGGTATTTAATTTTGATGTGTAAATCAAAATATGTATAAAGATGCATGCGCTCATCTTTATAGCATAAGTTTTCAAAACCTTTTTATTACCAATTCGTGAAATTAATACACAAAGTTTTACTTGAGGTTTAACAAACCCTAAGATGACTTCTACAATTATGATTTTAAAAGTAATTCGTTTAAGACATATTCAAGATTGTGATAACCAAGGCAGACTCTAAGGCTCTTTTCTAAGCCTTCAAATCACGGTTATGAATATCGTCTTAAAGGACTTAATTTTAAAAGCATATTTGTACAAAACATCAATCAAGCAAAAGTTTATGGATTCAATCTCAAAATTATGTAATAAAGTATGAATTTTGCTAGTCTCGCCTGGGAGCTGATTACCGTGCGAATCGGACCACTATCGGCACTTAAGACCTTGCAAGATTCTTACTTTATCACTTTAGTTTCATCGTTATTAGTCTATATTATTTTCTTTTATGAAAATCACCCTTTTTATTGCTTACATCAAGTCAAACAATTAAGAAAACAATAAAAACAAGTAATTTAAAGAAAAATAAACAACTAATAATAAAACGTGAAACAATTAGCCACATGCAAACCATATTAAAAAGATCCTAATAAAATCAATTCTAGGTATAATCATGCATGTAATCACCTAAGGCCTTCCCTTCTTAATGGAAGTGGAGCCACATACATTGACGAATCAATTGCGTAAGCCAAAGATAATATACACACCACATAGCATATAAATTGATTTTAATATATATATCAATTGGAGTCTTCCCCAATTTTAGATCTATTTAAAACATGTGACATAAAATAAACAAACAAGATCCATGACTAACATGCATGTTTCGTCATGGATTAACCTAACAATTAGCACATAGGTCACAAGTATGTTCACAAAAAACCGGTTAAGATCTAGGGTTTCTATATGATTACAATTTAATCAAGAAAAACCACAAACCCTAATTAGGGTTTTTAGTGGAAATCGACCCCCCCTAAAATTAGGGTTAGGGTTATAAATTTTATAAAAAAACATTTAAAGAAAAAACCCTAGAAAAAACATGTATCTAAAACAATTAAAGATCCGATTTTTATTACGTTTTAGTAATCAATTACATGTTATCCATGGCTCGTGATGCCACTGTTAGAGTTTGACAATCAAAGTACACATATTGTGGAAGCTAGGATCAAGTAATAACACGTATAAGATTAACTAAAACATAAATAGTAAACGTACCTGATGCACTTCAAATAAACCTTGATTCTTGTACAATTAGATCAATGATAAACCCCTTACCGTTTTGTTTATCGATCTCTTGATAATTACTAAAGTAAGTAATTACCTCGTTCTTGTACACACAAACTACCAACGAATAAAGGTTTGATGCAAGTAAACAAAACACTTAATATTTTGTTATGGAAAAATCGATCCAAACCCTATGGGGGGGGGGATGAACCGATCGGCCACAAAAAACAAGGAGAAAAGAAAAGGTTTTAGGGTTGTGTGTGTGCACAAAAGATATGAAACCCTAATCCTTGGCCTTGTATATATACTAGGTGAATCTTGGAACTCAAGTAAAGCATGGGTCGACCCTATGGAATGGGCTTCAACCGGCCATAGCACCCAAGGGGTGTTTCTAGATCTTTCTTGACTCCCAAGTTACACTCTAGTCCATATCTTTCGTCCCTAATGATAGTTAGTCCATACGGTTAATAACTAACGACCATTTAGTCCATTAAGTGTTATAAATATATATATATTCAATACATTTAATATATACATATTTATTTTACATTATTCTTGTTTATAAAGTGTGCAATCCCGAGGTCTCGGGTTAGATACTAGACAATTACTTATTAATATTTATACGTAAGTTTTAACAATTACCACCATTATAAGAACTACCACACCACTGGCAAACCAGAAAGTGTGGATGAGACATAGAAAGAATCAAAAGGTTTGAGAGGGGTAGGAATGAAGAATCAAAGATGTGAGAGGGTAAAGGTGAATATTTTTGGATTTTTGGATAAACATTTTGTACAAATGAGAAAGAAAAATGTTCTTGTGTTTTTTGTGTTTGTTGAAAACTGAGTTTAAAATGTTTTCGGGAACGGTTTTGTTTTGATGATAAGAAACTATGAACAAAGGATGGATAAATGTACAATGGAACGAATTCCAAAATCACTAATCAGAAAAACCATTTAGAATAGCGCACACACCTCCCTGGCAGCGGCGCCAAAATTTGATTGGCTCCAAACGGTCAACTTAAATTAACCAAAGGATGGTCAACCAAGTCAAACAGCTTAGTGTCAATGCTCCGCGGAAGTATAGTGGTTTCCCCGGGTCGTTATGTCCCGACGAGGTGTGATGGTTATTAAACGGGTTTGTGATCGGGTGAATCTGGACAAGAAAGGGTTTGTGATTGATCTGAACTAAGGAATCTACAAGGAAATAGATTAAATAAGCTATATGAATAAGACTGTGAAATCAGAAAAACCAGAAACGATTAAAACCTAAAACGCGTACGTTTACATTTAAATAAAACGTAAACGTACAAAATAAAACGTGAAAACTGAAATCTGAAAACCCCAGGGGGTGAAAATGACACTTTTACAAACTTAAAATAAAAAGAAAATTTAAAATGAAAATGAAATTATTAAAATGATTATACTAATATTTAAATACTATTTAATTAATTAAAACTGTTTAAAAAGTAAATTAAACCTAATTTATATAAACTAAAAATGATAAACACTACAAATTAAAATAAAAACTTGCAAAATTAATTTATAAAACTTAAAATGAACTTGAAGAAAGTATAAAAAATAAAAATAAATATTTTTGTCTTTTTATGAGTTTTTTATTAATTAAAACTACTTATATTAATTAAACTAATTAAACTATTTTAAATTACAAATAATAATAAATTAACTTAGAAAATTATGGAAAAATTCCTAAAACTATTTTATAATATATAAAAGCTAGGAAAAATATAAAAACTAGGTTTTACTTTATAAAAACTAATTATGCTATTTAATACTTAATATTAATTAATTATTAATAAAACTAAGATTAAATCTAATAAATACTAAATGACAAAATAAAAATCTGAGAAATTTACTAAAATTACTTTAATATAAAAGGTAATTAATAAAAATATATAATTTCCATGTACTTAATAAAAATATAAAAATGAAAATTAAAATTTAAATAAACTTAAATAGAAACTATCAATTGAAATTACTTTGGATTTTATGGATTTTTCTTTTACAAAACTCTAAAAATACTTAAAACATAAAACTTTTGTGAAAACAAAATTTACAAAGCTTAAAAATAAGCCAAATATAAGCAATAAGCTATGGCAGTTGACTAATGTTGTCCAAACAAGGAAATGAGCTTGAACCAGCTTGTGTGGGGTCCACTAGGGATGATTCAGGTTTAACTGAGTTTAGGGAACATGTTTAAGCAATAAAAAGCAACTGGGACCCACTGGATAAGCAATTAAGCTGACAATAAGCACTTCCAAAAACCAAGAGCAACTCAGAAATGGGATAAACAAGATGGGCTGATTTAGGTGGGGTCCACAGGGTACTAGGTCAAACCAATGGTGCCTACCAGGAGGGGTTGAAAGGTACAAAGATGGGGCCAGGGGACCCACTGAGGTGACCAGAAAACAACCACCAAGTGGTGGTAGTGGGTGGTGTATCTGCTGATGCAAAGCACACAGCAGCCCTGCAGCCTACTTTCTTGGGTTGTGGGGCCTAGAGATAAATCCTAAAAATATGGGGACAATGGGAAAATGAATATGAGCTGGGTGATTACAAGATGTGAAAGTTTCAATACCTAAGACCAAACACAAAAATCATAAGAATTCATGCCAATTTGGGTTTTCTGCCAAAGAGTAAAAATTGACTTTTTAGTTGAACATGCAATGTTGACTTAGGTGAGTTTTGTTTGATTCTAATGAGCTGAATATGTAATATTATGCTATATTGAGACTGATTAAAGCTATCTTAACAACATTGGGATGGATTTGATGAGATAAGATACTAAAAATCCTAACAGTGCATTCCTAAGGGGGGATTTAGAGTGACATTGACTTTTTGATGAACAAGCAAATGATTTTATGACTATATTAACCTACTGAGACCTAATGCATTCTACTAGAACCAACATAACATCAACACAACAATCAGACTATCAAGAATAATGCTAATCCAAACATTACCTTAACAAACTGTTTACACTACTCACTTGGATTTTAAAACTAATTACACTGATTCTCAGTCTTACAATAGGTTAAATACACTAAATGAAGCTTAATGACCACAAGATTAACACAAATAACAATAGGAATGAGATTATGCAAAAATCAACTTGAGACTTACAATTGGTTCCAAGGAATAGGGTAATGAACCACAGGCCACAACTGACCTACACCTCCCCTGAGGTATTAATACCACAAGTCATGCACTTTTCACCTTGTTTCTTTGTTATTTCTTTCTTCTCACAACTTTTTAAATTAGGATCTATATTTTGTTTTCAGCTTATTTTTGGTATTTTTCAGATTTTAAATAGAAACTGGTTATTATGTTTTAAGAACTTAACAAAGCTTATGAGGAAACCAAATTGAGCTTATAGGAACAACAAACTGAGCTTATAACATGAGTTTAACTAAAATGATATTTGGAAGGAAAATTTGCATAAACTGATTTCAACAAGCTTAACTGAAATTTATAATTGGAATAACTTTCAAATATACTAGAGATGATAAATACAACAAGTTTAAACTATGAATTACACTGGAATTAGAAAATACACTATTACAGACCTACACTATTAAAACTAAATTAAATTAAGCTAGCTAACCCTTCTTCTCCTTTTTTCTTGATTTTTATAGCACCCTGGGGGTTTCTCTCTCATTCCCATACCTCTTCTCAGCCATTGGATGATTAAATGTGATCATAGCCGTTTAATTTTTCTTTGGCGGGAAAAAGTGATTTTGGCAGTTGGGTTGCTTGTGAGGCTTTTGAGGAATTAATTGGGGTTTGGATGTTTGTGTAAGTAGGGGGAGAAAAGATATGGGAGAGATGAGGTGGATGAGGGGGAAGGTGAAGTGTGTTGCAGTGGTTTAGCAGTTGCAAGTTGGGGGAGAAGGTGAAGGTCAAAGTTTGACCCGGGGGTAGGAAATAATAGAAATGGGGGAGTTTTTATTATTTTGGTGAATTGGGCTTAGGTGTGGACCTTTGGTGATAATTTTCCATATTTTGAATGACCAGGGACTAATTTTGTAATTTTATGAAAGTTGGGGGACTGAAACTGCCAATTTTGCAACCTTTGTGCGTTTTTCATCTGTTTTTACTCTTTTTGCATCTAAAACATATAAAACACAATTTTGAAATATTTTTTAGTAATTTGATGCATTTCTGAGTGTTTTTATATGTTTTGCAGTTCAGATTTGACCAAAAATGATATAAAACACAATTTTGAAATATTTTTTAGTAATTTGATGCATTTCTGAGTGTTTTTGTATGTTTTGCAGTTCAGATTTGACAAAAAATGATGAGTGTTTGAGCACTCATCAGTGGTATTTATAGGCAAAAATTTCTGACAACTGGAGCATGCCGGTCCCCATAAATCATGGCCAGTCCCCTTATATTTAAGGGGACTGCCCCTTATAATTAAGGGGGCCGCCCAGCTGTAACAGCCAGAAACTTTGTCTTTTAGTGGGGAAAGTTTATTTGGTGAAAAATTAACTGATTTTGATTAAAAATTTGAATTCATATATTTAGTATGAATAAAACATTTTTCTTTATTACCAAAAGTGTTTTTCAAAAATATATAATATGTTCATATAATTAAATAAACTTTGTAATAATTTATTAAATATCCCTTTGATCATAGATTGCAATAAACACTTTGTTTATTCATACCTTAAGTGATTTGGAAGAAAAGAGAATGTTAATCACTAAATACTTGTTTATGTCATAAATTTTAGTTCAATGAGTTTATATTTTGTAATAATTAAAACATAGAGATATTGATAATATGTTAATAATGTTTTTAGGCATTATTTATGTCAACAACGAGAATTGTGATAGGCAAAAATCATATAATCCGAGAACTGTGATATACAAAAAACATAACCTTGGTAAAGGAAGGTTTTATGTCTATAACAACATACAATGTTAAACATGTGTCATGATTTGATCTTGTATGCATGATGTACTACTGTACACACTTACACACTTTCTTATTGATGAGTGTGTAAATACTCATCATTTTTACCTAATCTGAGCTGCCAAAACATCTAAAAACACTCAAATATGCATCAAAATACTGAAAATATATCAGGAACATGTTTTATATGTTTCAGATGCAAAATAATCAAAAACAAATGAAAAATGAGCAAAGTTTGCATAATTGGCAGTTTCAGTCCCTCAACTTTCAAAAAGTTGTCAAAACTAGTCCTTGGTTATTCTAAAACATGAAAAAGTCACCAAAGGTCCTTTTTGAATCACAAATTACATAATTAGTCCTTTGGTGCAAAGTTTCACAAAATTACAAGTTTAGTCCCTTAACTTTGCAAAATTGACAAAAATGGTCCTTGGGATATAAAAACTTTGAGAAAAACCATTTTTGTCCTTGTACTTCTCATCTATGGCAGGAATGATCCTTGATTGAAAAGTTTGGTGAAATTACAAGATTGGTCCCCGAAGTTCAAGTTTGGCAGATTTAATCCTTGAGGAATTTAAAAATGGAAAAATCAACACGGGTCCTTATACTATTGAGGATTGGCAATTTTCATCCCTTTAAGAACTTTGGAAGAATGCCAGAATCAGCCCCTCAAATTTCAGGAAATTGCAAAATTGGTCCTTGTGTTAATTTCCAAACCAAACGGACCTTATTAATATTAAACACACCAACACCAAATCCAACCCAAACAATAAAAACAACCAGCCCACTCCCTTTCCCCAAGCCCAACCCCTAAACCCACTATCCATAAGAACCGTTCTAAATAATGAACGGTCAAATAGTTTGACCACCCATCTCCTTCCCTCTCACACTTCCTCCCCACTTGCAGATCACATCAACCCCCATCGCCTCACCACCACTGGCTTCCACCGCCCCATCCACCATCTCTAGACACTACAAAACATCCACAATTAATGCAAACGCACCCCCACACTCCACAGACCCCTATTGGTATCAAAGCCAATTTTCCCGCCAAAACACTTGGCGAGCTTTGAAGGCATCTCAGTAATCCAACGGCTTAGGAAAGAGGTGGGAAATGACCAGAAGGGTCCAAGGAACCCTATTCCTCAAGTATAAAAGGGAGAGAAGAGCCATGAAAGATATATTAGCATAACTTAGTTATTTTTATGTCGTTTAATTAGTTTTCAAGTTTTTAGTGTATGATTTAGCTTTCAAGCATTGTATTTCATGTTTTCAGTGTAATCTAAACTCTTTCCAATAATAAAAATCAAGTTTCAGTTCACATCTCAGTGTATGCAATTTCCATTTTATTTCAAAAATCTAATTAAGCGTTATTGTAGTTTCTGTTTAATGGTATGGACTCCTAGGCACATATAAGTTCCCAGAAAGCTTTGAAAAGCTTTTAGAAACATTTAAAAGCAGTCTAGTCTCATAAATAAGAAAATACAAAAAAAAAAAAAAAAAAAAAACAGAAAAATAAAGAAAAATCAAAAAAATAATGAAGAAGATGGTGAAGAAACCTAGAGCACAGTAAAACTTGGATGGCTGTGGGTTAGTGAATCTATGGGGATTCTATAGGAAAGGTCCTTGGTCATTGGTTCTTGGTTAGACAGCTTGGAGGTGCAAAATTGAAAGAAATTTCATTTAAAATTGAGTTTTTTTACCATTAGTGCTTATTTGTGCTTGAATATTGTTTTTTCTGTTTTAATATAGCTTATTAAATAGTTTGTAGTTCATAGATTAAGTTGTGGTATTGGTTTACTCAGTTTCATTTGAATTCTCATTATAATAGTAGTGTTTGGATTTATCTATTACTCTGTGTTCCAAGTTGTTTATGTTGTTGTTGCTGCTTGATACATATCACCATAGGGTCTAGTAACTCAAAAATACCACAAAAACTTGGTCTTATTTCATTAAAAGTCAGAATCACACACCATTAGGCTTAATTAACCCTCTGTGTTGGTTAAAGAGTGGTTTATGCCCCATTTCCATTCACAAGTGAGTGGTGTAGCTTATTTTAGACTTAATACAACTTATTAAACCTTAATCAGTCATAAAATCAAGGTCTAAGTTCATAAAAGTCAACCTAAGTTCATAATTTCAAAAAGTCAAAAACATACTTGTTTCAGAAATCCAAAAATTGGGAGATTTGTTTTGATTTTTGTATTTGGATTGAGACCCTGAGCTTTTCACAAGTTGTTGTCTATCACCTAAGCTAAAAGTTCCCACCACCAGCTTATTTTTGTGAATTTTTGTATAGCTTATACAACAGCTTATTTAGACCTACAGGGCAAGGTACTGCCCTGCACCAGGGTACTTGTGCTATTGGTCAAATTTTCAAACCCCCCTCCAGGGTGCAAATCAAAACACTAGAACTTGATTTTTAGCTTTTTGAAAAGCTCATCAGTAGTGTTTTTAGGATTAATCATAAATTTGGATCTCAGTGCTTATTAGGTTAGCTTATTTAGCCTTTGAAGTTTGTCTTATTTTGATTTGTGTACTGAGCACTCAGTATTGACCACCAACTTCAATAGACCATAGCTACTTCATTAGGGGGCCCCACCCCTAGCTTTTTGGCTTTTTGGAAACCCCATAAGCCTATCTTTAAGGATTTGAGCTTAATTGCTTAATTTTGGCTTATTTGGTAGGGCTGCAAGCAGCTTAAACCTTGTCCCATATCACTGAGTACACTGAGTACTCAGTGTTTGACCACAAGTTCCAAGCACCACCCAGTGCTCAAAAATAACCAATAAGCCCAGCTTATTGGCTTATTTGAAAGTTGACCAGTCCACCTTCAAGGTTCAATCCTTACTTTGGACCCCCTTGACTTCTGTGGACCCCATAGAGGTCCAAAGTTCATGTGTTTGGTCTGTTTTGGCCTATTGTTTTGTTTAGTGCTTATTTGTTTACTACAGCTTATCCAAAGTGCTTATTTGTTCCCATTTGTCTTATTTCAAGTTGTTAGACAACTGTTGTAGCTTATTTGTTCATTTCTTAGCTTTTTCATAAAATCACAAAGTCCTATTAAGCTATTAAGTTAACTGTTAAGCACAAGGGGGTGCACATAGCTTATTAATAAGCTATTTCAAAAGTGTTTTCATAAAAGTTACTTATTTTTAGCTTATAATCATCTGTCAATAAGAATAACCAACAAAAACCAAATTTAAAAATAGTGATAGCTTCTATTTAATAGGATTTATCTTTTTAATTTTACTTTTCAGCTTTATTATATGCACTTCATAATTTTTATATTTTTCTTAATTTTCTTTTACCTTAAAGTATTTTCTGTAATTTTCTTAAATTTTTCTCTTTTTAATTTAATAATTATTAGAATTAATATTAGTTTAATTAAATAATTAAGAAATAATAGTAATTAAATAGTTTTATAAATTTTTAGATAACAACAGTAGGTTTTTATATTTTTCCTAGGTTTTATTAATAATTTAGTATTTTTAGAAAATACATTCTTAAATTCTACTGTTCATTTTCGAATTTTCTTAATTAATTTAGTTAAATTAGATTTTAAATAATTAATAAGCAAATAATTAGTAAAATAGCCTAAAAATAATTATTATAAGTTTTTATAATTTTTTAGGATTCCTGAGATGGTTAATTAGATTTGTAAATTTTTCTATAATTTTCTAGTCATTTTTAGTATAATTAGTAATTTAAAATAGTTTAAATAGTTTAAGTAATATAATTAGTATTTAATTAATAAAAAACCCACAAAAAGACAAAAAATACATATTTTTAATTTTTAATTTTATTTTAAGTTATTTTAGACTTTTAGAAATTAATTTTGCAACTTCTTAGTTAAAATTTGTATTATTAAGTTTTTAAGTTAATTAATTTTAATTAAATAGTTAAATAGTTTTATTTAAGTAATTAATATTAAACAGTAAAATAATCAAAAAAATAACTTTCTTTTTAATTTCATTTTCTTTTAAAATTAAGTTTGTAAAATTTTCATTTGCACCCCCTGAAGTTGTAAAGTGTTTAAATCTCACATTTTTCTCTGTCTGTAAACAAATCTGATTTCCAATTTATGTTTGTGTGATTATATCTGTATATCTGTTATTGTAAATACTATTTTAATTGTTCAAATACTAAGCAATCAGTAGTATAATCACTTCCCAATCATCTTTGGTTACTGTTCTCAGTGCCATTCATTCTCAAAAACGTTTTCAAACACCATTTCAATCTCGTCGGGACAAACGACCCGGGGATAAACTATATTATTCACGGAGCATTGACTCTAGGCGGTTTGAATTTGTTGACTAAATCACTTGGTCAATTTAGTTGACCGTTTGGAGCCAATCAAAATTTGGCGCCGCTGCCGGGGAGGTTGTTGCGTGTTTTAAAAACGTTTTAGGTTTAGTGGTTTTCAAAACCCTCCCTGTACAAATTTCACCATTTTTGTAAATAGTTTTTGTAAAAATATCATTATATCAAAATGTTCATTAACATTTTTCCTGAAGTGTTAACACAAAAAAAAATCAAAAATAACAAAACAATCGTGAAGTTAAATAACTTCGGTTTCTTTAAGATTACAACCTACACAGGTGGAATACGGAAGTTCTGACATTAAATTGCGAACTGAAGAGAGATCCATTCTTCTCTCCCGCCATCCTGCGAGTAATTTTAAAGAGGTCGATTTCGGTTAACGAATCGATAACAAAAATATTTCCCAAAGTTTTCTTTACACACACCCGAAAAGCCCAAAAACAATTTTTCTGTTAATAAATACATAAAATCTTACCACCGCAAACTAAGGCAGAACACCTACCAACTGGGGGTGTGAACATAATAAGTTCCCAAACTAAAGATTAAAACTTGTCATTGTATCCCTGTGATTGGTGTACCTTTTTCAAAGAAGTCATTCACTTGTGATTATTGGTTTAAGTTCATGCACACTCGTTCACAAACAAAGCGTAAAAATCAGAAAAACGTACGCGAGCTACGTACTGTTATTGAAGAACAAAAAACAGAAATGGACGACGGGCCACCACCACCTCCTGACCCTCCCAAGGATGATCCAGCTCCCGATCTCCGAATGATGGAGGAGTTGTGTCAGCCTACCATGCAAGGGAGCGGCAGACCTATTGCACCACTCACTATTGAGGCTACGGACTTTGGCCACAAGCACCACATGATCCAAAAAGTCTAAAATTCGTGTCAATTCCACGGATTACCGGGTGACGATGCTAACAAGCATCTTGATAAATACCTTACCGTCACCCAAAGCATGAAACAACACGGTGTCACGGATGATGCCATCCGTCTGTATCTCTTCCCCTATTCTCTCACCCATCATGCCACTGCTTGGTTTGACCGACTCCCCAAGAATTCTATTCGTACCTTTGATGAAATGGTAACCAAGTTTTTAGCAAAATATTTTCCACCTTGTATGGTTACCAAGTTACGAAATGATATCAGCAACTTCCGGAAGCATCCCGAAGAGTCTCTATTCGAGGCTTGGGAACGTTATAAGCTCGCAATTGATCGGTGCCCTAACCACAATATGTTACAAGTTACCATCATAGACACCTTCTATAATGGTCTAACATTGAGGGACCGAGACATTCTCAATGCTGCTGCTGGTGGGACCTTCATGAAAAGACGTCCCGAAGAGTGCTATGATCTGATTGAGAACATGACTGCCCACCATAACTTTTGGGATTCCTCTGCGGAGAGGGATGAGTCATGTAAATCAATCATTCCTTCATCATCATCATCATCTCCTGATATCGCGGTTCTCACTAAAAAGATGGACGACTTTGCTACGGCTATGTTGAGGATGAATCAAACCCTCCAAAATCAACAAGTGAAAGCCGTAGCCCGAAATTGTGAAACTTGTGGAGGCCCACATTTGTATTCCAAGTGTCCAGCTACTGCTGGTTATCCTCAAGAGAACGTTTATGCTGTTCAAGGTTCCTACAACATGGGGGGTAATTCTTACCAACTACAAGGGGACCGTAATCTCTTAAGCTATCGTTCCAACAATTTTCTCGGACCTCCCAGTTTTAACGAAAATCAAAACCGTAACTCGAATCAAAATCAGAATCGAGGAGATTTTAACCAAGGTCAAAACCATAATTTCCAAAACCCGAACCAAAATCAAGGTCATTTTAATCAAAACAATTTTCAAAATGGCAATCAAAATCAAGGTTTTCAAGGAAATTTTCAAAGAAACCAAGGTCAAGGGAATTACAATCAGGGTAATTTCAATCAGAGAAACAATTTTCAGGGTTACAACAACCAAAACCAAGGAAATTTTCAAAACAACCGTATTCCAAATTTTCCTAACCAAAATCAAAGCGTTGTTCAACCCCCGTCTTCCTCCGTTGAAGTGTTAAAACAATTCATGAAAGCACAAAAGGAAACAAATCGGTTATTGGTCAGCAAGATCTCTGAACTTCAGAAGTCTTTAAATGATCGACCCTCGGGCTCAGGTACACTACCGAGCAACACGATCGCTAACCCGAGGGGCGACGTTAAGGCGATCACTACCCGAAGTGGAGTATCATACAATGGACCCACGGCTCCCTCTACCTCTTCTTCTCCTCCTACCAAGGTAGCAGAACGTGAACCTGAGGTTACCATGGACACGGTACTTCCTACTAATAATGGAGATACCAACAACATCCACCCTCAAGTTGCCCCGGTCCCGACTCGCAAGTCAAAAGTTGTATTTGATCCTCCGGAAAGTTCTGATGAAATTCCAACGAACAATCCTAAGCCTTCAATTCCATATCCTTCACGTTTGAATGATCAAAAGACCCGCGAAAAAGCTAACCATCAGATGGAAAAATTCTACCAAAATTTCCAAGAATTACATTTTGATATCAGCTTCGCGGATGCTCTTCTTCTAATGCCTAAATTTGCTTCAACAATCAAAAATCTGATAAGTAACAAGGAAAAACTCTGTGAGATGGCTAAAACTCCACTGAATGAGCATTGCTCAGCAGTGCTGTTGAAAAAGCTTCCTGAAAAGCTTGGAGATCCTGGATATTTCTCATTCCTTGCATTTTCTCGGGGATGGTTGAATGCTTTGCCTTGGCCGATCTTGGTGCAAGCATTAACCTTATGCCTCACTCAGTGATGTGTAGGGATTGCACCAGGCTTTACCTCTCGAGGGATCTCGAGAAGCTTACAACCCCCACCAGGCAGTGTACCTGATCGATGTAGTATAGTATAATGACAAGTATCGGGGGATTGATCGTTCAGCTAGGAATAGTGTCGCTAGGATTAGAAAACCTAAAGACTAGGTCTAGAGATGAGGGATGATTCTTTTTGTATTTTTATATTTTTTTGAAAGCAAGTAAAAATCTCGGTTTTGAAGGAGTTTGGCGGAATTAGTTTCTAGTCAACTAACCCAATACTAAGATGCAATCAAAATAAAATACTAGAAATGAAAATAAACTAAATTATACTAGAGTTGTGAGCAATATGTGGGAGAATTGTGTTTACTTAGATTTCACTACTCCCTAGATATCTTTTACACGTTAATTACTTGTTATAGTTGCGTGGATGACAGATTGTATTCCTTAATACCATTCATGGGGTGGCGTACTTACTTCCCCAATCCTATGAGCGCCTACTTCACTCCTATGTCGAGCCGGCTAAGAAGCTACTAACATGGGATCACTAGAATTTACTCATGCATTAAATACAACCAATAAAACCTAGTACACATCGGTTCATGTTTCCTAAGACGTTCAAGCATGTTACACAATGGAGATCTGCCAGTTTTCTTAAGCCTAACATTGAAATAATTCATCCATTACAACCATAAACAAGTAATCAACACATAATTAACATCTAGGTTCCATTAGATCTAAGCAAACACAAGATTGATCTAGCCTAGCATGTTAAAATCAAGACAAGCACAAGATATAATCAACCAACACATAGACATATTGATTGAATTAAGAGAAGACTTATCTCAATAGAACATGAAAGGATTCAAGGGGTGAAAACCCTTGAAAACACTGTAAAATATGACCTAGGGTTTACAAAGTTCGGCCCTAGTTTTCTCCACACAAGTTCCTCTTTAATGAGTGAAAAATAGAAATATATATATAGAGTTTGTTAGGTGACGGCGTCAAGAACAAATGTCTGACGCCGTCATCTCCCAGCCAAATAGTTACTCGGACCGCCTAGATCTGGATCTGACGCCGTCATGTATTCCCCTTGTGCAGGCCGTCACCAAATTAACTCTTGACGCCCTTGTTGTGACGCCGTCAGGTTTGCACTGGGTCGTCATGGATTTTACTCTTGACGCCGTCAGGATCTTCCTCTTGACGCCGTCAGGTACTGTTCTCAGCATGGAAAATTAAGTCTTTGCCGTTTTCTTCACTTTTATGCTCCAAAAACGTCTGAATTGCTTCCTTTTCCAGAATTCACTCCCAAAGTACCTAAAATCGCAAAAGGAACGATTTAGGGTAATATTTGATCAAATAAATTCAATTCCGGGCTTAAATGACCTCTTAAAAGTGGTTCATTTTTCGCCTCATCATATACCCTTACACTTGAGATTTGCTTGACCTCAAGCAAATGCGCTTTTATTCTTGTCAAAATACAAGTTAGGGGTCATTTAACACTAATATAAAAGTAATTACAACAAATAATCGTTCCACTAAAGACCAAAGACAAGCACGGAGGTCATATACTAGCACCTCACAAATAGTGTTTAGATACTCACATCTCTCGGGTGTAATAAAGTAATATCACAATATAGAAACGGAAAATATCTCACACTACCTGTCATAGCAAAATAGATTACCATAGGCTTGGGAAAGGATCAAGCCTCCACCACATGGCGTAAGCACCTAGGATAAACTATCAAAGAGGTCTTTTAAAGGGTTGTAACGTTAGGTGTAGGGATATGGAATACACGGTTTTGTTGGATATAGGCAGTCTTTACAGGTGGCAAGTTAATCATCTTGGTCAATTACAGGTACAATGTGGCGTTGCTAAGCCAAGACTAGACTCGACTTAAGCTAATAAATCAAAAATAACAAAAACATAAAATAAACATAGAATGAAACGGGATGGTAGTCCGTATGTTTTTTCTCTTTTCTCTTTTCAATTTTTTTCCCTTTTTTTTTTTTTTTTTTTTTTTTTTTTTTTTTTTTTTTTTTTGCATACACTCTTACCCTACCATCCAAAATAATACATCATAGGGAATGAACATTTCCCCTTACACTTGAATCTTTACATACTTTACAATAAACTAATCTAATGACTCGAATTAAGAAAATCAAAACACTTGGAGTACTTTTAAGATTAACGCACATACGGGGGTAATAAATGATGTTCTTCCCCATTACTCTATAAAATAAGTACTTTAACCATAAGTCCCAATCGTCCCAAAACAATATGTACAAGGATATGACTCGACTTAGCAACCATGTAATCAATTAGATAATTAACTTAGGGTTTAACAAATAACAATAATGCACTAAAGATGAGTGCATACACGGAAGGCTAAGGCGATTTGGGTGTACATTTAAGTGGGGTGTAACAAATTCTTCCTTTAAGTAAGATGCTTAAAGTTAGAAACGAAAAGATTGGCTCGGAGGGGTGTACTAGGGGTTTTGTGTACTAAAAATGAGTACAACGCTAAGGTGTGGGAAAAATTAGTTGACTTAAATAGCCAAGTAATATGACTTAAGTGGTCAAGTAATTATGATACGGGTTTAACACAAGGGTGATCATAATGCCTCTTATCATGTAGTAAATCCTACTACACAAATGTAGTCTCACTAGCGGTCTCGGGATGCATCACTAACGCAAGTTCTAGAATCTAAATGTTACCGGTACACTCATAAGCACTAATAGTAAATGATTTTCCTATCAAATCTAAAGGCGAATCCTCACGTATTTGGGTGGAAAATTTTTCTGAATGGTACGGTTTTGTGCTAGTCATACGACTCCTATCCATGAGACGCTTGCTATGGCTAAAGTTTCACTCCTAAATGTTGTAAAAAAATTTAAATTTGGCGCTAAAATTGTACTAACAAGTATTTCTCATAGTTTTATTACACATCTACTATCAAACAAACAAACTCAAGCGAAAGTGTATCTGTAAGGTATCATCATTTTACCCTCCCCTTACACTTAGGATTAACATTGTCCCCAATGTTCAAGTGAAGAATGTAAAAGTGAAATAAGTAAAACAAATGAAATCAAATACTCCCCTGATTCGCTCGGTATGGATAATAAGGTGGTCAGGTTAGATCTTCCTCCAAGAAAATGAACAATCAAAGCTTCCCTTCCAGAATATAAATCATCTTCTTGTCATACATAACCTGTAAATCCTAAGAAAACAGACAAGGCAACCTCGCATAAAATCGGCGGCAATCTACATATGCTAATAAATCCTAGAAAACAAAATAAGATATAATGCTTGTGGAATGATGTTTGCAGATTTCCTGAAGGTTATAAAACTGATAATTTAACAAAAACTTTAAGATTCCGTTAGAAAAACAAAACTGGTAAAATTTTCAGATTTTTACACTTGACGCCGTCAAGAGTAAACTCATGACGCCGTCAGAAGTGACCTGCAGAAATTCTTATGTTAAGTTTCCTGAAAATTTCTAGAAAAACTTGGTCCTACTTCCTAGAAAATCCTGCAAAACTTCATTATGACTCGATACAAGCATTTGACTCTAACAAGTACGAATATACATGTTCACTTAATATTGTGGAGAATCATGACCGGTTTTGTTTCTTAAAAACATATTTGGGGTTTCCCCTTACACTTATCTTTTGCAAAAATACCTTTGGGTGAAGTTAAGACTAAGCCAAACAACAAAGTAAAGTATTTTCACTATTTCAGTTTTGAAACATGATCTACCAACAATAAAATAAAGCATGCATACGGAAGCAAATAACAAAAAAAAAAATCACACACAATCATGGGTTGCCTCCCAAGAAACGCTTTTCTTTATTTACGAGTCTTGTACCTAGACTTAAGGTCATGGGTTACTACGTGATCTCATCGTTGGTTCCACTCTCTAGATCGTCTTCTAAACCAGTTTTGTACTCCAGACCTAATTGCAAGCATTCTTTGTAGAAACCAAGCATCCTATTCTTCACATACTCTACTCCTCTACGTCTATCCTCATCATTCCTATAATAGGCCGCTTGTTTGTGTTCCTTTTCTATATTAGAAAGGAGGCGGTATTGCTCAATCTTGTAGGGCATTTGGTAGGCAATCTCATCATTCTCTTCCTTGAACCTAACTATCCCTAAAGTCGGATCATAACTCATCCTAGTGGCCTCAACAAATGGTTTTCCGAATATTACTTGGAGTAGGCAATCATCTATCACTGGACGAGTGTCTTCTACTATCATAAAATCGATCTCATTGGTGAAATTACCTATAATCACATGCAATCCCTTCACTCTTCCTACAAAATTACTTATCAAATTCTTACTGGGCATCATCCTATAATCAAGTTGTTTCTTCATCTCCCAATTGTAATAAGTCCTAGTCATGATGTTTACAGGAGATCTAGGATCGATATAAGCTTTCCATATATGCATATGCCCGATGTTGCATGGTATGTTGATGTTAGAGGGGTCTCTCATTTTGATAAGGGGTGTACCAAGGATATATGGTGTCTCGGGGCCATCGAATAAATCCTTATGGTATTCCCGTTCTTCCTTGGTGGGCAACTTATCAAAGTGCTTTTCTATAGTCTCTACTTCCTCTAACTCCTTTCCCTTATTAACCTCAACTTCCCTAATTTCATCCCTAGTCTCGGTTTCTACTTCAACTTCATCTTTCTCACTTTCTTCTATATCCTTATCTTTTGGCTTAATGGTGAAAACATTGACAAAGTGGACATGTTTGGATGACGAGGGGTCCTTAATTTGGATTCCGTTATTGGCGTCCCTAGTGTCCTTCCTAGGCGTAGTTAACGCTTGGTTGTTGAGGGCTTTCAACAAGTTGTCTATCTTGTTGGTCATCTCCGTTTGTTGTTGGTTGAATTCGGTTTCAAACCTAGCTATGCGAGCTTCTTGAGCAAGATCTTCTATGAGTTCCCATGATTGTTCCGCACTTAGATTACGTAGCCTACCACCGGCCAATTGGTCAATGGCTCGCCTTGTGGAGAGATCGATATGGTCATGGAATATTTGGACTTTGAGCCAAACATCTATGCCATGATGAGGGACTTTTTGGAGTAAGTCCTTGAATCGAGTCCATGCTTCATATAGAGTTTCATTTTGACGTTGTTGGAACATCAAGATGTCATTTCTAAGCTTGGTAGTTCTCCCCGGTGGGAAAAATTGAGCAAGGAAACGAGTGGTGAGATCATCCCATGAGGTGATGGATCCCGCGGGTAAACGTTCAAGCCATTGACTAGCTTGATCCTGTAGAGAGAATTGGAATAGGCGTAATTGGGTTGACTCTCTAGTTGTAACATCAAGGTCAATGGAATCTACGATTTTAAGGAAGTCCTTAAGATTTTGGTTTGGATCTTCGGAACGAAGTCCATGGAATGCACATCCACTTTGCACCATCCGGATGGTGTCGGATCGCAAGGGGGTCACATTGGCTCCTTGGGTGAGCTCAATGGTGTTTCGGTAGCCTTGGTGGCTAGGTCTGGAATACTCTCCTAAGGTTCGGGGCCTAAGAGGTTCTAGTGGTGGGTTTTGTTGTGGTGGGATGACGGGTTCAAAGATGTTCCCATCGTACATGATGTCGGGTGGTGAAGAGTTACGAACAAAAACACGAAGAAATAAGATAGACTAAAGAGATCCTAAAAATAAAAATAAAATCTTACTAGAAAGGAATCTAGCAAGTAGACCTAATAAAAAGAGATTCTAACCTAGACAATAACTATTCCCCGGGCTGTGGCGCCAAAAACTTGATGCGTAGGGATTGTACTAGGCTTTACCTCTCGAGGGATTTCGAGAAGCTTACAACCCCCACGAGGCAGTGTACCTGATCGATGTAGTATAGTATAATGACAAGTACCGGGGGATTGATCGTTCAGCTAGGAATAGTGTCGCTAGGATTTGAAAACCTAAAGACTAGGTCTAGAGATGAGGGATGATTCTTTTTGTATTTTTATATTTTTTTGAAAGCAAGTAAAAATCTCGGTTTTGAAGGAGTTTGGCGGAATTAGTTGCTAGTCAACTAACCCAATACTAAGATGCAATCAAAATAAAATACTAGAAATGAAAATAAACTAAATTATACTAGAGTTGTGAGTAATATGTGGGAGAATTGTGTTTACTTAGATTTCACTACTCCCTAGATATCTTTTACACGTTAATTACTTGTTATAGTTGTGTGGATGACGGATTGTATTCCTTAATACCATTCATGGGGAGGCGTACTTACTTCCCCAATCCTATGAGCGCCTACTTCACTCCTATGTCGAGCCGGCTAAGAAGCTCCTAACATGGGATCACTAGAATTTACTCATGCATTAAATACAACCAATAAAACCTAGTACACATCTGTTCATGTTTCCTAAGACGTTCAAGCATGTTACACAATGGAGATCTGCCAGTTTTCTTAAGCCTAACATTGAAATCATTCATCCATTACAACCATAAACAAGTAATCAACACATAATTAACATCTAGGTTTCATTAGATCTAAGCAAACACAAGATAGATCTAGCCTAGCATGTTAAAATCAAGACAAGCACAAGATATAATCAACCAACACATAGACATATTGATTGAATTAAGAGAAGACTTATCTCAATAGAACATGAAAGGATTCAAGGGGTGAAAACCCTTGAAAACACTGTAAAATATGACCTAGGGTTTACAAAGTTCGGCCCTAGTTTTCTCCACACAAGTTCCTCTTTAATGAATGAAAAATAGAAAAATATATATAGAGTTTGATAGGTGACGGCGTCAAGAACAAATGTCTGACGCCATCATCTTGCCGCCAAATAGTTACTCGGACTGCCTAGATCTGGATCTGACGCCGTCATGTATTCCCCTTGTACAGGCCGTCAACAAATTAACTCTTGACGCCCTTGTTGTGACGTCGTCAGGTTTGCACTGGGTCGTCATGGATTTTACTCTTGACGCCGTCAGGATCTTCCTCTTGACGCGGTCAGGTACTGTTCTCAGCATGGAAAATTAAGTCTTTGCCGTTTTCTTCACTTTTATGCTCCAAAAACGTCCGAATTGCTTCCTTTTCCAGAATTCACTCCCAAAGTACCTAAAATCGCAAAAGGAACGATTTAGGGTATTATTTGATCAAATAAATTCAATTCCGGGCTTAAATGACCCCTTAAAAGTGGTTCATTTTTTGCCTCATCACTCAGTCTGGAAGAAACTCTCTCTTCCTGAGCTCACTCCTACCTGCATGACTCTCGAGCTTGCAGACCGTACTATATCTCGTCCCCTCGGCATTGCCAAAGATATCTTCGTGAAAGTAGGAAAGTTCCATTTTCTGGCAGATTTTGTGATTGTTGATTTTGATGTTGACCCAAGAGTTCCTCTCATTCTCGGGAGGGGATTCTTAAGAACGGGTCGTGCTCTAATCGATGTTTTCGAAGAAGAAATCACTTTGCGTGTTGGTGGTGAAGCCATCACATTCAACCTTGATCAAACTTCAAGATACTCGTCCAACTATGACTCTGAATCGATAAACCGAATTGACATCATCGATGTTGCTTCAGAGGAGTATTCTTAAGAGGTTCTCGGTTTCTCTCCAAGTGGTAGTACCACTCTTTCTTCTCAGCTTATCATATCCGACTCTTCCCCTTCTCTCACTCCGTTTGAGGGGAGTGACTTCCTTTTGGAAGAGGTCGAGACTTTTCTTGCTCAAGATAGCTCAATTTCAAATGAGATTGATGAAAAATATCTTGATTCCGAGGGGGATATTCTTCTTCTTGAAAGATTGTTAAATGACGATCCTTCACCCTCTCCGTCTCCAAAAGAACTTCATAAAGCGGAAATTAAGTTTATTGAAAAATCTGAAGAATTTCCCGAGGTCGAGCTCAAGGACTTGCCTCCTCATCTAGAGTATGCATTTTTGGAGGGTGATGATAAATTACCCGTCATTATTGCTAAAGACTTGAAAGATGAGGAGAAGACTGCACTCATAAAGGTTCTTAAGTCACACAAGCAAGCAATTGCTTGGAAACTCTCCAACATTAAGGGTATTAACCCGGACTTTTGTACACACAAAATCTTGATGGAGGATGACTTTAAGCCAACAGTGCAACATCGGAGGAGGGTAAATCCCAAAATCCATGAAGTTATCAAACAAGAAGTTCTAAAACTTCTTGATGCGGGATTAATTTACCCTATATCTGACACTCCTTGGGTTAATTCATTGCATTCCTAAAAAGGGTGGCATAACCGTTGTCACAAACGAGGAAAACGAGTTGATTCCAACTCATTTGGTCACGGGTTGGCGAGTATGCATTGACTATCGTAAGTTGAATGAAGCCACCCATAAAGACCATTTTTCTCTGCCTTTTATGGACCAAATGCTCGAAAGACTAGCGGGGTATGAATACTACTGTTTCCTTGATGGTTTCTCGGGTTACTTCCAAATCCCCATTGATCCACAGGATCAAGAGAAAACTACCTTCACATGCCCCTACGGAACTTTTGCCTACAGACGTATGCCTTTCGGCTTATGTAACGCACCTGGCACGTTCCAAAGGTGCATGATGTCAATCTTTTCCGACATGATCGGGAAAACCATGGAGGTATTTATGGATGACTTCTCAGTCATCGGGGATTCATTCCAGTCTTGTCTCTCCCACTTGGAAAAGATGCTAAAACGTTGTGAAGAAACGAACTTGAGTCTCAACTGGGAGAAGAGCAATTTTATGGTAAAAGAGGGCATTGTCCTCGGCCATAAAATTTCAAAAAACTGGATTGATGTTGACAAAGCCAAAATTGATGTCATCGCTAAATTACCTCATCCCACTACCATCAAAGGTATTAGGAGCTTTTTGGGTCATGCCGGTTTCTATCGTAGGTTTATTCAAGATTTCTCCAAAATCGCCCGGCCTATGACCCATCTCCTTGAGAAGGATGCTCCTTTTATCTTCTCTCCTGAGTGCATAGAAGCTTTTGAAACATTGAAGAAAAAGCTTACTGAGGCACCGATTCTTGTTGTCCCTGATTGGGACCTACCTTTTGAGCTTATGTGCGATGCTAGTGATTTTGCCATAGGTGAGGTCTTGGGGCAACGAAAAGCAAAATACTTTCAGCCTATACACTACGCAAGCAAAACTATGACCGAGGCTCAGGGTCATTACACCACCACTAAAAAAGAACCATTAGTTGTGGTGTATGCCTTTGAAAAATTCCGGCCATACTTGATACTGACTAAATGCGTAGTGTATACGGATCACTCGGCTTTGAAGTACCTATTTGCAAAACAAGATGCAAAGCCGAGGCTACTCCGTTGGGTTCTCCTCCTACAAGAATTTGATATCATTATCTGTGATAAAAAAGGAGCCGAGAACCTTGCCGCTGATCATCTCTCACGATTAGAAAACCCTCACCAGGATGTGTCCGAGAAACAGGAAATAAATGAAACATTTCCTCTCGAGACACTCAATATGGTTTCTTTTCGTGGTGACTCTACTACCCCATGGTTTGCCGACTTTGCAAACTACCATGCGGGTAATTTCATTGTGAAGGGGATGTCGTCCCAACAGAAAAACAAATTCTTTATAGACGTTAAACATTACTTCTGGGACGACCCCTATTTGTTCAAAATATGTGCCGATCAAGTCATCAGGCGATGTGTTTACGGACAGGAAGCCACTGATATTCTCAAGGCTTGCCATGCTGGACCCACCTGGGGCCACCATAGTCCTAACTACACCGCCAAAAAGGTGTTTGACTCCGGTTTCTATTGGCCCACAATTTATAAGGATGCCCACGACTTAGTGATGAGTGTGTAAATACTCATCATTTTTGTCTTATATGAACTGCCAAAACATACAAAAACACCCAAATATGTATCAAAATACTTAAAATATCTTAGAGGTGTGTTTTATATGTTTCAAACACAAAATATGCAAAAACAAATGAAAAACGTACAAAGTTTGCATAATTGGCAGTTTTAGTCCCTCAAGTTTCATAAATTTGCAAAACTAGTCCTTGGTGAATCAAAACTTGTACAAATATCATAAAAGGTCCTTGGGATTCATAAGTTGTAAGAAATAGTCCTTTAAAGTTTAAAATCACATATTTACAACTTTGGTCCCTCAACTTTGAAAAGTGTCAAAATTAGTCCCTAAGGTTTTAAAAATAAGAAAATGTGAAAAATAAACCTTATACTATTCTTAAATGACATAATTGGCCCTTTATGATAACTTTTGAGAATTTACAACTTTAACCCTTCAAAAATCAGAAAATTACAATAATGGTCCCTGGAGTTTGGGAATTGACAGAAAAGGTCCCCGGATGATTTAAAATGGGAAAATCACAATTTTGGTCCTTTGGTTGTTTTAACATGGCAAGTTTAATCCTTTTGAGATCTTTGGAAACTTGTCAACACAGGTCCCTAAACTTTTCATAAAATACGAAAATGGTCCTTGTGATTTTGTAACATAAATAAACAAACCAAAAACTAAATCCTAAACATACCCATTGTCTGATCCAGTACTACCCCTCAGGCCCAACCTTAACTAAGCCCATCCAATCCCTGGTTTGACCCGGTCAAACCACCAAAACAAAACCACCCCCGCTTTTTTTTTCCTCTTCCTCAGCCAAACCACCAATCCACCAATACCACCACTGGTTTCTTCCCCCCCCCCTTGCACCACTTGCACACCCATCCACCTTATCTCCTCACACCTTCCCAACACCAATAAATGCCACCCCCTAGTGATAGCCACAGGCCCCAATTGGCTCAAAAAGCCTTTTCCCGCCAAATTGATAAGAGAAGCAAGAGACATCCATTGGCTGCTATGAGAGGTGGGATTTGACCCTGTGGGACCCACAAACCCTCTGGGATGCTATAAAGATGAAGAGGAGCAGGGAAGAAAGATTATTAGAGTAGTGGTAGTCTTAGTTTAATCGTAGGTAATGTAACTTATAATTTCAGTTGTAATTTTCATTTCAAACACTTGTACTCAGTTCATTTCATGTAATTTAAACTATCTTCACAGTTAAATTCAAGTTTTCCTTTGATTAGTCCATATTAGCAAAATTGAGTGAATTTGACAAATTCATTGAAAATTGTTAATTGTTGATGTTCTGTGTCTTGTTAAGCTTAGTTTATCTCATTTACAAGTTATCAATAGTTTTCCAAGTATTTACTTTTATCTTATTCAGTTTATTTAAAAATCACAAAAGTTCAAATTAAATAAAAAGAAAATAAAAAAATTAGTTGTAGTTAAGAAGAAGGCATGGAGCTGAGTTGGAAAAAGATGAAGATGGTTTAGTAGCTCTGTGGAGAGCTGTAGGGTTGTTTCTGGTCTTGGATATCTTTGTTCTTGACTTATAGCCTTGTAAGGTCTTCTCATTATTTTTTCTTACAAGTACTGCTATGTCAAGTTATAAATGTTAATTGCTGATAAAAGTCACTCACTTATGCTTGTTTAATGATAATAGAAGCTTATTCAGTGGTAAATTAGTTTGCATCATTGCTTTGCTGTGTAAAAACCTTGGCAGTCATAGATATAGGGGTGTTTAGTTGTGCTTGTTAGTATATGCCCTTGTGTGTTATTGTGGTAAAAATTGATTGTGCTACACTCCATTAGGTCTAGTTAGGTTTAGGAAGTCAATAAACTTAGTAGTAACTTGATCAAAAGTCAAAATCTCATTTCAAGTCTTAGAAATTGTTCACTGTTGTGATTCTTAGTTGAATACTCATCCACCTAGGTTCATTAGATGTTAGATTAGCCTAAATAACTATCATTTCACCTTAATGCATCAGTACTAATCATCTGTGGTCATTTAAATCTCACATAAGTCAACTTACTAAGTCTTTTACAAAAGTCAAAAGTCATTTTCTCAGATTTTTCCAAATATGGTGGTAATCGTTGTGAATTATGTGAGTTGATTTAGAGGTTAAATCTTGCTTGTATTTGTTCTCTACCAGCTCTACTTTGAGTTTCCATAGCCATTTGATTTTTACTAAATTTTCTGTGGCCCCCACTTGTGCCCAAAGTCAGCTGCAGGCTCACTGTATTGCCCTGCTCACCCAGTCACCACCTCACCACCATCACTTGGGTGGTGTTTTGTGACCACCATTGTGGACCCCAGACCCCATAAGCAAGTTTTTACATCCCCCCTCCTACCAGAGTCTCAGGTTTGACCACTTGTTTGACCTGAGTCACTGTGGACCCCACCTAGTTTAAGCCTTAAAGTTTGTCCTAAGTCTGTGTTAGTTTTAACTTTGCCCAAGTGCTTATTTCACTTTAATCAGCTTATTTGTGTTGCTTAATAGTTGTTTCTGGCTTAATTGTGTTTGTCTAACTTAGTTGCATCTGATTTCACCATTGTGGACCCCACCCAAGGCCATTTGACCCAGTTTGACCAAACAGTCAACCAAAGTCAACTGTTTAAGACAAGGGGGTGTTATAGCTTATTTATAAGCTATATTAAAAAGTGTTTTCACAAAAGTTTGTCTTTTTAAGGTATTAAGTTAGTTTGTAAAAGAAAAATCCAAAAAAAATCAAGTTTAAAAAAGTGATAGTTTCTATTTAATTCAAGTTAATTTTAATTTTCATTTTTATATTTTAATTAAGTCACTAGTGTTTTTATATTTTTATTAAATACCTTATATAGTAAAGTAATTTTGATAATTTTTTCAGATTTTTATTTTGTCATTTAGTGTTAATTAGATTTAATTTTAATTTTCCTTATTATTAATTAATATTAAATATTAAATAGCTTAATTAGTTTTTATAAGGTTAAATTTAGTTTTTATATTTTTCCTAGTTCTAATATAGTATAATAAGTTTTTAGAAAATATATTTTGAGGTTCTACTGTTCATTTTATATTTTTCTTATTTTATTTGTTTAAAATAGACTTAAGTTAATTAAAAGGTAAATAATTAGTAGTTTAATCTTAAAATATAATTTTTAGAGTTTTTATAATTTTTTAGGATTCCTGTAATGGTTAAGTAATTTTATAAATTTTCTTGTAATTTTCTAAGTTAATTTAGTATTAATATAAATTAAAAGTAGTTTAATTAGTTTAATTAAGTTAAATAGTTTTTAATTAATAACTAAACCACAAAAAGACAAAAATATTATTTTTAATTTTTTATATTTTCTTTAAGTTCTAATTTAGGTTTAGAAAATATTTTTGTTAATTTTTAGTATAATTTAAATCATTTGTCATTTTTAGTTTATTTAAATTAGATTTTAATTTAGATTTTAAATAGTTTAATTAATTAAATAATAGTTTAATATTATTTTAATCACTTTTATAATTTCTTTTTCATTTTTAATTTTAAGTTTTGAAAAGTGTCAAAAGCACCCCTTGTAGTTTGATAATTACCAAAACCCACTTTTTCAGTCCGATTGCGTAATTCTGAATTGTGAATACGTGTATATATCTGTTATCTGATTTTTGTGAATATTATATCTGTGTACAAATACCAAAATAACAGTAGCAATATCATTCCCACATCATCTGGCTACTGTCCTCAGTGCCACTTTCTCAAAAACGATTTCCAAAGTACCATTGCAATCTCGCTGGGACTTTAACGACCCGGGAAAACACTATACTATCACCGGAGTATTGATTCTAGGCTGTCTTTGACTTGTTGACCTTGGTCAATAATAATCTGACGGTTCAGGACCAATCAAAATTTGGCGCCGCTGCCAGGGAGGTTGTTGCGTGTTTTAAAATCGTTTTAAGTTTAGTGGTTTTCAAAACCCTCCCTGTAAAAAGTTTTGTAAAAACTTAATCATATCAGAAAAACGTTCATTAACACTTCTCCTGAAGTGTTGAGAAACACCAAAAAAATTAAAAACAATCAAAAACAAACTGTGAAGTTAAATTACTTCGTGTTCTTTAAGATTACAACCTGAAACAGTTGGTTTAAGGTAAGTTCTGACATTAAATTGCGAACTGAAGAGGAAACCTATTTATTTCCTCCCGCCAGCCTGCGAGTAATCTTAAAGGGACGATTTTGGTTAACGAATCAGTTCCAAAAATATTTCCCAAGTTTTCTGCACACACACCCATAAGCCTAAATCAGTTTTTCAAATTAATTAATAAACCCATAATAAGTTCCCAAACTTAAGATTAAAACTTGCCTTTATATCCCTGTGAGTGGTGCACCTTTTTCAAAGAAGCCATTCACTTGTGATTTCTGGTTTAAGTTCACAGTGGTTTTGTCTCAAATTTGTTTTGAAAAATTGTTTTTGGTGCATGTGCACTAAATATGTTTCCCGAAAATACCAAAAATATTCACCTTTACCCTCTCACCTTTTTGATTCTTCATTCCTTTACCCTCTATCATTTTGATTCTCACTTCTTCCACTTATCCCGTAATTGATTCTAATGACATCTCTCGATGACGATTTCTTGGAACAAAGGGCCTATGAGAGCAACATTGAAAAACTTATGGCCTTGTCAAAGATATCGAGATGTCGTGTTGATTACGATGGACCATCGATTCCTATTCCCTCTCCAGTGAGGGAAAGGGATCATGAAACCGGGATGACTAAGGACCTGGTACTTTCCCCTAAGCTCACAATTGCTCCTAAATTGTCAAGAATTGACCCTAACCTTTCACGGTTTACGGTTAAAAGTTTGTCAAGCAAACGTACAGAGCTTAGGGCAGTGACTGAAAATAACGACTTACCCAATCTTCACGTTTATCAAAAACAAAAACCCGAGACTATAACGGAAGTGGTGGAAATTGCTAGCTCTAAGAGCACACCACTTGTCCCACCTCCGGCTTTTATTCCCTGTGTTGGTTGTGGTGAGCCGCTTTTCGGTTTTCCATGTCGTTGGTGTACATGTGTACAATGTGGTAACGATATTCGAGACGGGAGTTGTTTGTTCTGTGGATCGAGTAATTCATTTGCTTATGATCCTAATCAAAACTCATTCAACAACTCCTCAAATTTTTCCAACTACCCATCACATTCATACGAGCAAGAATCATATTATCCAAATCTCAACAATGCTTCGTATCAAAATACACCAAGCCAGACTCAACAGTTTTACTGTTGTGAGTATTGTGGTGGCCCTCACTACAGCTCTGATTGTCAAATTAGGGATCAGTTTGTCTATGAACAGGTTCCTTGTAACAATCATGAATTTGGTTTTAACCAGCCCTCACAATACACAAACCCTCAACCACCGTCTCAGGACGAGTTAGCTAGAGCTGAATTTATTATGAATCAAACTCAATTCAACAAAACCATTCAAGATAGTATAAACTGTCTTAAGGATTTGATTCTTAGAAAACAAAAGCCTCCTGTTAACTCATATTATTATGAGGATGAAAGTGATGAGGATGAGCCATTTCAAGAGGTAAAACCTAAGAAAACTTCAGATATCTTGCCAATGGGGGACAAGGAAGTCAAAAGCAATCCTCTTGAGGAGATTGATAACCTTGTTCCAATCCCAAAGGTATCTGAGAAACCTCTTGAAACTGATTCAGTAGAAATACAGGGAGAAAAGATTATGATTGAATCTCTAGCAGTAGAAATCATGGAACTTGTAGAAACCATGACTGCTAGTCCTTCTCAACTCCCTCAGTCTGCTGTTATCACACCCGAAGTTCACACTCACTCTCTAATCATGGGGGATGAGCATCTTAGCACTGTTCCTAATAAGGAATCGGACGAATTAATAAAGTCTAGTGCTGAGATCCTTGTCCCAATCCCAAGAGAGTCACAGGGAACTTTGGATCATGTGTGTGATCTACCTGCTCACCCTGAAAATCCAAAAGATCATTTTGAAACTTTCTCCGACTTTAATGATGATTGTACATCTTATGGAGAAGTTGAGTATGATGATCTACTTGACCTCGAAGCCGATATGGGAGAAAATGAAAATCTTTTAAACTCTAATCCCAACATCGAGCTTAGTACTTCACATGTTGATGAAAATTCTTTATCTTTTGGAGACATCAGTCATGTGGAAGAATTACCTTCTCAGCTAGTTAGCTTAGAAGAAGAGAATGATGAGATTGATACTGAAATCAAAGATGAAGCACTTCGTGCAACATTAATGAAAGTCAATCTCCTCATTTCTAAAATCGAGGCTTTCAAAGAGAAACCTATTTCATCTCCTATCCCCATAAAGGATAGTGACATTCTCTCCGATGACCCTATACCGGAATTTGAAGCCTTTACTTTTGATCCTATGGGAGAGAAGATTAGTGGCATTACCACTTCTCATTCTCATAATTCTCTCCCCGATTATGAATCATTTACCTTCGATGAGTTCTCCTGTGAACTCACGCACATCAATCCAGAGTATGATTCATTCACATTTGATGAGTTCTCCTATGAACTCACTCATATCATGACTCCTCCGGAGTATGATGACCCGGGGGGAGATGCACTCAATCATGAGAATTTGAAAATTCCCACCCACCCTCCCGGGATGTTTTCGAGCTTACCCTTTGAAATCCAAAATCAGGCTAATGAGCCTGCCTTCGAGGAAGAAGATCTTATCATGATTTTCATCATGGTTTTCTTCCTTTTCTTCACCTACAGGGTGACATCTCCTGTTCTTCACTCCTTCGGGAATGAAGACATTATCTTTGATCCCGGCATTTTCATGTATCATTATCTTGAGCCGGGACTATGTCTCATCGGTGTGGAACTTTCACGTGCTTCAAATGTTTATCCAAACATCTTGAATGAAAGTTTTTCCACATCCTGCTTCCCCAAGGACTAATGAATTCGGGGTCGAGTCAAGCTAGCGACTCGGTACACAAAAACAGTAGCATACTTATAGGGTTTTCACCCTAAGTATGGGGGAATCCCCCATGCTATAATTACAAAAGTGAAAAACAAAATTGTGTTTCCACATTTAGCTTGTTATGTTCTCCTTTTACGTTCCAAGAGCCGGCATAATAGCCGGGACTTTGAATATTGAGGACAATATTCATGCTTAGTGTGGGGGGGTATTCGCTATTCTAGCGAATTTTATCATATTTTACTATCTTATACCCCCGTTTTTGACCAAAATTTTCAAAAATTTTTCACTAAGTTCAAAATTTTTGTGGTAATCAGTCCGCCAAAGTCTAAATGACAAATGGATTGGCTAGTCCAGGAGCAAACGGCTCTTGGTAAAGACATCTCAAATCCGTTGATGGCTGGCAATTTGCCAAAAATTGTATGGTTCCTCAGCTCCCCCGCATCCTCATAAGCAAATGAGCTGGCTAGCCCGCATGATTATGGCTTGTGGTAAAGGCCGTGGAAAAACCATAATTGGTAATCAGCTCACCAAGATGTTGACTATTCCATCAAGAGCTGGCTAGTCCAGAAGCAAACGGCTTTTGGTAAAGACTAATCAAATCCGTTGACAGCTGGTGGTTTGCTCAAAATCACACGGTTATCAGGTGTGCCACAGTTCTTACACCTGGCTACTCCAGAAGTGATGGCTTTTGGTAAAGAGTTTCAAATCCATTAATTTTTCTCAAAAGATTGCTAGGGACTAGCAATAGTTTAGTGTGGGGGATTGATGAGTGTGTAAATACTCATCATTTTTGTCTTATATGAACTGCCAAAACATACAAAAACACCCAAATATGTATCAAAATACTTAAAATATCTTAGAGGTGTGTTTTATATGTTTCAAACACAAAATATGCAAAAACAAATGAAAAATGTACAAAGTTTGCATAATTGGCAGTTTTAGTCCCTCAAGTTTCATAAATTTGCAAAACTAGTCCCTGGTGAATCAAAACTTGTACAAATATCATAAAAGGTCCTTGGGATTCATAAGTTGTAAGAAATAGTCATTTAAAGTTTAAAATCACATATTTACAACTTTGGTCCCTCAACTTTGAAAAGTGTCAAAATTAGTCCCTAAGGTTTTAAAAATAAGAAAATGTGAAAAATAAACCTTATACTATTCTTAAATGACATAATTGGCCCTTTATGATAACTTTTGAGAATTTACAACTTTAACCCTTCAAAAATCAGAAAATTACAATAATGGTCCCTGGAGTTTGGGAATTGACAGAAAAGGTCCCCGGATGATTTAAAATGGGAAAATCACAATTTTGGTCCTTTGGTTGTTTTAACATGGCAAGTTTAATCCTTTTGAGATCTTTGGAAACTTGTCAACACAGGTCCCTAAACTTTTCATAAAATACGAAAATGGTCCTTGTGATTTTGTAACATAAATAAACAAACCAAAAACTAAATCCTAAACATACCCATTGTCTGATCCAGTACTACCCCTCAGGCCCAACCTTAACTAAGCCCATCCAATCCCTGGTTTGACCCGGTCAAACCACCAAAACAAAACCACCCCCGCTTTTTTTTTTCCTCTTCCTCAGCCAAACCACCAATCCACCAATACCACCACTGGTTTCTTCCCCCCCCCCCCCTTGCACCACTTGCACACCCATCCACCTTATCTCCTCACACCTTCCCAACACCAATAAATGCCTGATTGAGCCTGAACCACCTAACTTATATTGACCAAGGAATGGTCAACAAAGTCAAACAGCCTAGAGTCAATGCTCCGCGGAAGTATAAGGTTTCCCCGGGTCGTATGTCCCGACGAGGTGTGAATTGTAATCAAAACGGTTTCGTGATCGGGTGAATTGGATGGGAAAAGGTTTGAGTGAGTGATGTGATTTACACTAAGGGAATACGAATGAAAACGATGTAAACAAACTATATTAAAAATAACGCGAAACCTAATTAACCTAAAACGTAAACTGAAAACTTAAAATCAGAAATTGCTTATACGTAAGCAGAAAAATAAGCCAAACGGCTTAAATAGAAGCTATCACTTTATTTATGTTTTTGGTTTTTCTTAATTTAACAAACCACTTTTAATAACGTAACCTAAATTTAAAAACGTGAAAGTTATTTAAATAAAACGCGAGTTAAAATTAAAATAAACGCGAGTGCGCGAAATAAAAAGTAAAATTTGAGCTACGCTAACCCTACGAACATGAAAATAATATTTTTACGATCCTAACGATAAAAGAAAATTTTAGAAAAAAGAAAATTATTTTTTTTTATTTTTATATTATTTATTATTAATTAAAAACTATTTAAATACTACTAAATCTAATTTAAATTATAAAAATACTAAATGAAAAGTAATAAATATAAAAATTTTCCTAAAAATAGTTAATACTATTGCTGAGCTAAGAAAAATATAAAATGGATGAGAAGCTTATAAATAAGCAGTACAATAAGCTGATAAGCTAAACAAGCTTATAATAAAAAATATGTACTATATAAAAAAGAAAGAAAAGTTAAAACACTAGGAAAGCCTTAGCCTAGATGGTGCTCAGCTTTGGTTTGAGGCCTGAGTCAAACACCCAAGGTTCGAATCTGGCTAGTGACCATTTTGCAAAACATTTTTTTTTCAATTTTCTTTTTACACACTAATTATATACACAAACTTAAGCACTTTTTGTAAAAACAAATTTTCCAAAACAATCAAATAAGCTCTGCAACAGCTTAATTCAACCACAGTTGAGGTATTATGAGCTTAAATGAAATTTGCAACTTAAAAAGCTAAATAATAAGCTACCAACTAAGACATCAAGGAAGAATAAGCTACAAGGGGTAAAAAGACTTTAAAATAAGCTGGAATAAGGGGAAAATCTCAAAGAATAAGCTGTAATACCAAAATAAGCACTCCCAAGTTCCACTTGGAACCAACAGTCCCAAGATGCCACTTAGCAGGCCTTGTGGGGCCCACAAATAAGCTCAGGGGTACAAAAAGGCTTTTGAACCAATAAGCCAACCTGGGTATCTTTCAAATAAGCCAGAAAACAAGACCAAAGTCCCACAATTAAGCACTAGGGGGGGCCTTGAACTTGGGCCATTTATACTGAATACTCAGTATGTAGGGTTTGGTCAGGTTAAGTTCAAGACTGAATAAGCTAAAAGCCACTAATCTAAAGTCCAAAATAAGCTCATGGCTATCAAGCTACACTAACAAGCTACAAAAAAAACTAAAATGAAAATGGTGGAGCCCACTGGATAAGCAAGAATGGGCTTATGAAATCTGGTGTACAACCTGGGTGCAGGGCATGTGCATGCCTACTGAGAGCTTTTCAAAGCCATTTTTAAGCTAGTGAGCAATGAGCTTATGATGTGAAAAGAATTTCCATAAGTTAACAAGCAACCAAAGATTGTATAAAAACAAATTTCAATAGCTTCCAATCAATATTAAACCTTAAATAAGATCTGGTGCTAGGAGTGTTTAAAAACTGATATGGTTTTTTGACTTTTTCAGTTTTTGCCAAACATTGACCAAATCCAATTTTATTTGCTTAGATCTCAACTTAGATGTAATATGGAAGTGTTTAAACATAATCATCACTAAGATAAACTCCAAATGCAATAACTTAAGCCAGTAGCAGGTTCAAATTGAAGATCATGCAGGCAGAAATGACATTGCTAACCAATTTTGACTATTCAATGTGAAGACCTATATTAAATGACTTGAATATGCTACTTTAACCTGAACTGGGATGTTACAAACAAGTTTAACAACAAACATCAGCCAGAGCAACCTAAAACCTACTGAACCAAACACTCTCATATGAAACTGTTTCACTAATTTAGAAAGCCATTTTGCAAATTCAAACTAGAAACTATTAAATTAACTTATACTAACAATAAACAAGTTTAAATTAGCAGAAATAGATAACAAAATAGCACTTGTAAAGTAAGTTGCTAAAAATTATAAATTGAGCTTACAAATGCTTCAAGCTGAGGACCAGTGATCAGGATATCTAGCATACCCTAAGACCTCCCATGAAGCTCTAACCTTTGCATCCAATGCCCACCATACTCCAATGCCAGTTAGATTATACAGATACACATTGGACCAAACTTGGAATGGGATACAACATGGAATGATTAGGAAAAAGGTGAGCTCACCAAAGCTGTGAACAGCTTAATGAGCTTGCATACTTAACCCAATGAAAACTAATCACTCAATAAGCTATGAATTAGCTTATGAATGTGAGCAAGAGTGTACTAGGCAGTTTTAGCAACAAGGCAGTTTGAAAAGAAAACAACCAAATCCAAACACTAAACCTGATGTTTCATTAAATTTTAAAGGGTTTACAGAAGAAAATTAAGCTAAAACTATTTTTACATAAACTTATTTGAGAATTAGAACTATACTATTACTAGATTAACTCCTAACTCAGTTTGAATAAGATTATGAGATAACAAAATTGCTTAGAAACAGATTTAGAATTCAGAATGCTTGAGTATGAATGACAAACTTACTAGACTGAAAACTTGAATTTTATTAGAAACTAGAATTTAGTACAACTTTGAAACTGATTACAAGATTACACTAAACAACATAAATTTAGAGCATTACATGATTTGAGAACTACACTAAAAACCTAAGTTAACTGCTAATTACTACTAATTTAGCTAACACCTTTCTTTGCCTCTTTCTTCCTCTTTTATAGCTAGGTTTTAGGGTTTGGGGCACCCACTTGGACTTTCCCAGCTTTTCTCTTGACCCTAGGATGGCTCAGATTTAATCTTGACCACTCTTTTGGTTTTGGCGCCAAAATCAACTTGGCGTATTCTAAGGGTAATTGAAGCCAGAGAGGTGGATTTGGATTGTTGTGGTTGTTTTGGAGTGTAGGAGGGGGTTGGATTGAGTGTAGCAGTGGATATGAGGGTGGGTTGGTGATGATTATGTTGCAGGGTAGGGGTAGGCTGAGGTGGAGGAGAAGGGTGAGTTTTGACCGGGTCAATGTGGGGGTGGAGTAGTTTTATTATTAAACGGGGTGGATTTTTGGTTGTGGTGGGCTGAGGTTGAAATTGGGCCAAGGAAACATAGGGGTGGGCTTGGATTGGTGTTGGGTTTAGTTTGGTTATGGATTTGGTAACAAAAGGGTCCGGTTGGTGTAGTAAGTTAGCACAAGGACCATTTTTGATATTTCTGAATTTGGAGGGCCTGTTTTGGCAAGTTTCAAAAGACACCAAAGGGACTAAACCTGCCATGCTTAAATATCCAAAGGACCAAAATTGTAATTTTCCATTTTAAATTTCCCGAGGACCATTTTTGCCAAATTTCCAAACTTGAGGGACCAATGTTGTAATTTCCTCAAACTCACACCGAAGGATCATTTTTTGACAATTTATGATTTTCCAAGGACCCTAGATGATTTTTCATTCAAAATTATTTCACCCGAGAACAAATCTGTCAATTTCCAAAACTCCAGGGACCTTTTATGTCAATTTTGGATTCTGAGGGACCAAATGTGTAATTTTCTCAAACTTTTTACCCAAGGACTTATTTTGATAATTTTTGACTTTTCTTTGCCTTGGGTTGACTTTTCTTTCGTTTTAAACTTCCAGGGACTAGTTTTGCCAAATTTTGAAATTTGAGGGACTGAAACTGCCAATTGTGCAAACTTTGTTCGTTTTTCATTTGTTTTCAAACATTTTGCATCTAAAACATATAAAACACACTTTTGGGATAATTTGTGTATTTTGATGCGTTTTTGGGTGTTTTTGGATGTTTTGGCAGTCCAGATACGGTAAAAATGATGAGTGTTTGAGCACTCATCAATGCCACCCCCCCTAGTGATAGCCACAGGCCCCAATTGGCTCAAAAAGCCTTTTCCCGCCAAATTGATAAGAGAAGCAAGAGACATCCATTGGCTGCTATGAGAGGTGGGATTTGACCCTGTGGGACCCACAAACCCTCTGGGATGCTATAAAGATGAAGAGGAGCAGGGAAGAAAGATTATTAGAGTAGTGGTAGTCTTAGTTTAATCGTAGGTAATGTAACTTATAATTTCAGTTGTAATTTTCATTTCAAACACTTGTACTCAGTTCATTTCATGTAATTTAAACTATCTTCACAGTTAAATTCAAGTTTTCCTTTGATTAGTCCATATTAGCAAAATTGAGTGAATTTGACAAATTCATTGAAAATTGTTAATTGTTGATGTTCTGTGTCTTGTTAAGCTTAGTTTATCTCATTTACAAGTTATCAATAGTTTTCCAAGTATTTACTTTTATCTTATTCAGTTTATTTAAAAATCACAAAAGTTCAAATTAAATAAAAAGAAAATAAAAAAATTAGTTGTAATTAAGAAGAAGGCATGGAGCTGAGTTGGAAAAAGATGAAGATGGTTTAGTAGCTCTGTGGAGAGCTGTAGGGTTGTTTCTGGTCTTGGATATCTTTGTTCTTGACTTATAGCCTTGTAAGGTCTTCTCATTATTTTTTCTTGCAAGTACTGCTATGTCAAGTTATAAATGTTAATTGCTGATAAAAGTCACTCACTTATGCTTGTTTAATGATAATAGAAGCTTATTCAGTGGTAAATTAGTTTGCATCATTGCTTTGCTGTGTAAAAACCTTGGCAGTCATAGATATAGGGGTGTTTGGTTGTGCTTGTTAGTATATGCCCTTGTGTGTTATTGTGGTAAAAATTGATTGTGCTACACTCCATTAGGTCTAGTTAGGTTTAGGAAGTCAATAAACTTAGTAGTAACTTGATCAAAAGTCAAAATCTCATTTCAAGTCTTAGAAATTGTTCACTGTTGTGATTCTTAGTTGAATACTCATCCACCTAGGTTCATTAGATGTTAGATTAGCCTAAATAACTATCATTTCACCTTAATGCATCAGTACTAATCATCTGTGGTCATTTAAATCTCATATAAGTCAACTTACTAAGTCTTTTACAAAAGTCAAAAGTCATTTTCTCAGATTTTTCCAAATATGGTGGTAATCGTTGTGAATTATGTGAGTTGATTTAGAGGTTAAATCTTGCTTGTATTTGTTCTCTACCAGCTCTACTTTGAGTTTCCATAGCCATTTGATTTTTACTAAATTTTCTGTGGCCCCCACTTGTGCCCAAAGTCAGCTGCAGGCTCACTGTATTGCCCTGCTCACCCAGTCACCACCTCACCACCATCACTTGGGTGGTGTTTTGTGACCACCATTGTGGACCCCAGACCCCATAAGCAAGTTTTTATATCCCCCCTCCTACCAGAGTCTCAGGTTTGACCACTTGTTTGACCTGAGTCACTGTGGACCCCACCTAGTTTAAGCCTTAAAGTTTGTCCCAAGTCTGTGTTAGTTTTAACTTTGCCCAAGTGCTTATTTCACTTTAATCAGCTTATTTGTGTTGCTTAATAGTTGTTTCTGGCTTAATTGTGTTTGTCTAACTTAGTTGCATCTGATTTCACCATTGTGGACCCCACCCAAGGCCATTTGACCCAGTTTGACCAAACAGTCAACCAAAGTCAACTGTTTAAGACAAGGGGGTGTTATAGCTTATTTATAAGCTATATTAAAAAGTGTTTTCACAAAAGTTTGTCTTTTTAAGGTATTAAGTTAGTTTGTAAAAGAAAAATCCAAAAAAAATCAAGTTTAAAAAAGTGATAGTTTCTATTTAATTCAAGTTAATTTTAATTTTCATTTTTATATTTTAATTAAGTCACTAGTGTTTTTATATTTTTATTAAATACCTTATATAGTAAAGTAATTTTGATAATTTTTTCAGATTTTTATTTTGTCATTTAGTGTTAATTAGATTTAATTTTAATTTTCCTTATTATTAATTAATATTAAATATTAAATAGCTTAATTAGTTTTTATAAGGTTAAATTTAGTTTTTATATTTTTCCTAGTTCTAATATAGTATAATAAGTTTTTAGAAAATATATTTTGAGGTTCTACTGTTCATTTTATATTTTTCTTATTTTATTTGTTTAAAATAGACTTAAGTTAATTAAAAGGTAAATAATTAGTAGTTTAATCTTAAAATATAATTTTTAGAGTTTTTATAATTTTTTAGGATTCCTGTAATGGTTAAGTAATTTTATAAATTTTCTTGTAATTTTCTAAGTTAATTTAGTATTAATATAAATTAAAAGTAGTTTAATTAGTTTAATTAAGTTAAATAGTTTTTAATTAATAACTAAACCACAAAAAGACAAAAATATTATTTTTAATTTTTTATATTTTCTTTAAGTTCTAATTTAGGTTTAGAAAATATTTTTGTTAATTTTTAGTATAATTTAAATCATTTGTCATTTTTAGTTTATTTAAATTAGATTTTAATTTAGATTTTAAATAGTTTAATTAATTAAATAATAGTTTAATATTATTTTAATCACTTTTATAATTTCTTTTTCATTTTTAATTTTAAGTTTTGAAAAGTGTCAAAAGCACCCCTTGTAGTTTGATAATTACCAAAACCCACTTTTTCAGTCCGATTGCGTAAATCTGAATTGTGAATACGTGTATATATCTGTTATCTGATTTTTGTGAATATTATATCTGTGTACAAATACCAAAATAACAGTAGCAATATCATTCCCACATCATCTGGCTACTGTCCTCAGTGCCACTTTCTCAAAAACGATTTCCAAAGCACCATTGCAATCTCGCTGGGACTTTAACGACCCGGGAAAACACTATACTATCACCGGAGTATTGATTCTAGGCTGTCTTTGACTTGTTGACCTTGGTCAATAATAATCTGACGGTTCAGGACCAATCACTTAGTCAAAACTTGTGATGCTTGTCAGCGTTACGGTAATATTTCACAAAAGAACGAAATGCCACAAAATGCCATTCAAGTTTGTGAAATCTTTGACGTCTGGGGCATTGATTTTATGGGGCCTTTCCCATCTTCTCTTGGAAATAAGTACATCCTCGTGGCTGTTGACTATTTGTCAAAATGGGTTGAGGCAAAAGCCTTACCCACCAACGATGCCCGAGTTGTTGTGAAATTCTTGAAATCCCTCTTTGCTCGTTTTGGAACTCCCCGTTCCATCACTAGTGATCGCGGTACACACTTTTGCAATGATCAATTCGCAAAAGTCATGCTTAAGTACGGTGTTACTCACCGTCTTTCTACCGCATATCACCCACAAACAAGTGGGCAAGTGGAAGTTTCCAACCATGGTATTAAACGGATTCTTGAGAGGACCGTAGTTGAAAATCGTTACTCCTGGTCGGACAAACTAGATGATACACTCTGGGCCTTCCATACAGCTTACAAAACATCCATCGGGTGTACTCCTTACAAGCTTGTATACGGGAAGGCGTGTCATTTACCAATCGAACTCGAGCACAAAGCCTATTGGGCCTTGAAACATGCTAACTACGACCTTCATAAAGCGGGTGATCACCGTAAAGTTCAACTCAATGAATTAATGGAACTTCGTGATCAAGCCTACGAGAACTCTTTGATCTACAAAGAAAAGACAATGAAGATCCATGACTCCAAGATTAAGAACCGCGTTTTCAACGTCGGTGATAGAGTCCTTTTCAATTCAAGGTTAAAGATCTTCTCGGGGAAATTAAAAACCCGATGGACTGGACCATTCACTGTCGCAAAAGTATACCCATACGGGACTATTAAGTTATCTCAACCCGAAGGTCCTAACTTAAAGTGAATGGTCATCGTTTGAAACACTATTTTGGAGAGGACATACCATCCATGGTTGTCCCAGATCTCCAAACTTTCCCCATGGACAACTAAATTCGGGGATCGAGTCAAGCTAGTGACTCGGTGAATAAAAATTAGCAAAACATGGGTTTTCACCCGTATCTCTGACTTCTTTCTACTTTCTACCAAACTAGTGTGGGGGAGTCCCCCATGCTGTTGTATATAAAGTTATCTTCAAAAAAAATGTTATTCCCACACTTGCCCAAGTTTCAAAATTTTCAAATCAAAAGTTTTTCAAATATCGGCATAATAGACGGTACTTTGAATATTGAGGGCAATATTCAGTTCTAGTGTGGGGGGGGGGGGGGGATTTTGGCGAAATTTATCACATTTTTACCCTATAAGTGCCATAATACCCCCGTTTTAGCCCAAAATTTTTTTTAGTGGAAGTGCTTCGCACTAAACACAACAAATGGTAATCAGTCAACCATGTCTAAATCACACAAGGACTGGCTAATCCAGGAGCAAACAGCTCTTGGTAAAGATATCTCAAAACCGTTGATGGCTGACAATTTGCCAAAAATTGTATAGATCCAGCTCACCATATCCTTAATCGTGAAGAGTTGGCTAGTCCAGAAGCAAACGGATTTTGGTAAAGATAAATCAAATCCATTTACAGCTGATGGTTTGTTCAAAATCATATAGTTATCGGTGTACCATAGTTCTTACTTGAACTGAAACATCATTTTTACCTAATCTGAGCTGCCAAAACATCTAAAAACACTCAAATATGCATCAAAATACTGAAAATATCCCAGGAACGTGTTTTATATGTTTCAGATGCAAAATAATCAAAAACAAATGAAAAATGAGCAAAGTTTGCATAATTGGCAGTTTCAGTCCCTCTACTTTCAAAAAGTTGTCAAAACTAGTCCCTGGTTATTCTAAAACATGAAAAAGTCACCAAAGGTCCTTTTTGAATCACAAATTACATAATTAGTCTTTTGGTGCAAAGGTTCAAAAAATTATAAGTTTAGTCCCTCAACTTTGCAAAATTAACAAAAATGGTCCCTGGGATATAAAAACTTTGAGAAAAATAATTTTTGTCCTTGTACTTCTCATCTATGGTAGGAATGATCCTTGATTAAAAAGTTTGGTGAAATTACAAGATTGGTGCCTGAAGTTTCAAGTTTGGCAGATTTAGTCCCAGGGGAATTTTAAAATGGAAAAATCAACAAGGGTCCTTTTACTATTGAGGATTGGCGATTTTCATCCCTTTAAGAACTTTGGAAGAATGCCAGATGCAGCCCCTCAAATTTCAGGAAATTGCAAAATTGGTCCTTGTGTTAATTTCCAAACCAAACGGACCTTGTTAATATTAAAAACACCAACACCAAATCCAACCCAAACAATAAAAACAACCAGCCCACTCCCTTTCCCCAAGCCCAACCCCTAAGCCCACTATCCATAAGAACCATTCTAAATAATGAACAGTCAAACAGTTTGACCACCCATCTCCTTCCCTCTCACACTCCCTCCCCACTTGCAGATCACATCAACCCCCATCACCTCACCACCACTTGCTTCCACCGCCCGATCCACCATCTCTAGACACTACAAAACATCCACAATTAATGCAAACCCACCCCCACACTCCACAGACCCCAATTGGTATCAAAACCAATTTTCCTGCCAAAACACATGGCGAGCTTTGTAGGCATCTCAGTAATCCAACGGCTTAGGAAAGAGGTGGGAAATGATCAGAAGGGTCCAAGGAACCCTATTCCTCAAGTATAAAAGGGATAGAAGAGCCATGGAAGATATATTAGCATAACTTAGTTATTTTTATGTCGTTTAATTAATTTTCAAGTTTTTAGTGTATGATTTAGCTTACAAGCATTGTATTTCATGTTTTCAGTGTAATCTAAACTCTTTCCAATAATAAAAATAAAGTTTTAGTTCACATCTCAGTGTATGCAATTTCCATTTTATTTCAAAAATCTAATTAAGCTTTATTGGAGTTTCTGTTTAATGGTATGGATTCCTAGGCACATATAAGCTCCCAGAAAGCTTTGAAAAAATTTTAGAAACATTTAAAAGCAGTCTAGTCTCACAAATAAGAAAATACAAAAAAACTCAGAAAAATAAAGAAAAATCAAAAAAATAATGAAGAAGATGGTGGAGAAAGCTGGAGCACAGTAAATCTTGGATGGCTGTGGGTTAGTGAATCTGTGGGGATTCTATAGGAAAGGTCCTTGGTCATTGGTTCTTGGTTAGACAGCTTGGAGGTGCAAAATTGTAAGAAATTTCATTTAAAATTAAGTTTCTTACCATTAGTGCTTATTTGTGCTTGAATATTGTTTTTTCTGTTTTAATATAGCTTATTAAATAGTTTGTAGTTCATAGATTAAGTTGTGGTATTGGTTTACTCAGTTTCCTTTGAATTCTCATTATAATAGCAGTGTTTGGATTTATCTATTACTCTGTGTTCCAAGTTCTTTATGTTGTTGTTGCTGCTTGATACATATCACCATTGGGTCTAGTAACTCAAAAATACCACAAAAACTTGGTCTTGTTTCATCAAAAGTCAGAATCACACACCATTAGGCTTAATTAACCCTCTGTGTTGGTTAAAGAGTGGCTTATGCCCCATTTCCATTCACAAGTGAGTGGTGTAGCTTATTTTAGACTTAATACAGCTTATTAAACCTTAATCAGTCATAAAATCAAGGTCTAAGTTCATAAAAGTCAACCTAAGTTCATAATTTCAAAAAGTCAAAAACATACTTGTTTCAGAAATCCAAAAATTGGGAGATTTGTTTTGATTTTTGTATTTGGATTGAGACCCTGAGCTTTTCACAAGTTTTTGTCTGTCACCTAAGCTACAAGTTCCCACCACCTACTTATTTTTGTGAATTTTTGTGTAGCTTATACAACAGCTTATTTAGACCTGCAGGGCAAGGTACTGCCCTGCACCAGGGTACTTGTGCTATTGGTCAAATTTTCAAACCCCCCTCCAGGGTGCAAATCAAAACACTAGAACTTGATTTTTAGCTTTTTGAAAAGCTCATCAGTAGTGTTTTTAGGATTAATCATAAATTTAGATCTCAATGCTTATTAGGTTAGCTTATTTAGCCTTTGAAGTTTGTCTTATTTTGATTTGTGTATTGAGCACTCAGTATTGACCACCAACTTCAATAGACCATAGCTACTTCATTAGTGGGCCCCACCCCTTGCTTTTTGGCTTTTTGGAAACCCCATAAGCCTATCTTTAAGGATTTGAGCTTAATTGCTTAATTTTGGCTTATTTGGTTGGGCTACAAGCAGCTTAAACCTTGTCCCATATCACTAAGTACACTGAGTACTCAGTGTTTGACCACACGTTCCAAGCACCACCCAGTGCTCAAAAATAACCAATAAGCCCAGCTTATTGGCTTATTTGAAAGTTGTCCAGTCCACCTTCAAGGTTCAATCCTTACTTTGGACCCCCCTTGACTTCTGTGGACCCTACAGAGGTCCAAAGTTCATGTGTTTGGTTTGTTTTGGCCTATTGTTTGGTTAAGTGCTTATTTGTTTACTACAGCTTATCCAGAGTGCTTATTTGTTCCCATTTGTCTTATTTCAAGTTGTTAGACATCTATTGTAGCTTATTTGTTCATTTCTTAGCTTTTTCATAAAATCACAAAGTCCTATTAAGCTATTAAGTTAACTGTTAAGCACAAGGGGTGCACATAGCTTATTAATAAGCTATTTCAAAAGTGTTTTCATAAAAGTTACTTATTTTTAGCTTATAATCATCTGTCAATAAGAAAAACCAACAAAAATCAAATTTAAAAATAGTGATAGCTTCTATTTAATAGGATTTATTTTTTTAATTTTTCTTTTCAGCTTATTAATAAGCACTTCATAATTTTTATATTTTTCTTAATTTTCTTTTACCTTAAAGTATTTTCAGTAATTTTCTTAAATTTTTCTCTTTTAATTTAATAATTATTAGAATTAATATTAGTTTAATTAAATATTTAAGAAATAATGGTAATTAAATAGTTTTATAAATTTTTAGATATTCCTGAGATGGTTAATTAGATTTGTAAATTTTTCTATAATTTTCTAGTCATTTTTAGTAAAATTAGTAATTTTATATAGTTTAAATAGTTTAAGTAATATACTTAGTATTTAATTAATAAAAAACCCACAAAAAGACAAAAATACATATTTTTAATTTTATTTTAAGTTATTTTAGACTTTTTGTTGGGAATAAAATGCACAAGTTAAAGAGTCTGCCAGAAGAGCCTGCTAGATGATAGTTAAGCCTGCCTCTTCAGTTTTGTTGATGTTGAAGATACACTAACAGTACCTTCTGGTTAAGAAGGTACTGCTAGTTAAAGAAGGTCCTGCCAGTATTAATGACAAGTTGTTATATTTTATTTAGAGATATTTAGTTGTATTATTAGTCTTTGTATAAAGTTATACGTTAAGTAGAAGTAGTACAGAAGTGTCAGTAGATACAATGGAGTGTTTTACCTTGAAAGGTGTAATATTAGGATAAGATAAGTCTCTAATATATTATATTAAGCAACTTGACAACTTGTAATAAGGGCTCCTTATGCTATAAAAGGAACCCTTTAGTCACCTTCTTAGACAGAGTTTTGATAGATCACATGCACAACAAGTAAGCATACTTGACAACTAGATCAATCACTACATGCATAACTTCCACATTTAAAATCCTTTTTCACGTATCAAAGATTCAAGGTTACACTTGTAATCCTGGTGATAGTTTAGATCACCCGTATTATTGCATCAATAATATTGAATCGTTTTGTGTTATTCATGTTGTGTTCATCACTCTAAAATCATTCACGTTTACTTATTCACCACCTTTGTTCCTTTAGTGTGTTTTAGTAAATTCCGCGTGCTAAATCACATTCATTCATAAATATCCCAAACACATCATTGAGATTAACATCCCAAGTGTTTACACATAATATCCTTCCACAAGTGGTATCAGAGCAAGGCTGATATTTACGACATAAAAGAACAAAGCAAAAATGGATGTTGAGCACATTCAAACCAATGTGGCTGCAAAACTTCCATTACTCAAATAGAATGAGTTTGAGATGTGGAGACTGAGGGTTGAACAATACTTCCAAGTGCAAGACTATGCACTCTGGGAGATTATTGAAGAAGGAAACTCATTTAAACCAGTAACCACCACCTCCACAGTAAACGATGCACTTGTCACAACTGTGCAAGTAAACCCAACAACCGCAGAAGAAAGAATCCAAAAGAGAAATGATCTTAAAGCCAGGAGTATGCTTCTCATGTCTATTCCAAATGACCAGCTCTTAATCTTTAACAAGTACAAATGTGCTAAAACCCTTTTTCAAGCTATTGTGGCTAGATTTGGTGGTAATGATGCCACCAAGAAAACTCAGAAAACACTTTTAAAACAACAGTTTGAAAACTTTTCAGCCACAACAAATGAGTCTTTGGACAGCATGTTCAATAGACTACAAAAGCTTTCTAGTCAGTTAGCCATTCATGAGGTAATAATATCTCAAGAAGACTTAAACTCCAAATTCCTTAGAAGTCTACCCTCTGAATGGGCCATGCATGTCATTGTCTGGAAAAACAAACCAGATATTGATTCCATGAGTCTTAATGATCTTTACAGCAACTTCAAAATAGTAGAACATGAACTCAAGAAGTCTACTAGTTCAAGCTCAGGAAATATGGCCTTTCTGTCATCTCATGGTACTTCCAAGAAAGTTGATGAAGAAAAAGATGGTAGAGAAGAAGGTACTGCCAACATAAATTTTGGTACTGCTAGTACCTCTAGCAGTACCAAAACCATTTTAGATGAAACAATTGGTTGTGCTTTCTTAACATCACAACACAATGGCTCCATATTGACCTTTGAAGATCTTCAAGAGATCAGTGATGATGATCTTGAAGAAATGGACATAAAATGGCAGCTTTCACTTCTTAGCATGAGGGTTAAGAAATATTTGATGAGGACTGGAAAGAAGATTGTCATCAATGGCAATGAACCTGCTGGGTATGACAAGTCTAAAGTGGAGTGCTACAACTGCCACATGAAGGGTCACTACTCAAGAGATTGTACGAGACCAAAGAAACAGGGTGATAAGGGAAGAGGTTTTGAGAACAAGAACAGGGGAAACAATGAGAACAAGAGCAAGGAAGTAGACATCACTGAAACAAAATCTATGGTAGCTATTGATGGGCTGGGTTTTGATTGGAGCTTTATGGGTGAAGAAGAGTCAGCTTCAAATGAAATGGCTTTAATGGCTCTCTCCAATCCTGAGGTACAAATTACTAAATGTTCTGCTACTTGTGAAGCTTTTAAAGAATTAGAAATCTTAAAGAAACTTTATGATGAACTGAAAGTAGAAGAAAGAAAAACTCATCAAGATCTAGTTAATCATAAGTGTGGTATGGCCAAACTGGAAAAACAGATAATTCACTTTAGAGAAAATGAACTCACCTTTTCTGACACAAAAGCTATTCTTAACAGAGACATATTTTTTAAAGATGCTGAAATAAATCTGTTAAGAACTGAGTTTGCTAAAGTGAAACATGCAAAACATAATATTCAACTAACTGTTACAACTTTAGAAAATGCTTCTGCATAGTTGAAAACCAAATGAACAAGAAAATCAAATCTGGGATTGGATACAACACATGACCACCTCCTTACAGAGGAATTCCCTGTCCCCCAGGTATAGATCTTGCTGAATCAGGTTTACATGAACTCACTCATAAACCACTAGAAAAAGTAAAACATGTAGAAAATAGCAAACCTTTTGAGAGTGCAAGTGATACTTCACTCTCCAAAGAAAAGGTGCTCACTGATAAGAGCTCAGATGATACATCTAATGAAGGTTGGACATCTGATGAGAATGGAAAAGAGACTATTTCTAAGAAAGGAAACAAAGTAGGACCAACCAGTCCTAAAAGTGTAGAGAGTATAACAAAGACTAAAGTTGCTTTAAAAACAGTTGAATGTTGTGCTAAATGTGATAGCAAACCTAGAGGTAGTCAGAGAAATTGGAACAATCTTAAGTCACACCAACTTGGTGATAATTTTGTTATGTACAATAAAGCATGCTATTACTGTGGTAGTTTTAATCATACTCATGCTTATTGTAACAATTGGGTTTCTGGGAGTACATCAAAGTCTAAAACAAATAAAACAAACCCCAGAAAAGGTTTTGTGAAATCTAACACACCAAAAGTCAATCATAATGTTAGACCAAATGAGCCTGTTTACCCAAAATTCACTACTAAGGGTGCAAGTAATACTTTCAAACATACACCAAGAGTTGTGAAAAGTCTCATTGAAAGGGATTATGTGGTTAAAACAAAAAATTGGAGACAAAAACCAAAAAGTCCTGCTAGACCAAATGGTACTGCCAAAAATGGTACTGTCGGACCAAAAACCACAAAATGTGTTAAAAATAATGCTGTTAAGTCCTCAGCATGTTGGATTTGGAGACCACTCCAATCAAATGGTGCATCAACAGTCCTAAAAAGGTTTGATTACATTGATGCACGAGGCAAACCCAAGTCAGTCATGGCTTGGGTACCCCAAGGAAACTAATATGTGTATACATGTGCAGGAACATTCAAATGATATTGCTGATCAAGGATATGTAGATAGTGGATGTTCAAGGCACATGACAGGCAACATGTCTTACCTCACAGACTTCAAATCATTTGATGGAGGATATGTTACCTTTGGGGGAGGAATCAAAGGAAAGATTACTGGTAAAGGTACAATTAAAACCAGTAAATTAGATTTTGAAAATGTGTACTTTGTGAAAGAACTACAGTTTAATCTCTTAAGTGTCTCACAAATGTGTGACACAAAGAACAATGTTCTTTTTACTGACACTGATTGCATTGTATTTTCTCTTGATTTTAAAATTCCTGATGAAAGTCAGATTCTTCTTAAAATCCCTAGAAAGAACAATATGTACATTGTTGATTTAAAGAACATTGTTCCTAAAGAGAGTTTAACCTGTCCAGTAGCAAAAGCCTCATTGGATGAATCTATGCTTTGGCATAGAAGACTTGGTCATGTAAACTTTAAAACAATCAATACAATTGCAAAATATGATTTGGTTAGAGGTTTACCCAAAAAGATTTTTCAAAATGACCAAACCTGTGTTGATTGTCTAAAAGGCAAACAACATAGAGCTTCTTGTAAGCCCAAGACCCATAACTCAATTTCTCAAGCTTTATACATGCTTCATATGGACCTCTTTGGTCCTACATCCGTGAGTAGCTTGAATGGTAAAAAATATTGTCTTGTAGTTACTGATGATTACAACAGATTTTCTTGGGTTTTCTTTATAAGAACTAAGGATGAAACAAGTGAGATCCTTAAGTCCTATATTATAGGAACAGAAAACCAAATAGATAAGAAAGTAAAAGTAATTAGATGTGACAATGGGACAGAATTCAAGAATAGAGTTATGGATGAATTTTGCAAAGAAAAAGGAATAAAAAGAGAATATAGTGTAGCTAGAACCCCACAGCAAAATGGAGTAGCAGAAAGGAAAAATAGAACTCTTATAGAGGCTGCTAGAACAGTGTTAGTAGACTCTAAGTTACCTATTTCATTTTGGGCTGAAGCTGTAGGTACTGCTTGTTATATACAGAACAGGGTTCTTGTGATTAAACCTCATAGAAAGACTCCCTATGAACTCTTATTTGGTAGAACACCATCTTTAAGTTTTATGAGACCTTTTGGATGTCATGTCACTATTCTCAATACCAAAGATCATCTAGGAAAGTTTGAAGGAAAAGCTGATGAAGGCTACATGATAGGGTATTCTTTGCAAAGTAAGGCCTATAGGGTGTATAATAGATGCACTAGGCTAGTGGAAGAAAATCTGCACATAGAGTTTCAATACCAAATGTTGCAGGCATTGGACCAGATTGGTGTTTTGACATTGATAAGCTTTCAGAGTCTATGAATTATGTGTCTGTCACAGGTACAAATACTAATGATAATGCAGGTTTTGAAGACATTGTTGAAACAACTGAGGATCAAGATTACATATTGATGCCAATTTGGAAAGATTTGGATTCATCTTAAAGTCATGAAGAGCCTTCAAATACAACAAATGAAGGTGTTGAAGATGATCATGGAACTCAAGATCAAGGGAATCAAGAAAATTCTGAAAATGAAAATGGTACTGCCAATTCACAAGATGGTACTGCCAGTTCAACAGATGGTACTGCCAGTTCACAAATTGGTCCTGCTGAACCATTAAATGTTCTATCAGATGATTCCTTACCAGAAGATGTAGGAATTGGAAACCTTCCAATTTCCTATGATGTTCCTACAACACACAACACAAGAATTCTCAAAGATCACTCCATTGATAATGTGATTGGCAGCATTGATTCTGGGGTTAAAACAAGAACTCAAGTCTTATCTTCAGACAAAGATGGGTTTGTCCTAGCTGTGTATGAAGAAAAGAACCATGAAGTTGCCCACATATGCCTGTTTTCATGCTTTCTCTCACAAGTAGAACCCAAAAACATTACAAATGCCTTAGATGATTCAAGCTGGGTTGAAGCAATGCAAGAAGAGCTTCTTCAGTTCAAACTTCAGAAGGTTTGGGTACTGGTTGATTTGCCCAAAGGTTCCAGGGCAATTGGAACCAAATGGGTTTTCAGAAATAAGAAAGATGAAAGGGGAATAGTGATAAAAAAAACAAAGCCAGATTGGTGGCCCAAGGGTATACTCAAGAAGAAGGAGTGGATTATGAAGAAGTTTTTGCTCCAGTTGCAAGAATTGAAGCAATTAGGCTATTCTTGGCCTATGCTTCTTTCATACGTTTCACTGTCTACCAAATGGATGTCAAAAGTGCCTTTCTATATGGTACTATTGAAGAAGAGGTGTATGTTTCTCAACCTCCAGACTTCATTGATGCAGAATATCCAGACAAGGTGTACAAGGTTACCAAAGCTCTTTATGGTCTACACCAAGCTCCCAGGGCATGGTATGAAACATTGGCTTTCTATTTACTGGAAAATGGATTTCAAAGAGGCAAGATTGATCCAACTTTGTTCATCAAAAGAACCAAGAAAGACATCTTGCTGGTACAGATTTATGTTGATGACATTATCTTTGGATCCACAAACCAAGAGAATGAGTTCCATGGGGGAACTTACTTTCTTTCTGGGTCTTCAAGTGAAACAATCAAATGAAGGCATATTTATCAGCCAAGATAAGTATGTAGCAGAGATCCTAAGGAAGTTTGGGTTTGCAGATTCAAAGGTTGCAAGTACACCAATGGATCCAGAAAAGGGGTTACTCAAAGATGCTGAGGGTGAAGATGTTGATGTGCACAATTACAGATCAATGATTGGGTCCTTGATGTACCTTACATCATCAAGACCAGATATCATGTTCTTAGTATGTGTGTGTGCAAGGTTTCAAGTAAATCCAAAAGTTTCTCATCTCACAGCAGTCAAAAGGATCTTCAGATACCTCAAGGGTCAACCTAAGTTGGGTCTATGGTATCCAAGGGAATCATCTTTTGATTTGGTAGCTTATTCAGATAGTGACTATGTTGGTGCAACTCTAGACAGAAAATCCACAACTGGTGGATGTCAATTTCTTGGCAGCAGACTCATATCATGGCAATGCAAGAAACAAACAATGGTGGCCAATTCTACAACTGAAGCAGAATATGTTGCAAGTGCAAGTTGTTGTGGCCAAGTTCTTTGGATCCAGAATCAATTGCTTGACTATGGGTACAATTTTCTTAACACCATTATTTACATTGACAATAGCAGTACTATTTATATCGTTAAAAATCCAGTTCAACATTCAAAAACAAAACACATTGAAATCAGACACCATTTCATAAGAGATTGCAATGAGAAAAGGTTAATTCAAGTTGTCAAAATTGATTCTGAAAAGAATTTTGCAGGCCTTCTCACCAAAGCTTTTGATTTAGGTAGGTTCAAATACCTGGTAACAGGTATTGGTATGATAAATCTTTGAAAAACATGTGTTTTTGTATATAAATAAACAAGTTCTGGCCTCTAAACATGGTACTGCTAGTTAGTCATAAGGTACTGTCAGTACATAATTGGTACTGCTAGTTCAAAGTTTGCTCTGTTTTTGTTCATCTTGATGCTTAAAAGTTAACAATACTACAAAACAAGTGCTTTGCACTCTGTTCTTTTGGTCTACAACTAACCATTTCAGGTTACTCAAGATTGCAAACAAAATCAGGATGTGGAAATGGTAATCAGTTCACCAAGTTTTTCAAAACTGAAGAGCTGGCTAGTCCAAAGCAAACGGCTCTTGGTAAAGACTTCTCAAATCCGTTGATAGCTGATAGTTTGCTAAAAACTATGAGGTAATCAGTTCACCCAGTTTCAAAAACTTAAAGAGCTGACTAGTCCAAAAGCAAACGGCTATTGGTAAAGACTTATCAAATCTGTTGATAGCTGATAGTTTGCTAAAAACTATAAGGGATTTTTACTAAAATTTCAAAGAGACTGCCAAGTTATATTTCTAAATACAAGGTACTGGTAGTTCATATTTTAGTACTGGTAGAGTAAAATGGTACTGCTACATAGCCGTTGAGTCTGTCAGATTAAAAATATAGCCGTTGTTTTAAAGGGTATTTTTGTGAATTACTCATGTTTTCCTAGAATTAAGGATATAGTTATTATAATAAAAGATCTTTTTGACCGCCTCTTCAATTACTTATCCATATCTTTAATAGTCGGTCAAAAGTAATTTTCTCATAATCAATCCTTATCATAATTCACACTCACCTTTCATCTTCTACCAGTACAACAATAAAATCCCACCATCATAATCTAATTTTTCATCAAATCTTTCATCATGGCTCGTCTAAGTTTTGTCAAACGTCACAACCAACTAGAATTTTTGGAAAAGTCTGATGACAATGAATCTTTTCATCAAGCAGTGGATTTTCTAAACAATTCTTATGTCAGGTTTGCTTTACTCGTGAATCCCACTATTTTTGAATCTCAAATTTCACAATTTTGGCAAACTGCTAAAGTTAACACTCTTAGGGATGGGATTCAAGAGTTAATGGTCAAAGTGGATGGTAGAACCTTGACTTTTACCGAATTATCCATTAGAAGACATCTTCATTTGGATGATTCAGATGGCATTAGTCAACTGCCTGATACTAAAATCTTTGAAAATTTGACAAAAATGGGGTATAATGTAACTTCTACAAAGCTTACATTTCTTAAAAAGCATTTTACCCCTCAGGGGAGATTTTTGATTCATACCATCCTTCATTGTTTAAGCCAAAAGAAAACCTCATGGGAGTAGTTTAGTGGTAACATGGCTGCAGCTCTCATTTGCCTGGCAACAAACAAGAAATTCAACTTTTCAAAATATATTTTTGAAGGATTGGTTAAAAATGTGGACAATGAAACAAAGTTTTTGATGTACCCAAGGTTTATTCAGTGCCTCATCAACAAATCCAAACATTTGTTACTTCCCCCAAACAAACCTTTTAAAACTCCCAAACTTACACACAAGGTGTTTTCAAACATGAAAATTGGTTTTCAAGGAGAAGAAGTACCACTTTTTGAGGAAATGTTACCACAACATTCCGAAGAACCATCCACATCATCTGATCATTCACCACCACACCTATCACCAGTACCATCCATCACTCCAACAGTACCATCAGTCACACCACCATCACCAGTACCATTACCATCTCACCAACCAACACAAAAACCATCTACAACATCACCATCATTATCACATCATAACTCACCACCACAATCTCCTCCACAACAAAGTGTAGATGCTCAGACTGTAAGGGAATTAAAAGAGCAAGTGCAGCACTTGCAAACTACTCTTGAAAGTCAAAACCAACATTTTATAGAGATCAACACCAAGTTAGTTAAGAGGGTTGAGAAATTAGAGTTGAAGGTGAAATTGTTGAAGGGGAAAAGAACATCTCAGTTGGTTGTTTCTAGTTCTTCAAGTTCAGATGCAGAGGGTTTGGGTCTCTCTTCCAAAAAGGGGAGGATGGGTAGATCTAAGGATGAAGAAGAGAACAATTTCAATTTCATGAAGGAACTCAAGTGATTGATGAAGAGCCTGCTATTCAAGAAACAGAGCCTGCTATTCAAGAAAAAGAGCCTGGTAGTGCAAAAGATACTGCTGAAGCAGAGCAAGAGCCTGCTGGGATTGAGAGGCTATTGGCTATGGAGTTAAAAGGTTCTGATCAAATGTTTTACAAAAGAAAGAGGGGATCACAACCTCAGGGGAGGTTTCTTGTTCCAGATGAACAATCTGCTGCTCCAAGTCTAGAATCATCTCCAAAAGACAAGGGCAAGAAAATTTTGTTTGAAGATGAACCAAAGCCTAAAAAGTTGAAGAAGAGTGAACAAGTTCAGATAGCTGTAGATGAAAAGTTGTCCAAACAGCTTCATGAAGAAGAAGTTATGGGGGCTGAAGAAGAATCAAGAATGTTGCAAGAAAAGTTTGATACTCAGCTGCAATACATCATTTCCATTGATCCAATTGTAAGGGGTGAAGCCTATACTCTGGTGTGTGATGAGTCTCTTAGCTTAGATGAAATGACAATCAAGCTCAATGATTTCATCACTAAGAAATACAATCAAGAGGCATTGGATGATGTCTATCAGCAGATCCAGGAGAATCAGAAGAAAGGATTTAAAATGCCTCATTCTGAGGCAGATCAGAAGAAATTCTTCAAGATATATCTGAAAAGAGAAGTGAACATGAAGGATCATCAACTCAAAGGTAAATCTTTTGATGAATTGAAGCTTCTATACTTAGAGGCTTACAGAAGAAACAAAACCAGTTTTCTCATGGATACACAAGAAAGGCCTTCCAAAGGAAGAAAAGATGATCAGAAGGAACAAGCAGAGAAAGCAGACTTGCCTCCTGTTCAGTCAAGAGAAATGGTTGTCCATGTTCCACAAATTGTTTTTGCTGAACCTTTACATGCAAGGCATCCAGTCATAGATTGGGAAATCTACAATGACAAGTTTGGCAAAGCATGGAAGATAACAAGAGTTGGAAACAAGGTAGAGATTTTCAAGAACTTTGAAAATCTACTTAGAGCATGTAACAGAATGGATTTAGATGAATTGTGGGTATTAGTTCAAGAGAAGCTGAAAACCAAGTATAAACCTGATGCAAAGGAGCAAGAGCTATGGGTGGAGTTCAGCAGATTGTATGATCCAAATCCTACTGATACACATTGGAAATTTCCTTACTATGATTTATCTGTTACATGGGAATACTTCAGCATGAGTCATGTTCATCATCTTTCCACTCAGAGTGGAATAGAACTCTTTATGCTAGGTGAGAAGGAGTATCCTTTAAGCTATGAAGTATTATCAGTCTTGATCTCCAACAAGCTATTATGTGAAGAAGAAACTGATGCAGTCAAAAGATTGAAGGAAAGCATATTGGATCAGTATGAAAGCCTAAGGAGAAATAGATAAAGTTTTTGGAAGAGTTTGTTGGATCGTGTACACCTTGAACTTGTGTTGATAATGATACTTTGAGTGATATCACTAAGTATGCGGAATCTACTTAATGATACTTAGAAGATTAATTGTAAGTGAAACAGATTAATGTGTGAACAATGAATATAACAAAACAACTAGCTCCAATATTAATAATAATAATAATACGAGTGATCTGAGATATCACTAGGGTTACACCTTGAAGCTCTAAGAAAACGTATATGTAAGTTATCATCTAGGATCTCCTTTTATAGAACAAGGAGTCCTCTTGTACAAGATAAGTATAATACTAATAGAATAAGATATACACAAAATCTTTTCTATGTTTATCAATACGCGTTTCTCTAACAGCTAACAAGTGAGCAGTGGTAATATTTGTTCTTGCAGTGGTAATGAGTTTCCACTGCAAGTACAATCTTCTTGCAGTTGTAACTTCTTCACTAGCCGTGGTAACTGATAGAATAATTCCCAACAATCCTCCCCTAAACTTATGATTTATTAGTAAATCAATAAGTTTCTTCAAGTATACAATAAACCTGAGGATATGGGAATTCTTCCAAACACTTATCTTGTTTTTCTTAATCTTTTATCTGCTCTTACACTTTGATCATATATCCTTTGCAGCAAATCATCTATGACTTCAGTTCTTTCCCAACACCTAAGCTTCACAGTTCTCATTACATCCAATACTCCAGCTCTCAATGGATATTCTTTCTCAACCAACATAAAGACATCAACTCCATCTTGAGTAGAAACATGATGCACAAAACTTGAATCATAGAATTTCCACAAAGTTCTTTGATCATGAGCTTCAAATCTCCAATATCTATCACTTGGGTCAGGTTCATATAGTCTTCTGAAGTGAACCCATAATTCCTTAGCTTTGACATTAACAAGTTCTTCCTTCTTAAACTGATCTTGAACTATTTTCCACAAAGTATCCAGATCTTCTCTATCACAAGATCTAATAACATCTTCAAAATCTCTACAAATATTTGTGACACTTCCAGTTCTGATGATCTTCCAAGCTGAACCAAAACTATCAGAAAAGATTTCCCATCCAACTACTGGATATTTTGCTTGTAGAGATTCAATATTAAGCACATCAGTTTCTATGAACAACATGTTTGTAACTTGTTCTTCAGTCAACTTGCTAGGACCTTCTTCTTCTTGAGATGATTTCTGAGTCTTCAACTTCTTTGCTTCTTTTGATTCAAGACTCACTCCAGTCCTTTTTGTCTTCATAGATAATGGTTCTTGATTCATTGGAATGAATTTACTATCTTGTCTTTTGATTCTATAGTAAATACCTTCAATCTGATCATGTGACATTCCTTTGAATTGACTCATCTTCATATTACCAACATGACAACAATAAATCTTCATCTCAGAAATAATTTGTGCCTTTGTAAGTTTCCTTGGCACCTTTTGACCTTTTCTTGCATCTCCAATGATTTGATCAAGAGCCTGCTGATTTTTCATGAGAATGAAATCCTTAAGTTGAGCAGACCTTTGTTCTTCATTCAAAGTTGTATTAGCAATCAATTCAATAGCCTTCTTCCTAATTATTTGATCATTGTTAATCAAATAATCAATTTCTTCTTCTGTAGGCACATATGAAAATTCTGGAGGTTTCTCATACATAATTGTTGGAGAGATACTTGAAATAGGTTCTGCTACAACAGCTTCAAGTTTATCCAACCTTGTTGCTTCCATGAAACTAGCAACTTCATCTTCCTTGATCTTTTTAATTCTTTCATACTCTTCAGCTTGTTGTTGTTCAGCTAACTTATGATCATAGTCAATCTGAGCTTGTTCAAACTCAGAAATCTTTCTTGTCACTTGATCTGAAGCAATTTCAATAGCCTTTCCTTTAACTAAGCTTCTTCTGACAGCTTCTTCCTCTGCAGTGGTAATACCTTGACTAGCAGTGGGAATATTTTCACTCACAGTGGTAAGTTGTTGATCAGTGTAAACTTGTTCTACCTCAGTGGAAATTGGTTGAGCAGTTCCAACTAAATCATCAAAATTAAAACCTGCATCAGTATCCAAGTCTCCAAATCCCAATTTCCTCCCCTCAGGCTCAGCATCATCAACTTTTACTTGATCATCATCAGAATCAGGAAGCTCAGTAAACTCTTTATCCCAATTTTTACTCCTCTCCTTAAGTTCTGCATCTGGTTTCCTCCCCTGTTTGGAAGAAGTTCCCAAATCATAACCAGATCCTGTAGAAATACCATCATGAGTGGATGATGGAGAAGAAACCACAACTTGAACATGTCTTTTCTTCTTGAGATCCACAACTTCAGCCTGCAACTTTTGAATCTCAGTCTTCAATTGATTCAACTCTGTGGCATGTTGTACTTTGGTCAGTGCCAGATCTTTCTCCAGAGTTTGAACCTGTTTGGTTAATTTGGTACATAATCCCATCAATTCAGTTAGTGTCACACTGCCTTCATCACTTCCAACTGTGTTACCTGTTGGGAGAGGTGAATCATAAGGCATTGATTCAGGCTCTTCTCTAGTTGGACTAGATTGAAGCCTTGAACCACCACTGCTTGTTCCTAAACCATAAGGATCAGCAACATGCAATGTTGTCATGGAAGGAGTTGGCTGTTTTTGCCTCCTTTCATATGTGTGAGTTATAGCAGGAAAATGTTGAATTTGTGGAACAGAAATAGTGGGTGTGTGATGGGATACAACTGGGATTGTTGCATCTTCACCCTGTAGTTGTGAAATCTTTGCAAGCATGTTTGGTAAAAGAGGATGAGTCATTCCATCCCAAAGATCTGAAGCCTTACTCATGTTTTGAAATACTTTTGGCTTAAGATATGGAGTGTCATAAATCCTATTATGATTATGCAGTTGAAATTCATTTAACACTGCTTGCACAAACCTTGGATACATCAAAAATTTGTATGAACTTGTTACATTGCCTTTCATGTTATTAAATATAAACTTTGAAAAATTGAAAGTCCTATCAGAAACCAAGCAAACTAAAGGGTAAGCCATGGTTGATCCAAATTGTTCATAAGAAGTTTTCTTAGGACTTAGGCAATGCAACAGAGTGTGTATCAAAAATCTCCAATGGGGGCAAAAACATCCTTTCTTAAAGGTTACTTTTTGATCAGATGTATCATACCCCATCAGACCAATGTAGTGGAATATGTCTGAATTAGGTAATGTGATGATACCATTGAGATCATCTAATTGGAGAATTCTCCTCAAAGATGACTCAGTAACATCAATAGTTACCCCATCAACTGTGGCTCTAAGAGCTTCCACAGGTTCATGTATGTCTCCCTGTTCAAGTGTGATGGACTCCGCAGAGTTCCAAAACTGTTTGATTTGAGAAACAAAGATTGTGGGATTCATAGTTAAGGCATACCTTATATGAGTTGAGTTGAGAAAGTCCACAATCTGATGAAAAGTAGGTCCACTCTTGACGTTTGACTTTTGTAGATAAGCCACTTGGTTGTGTTCATCTGCAAACTTGAGAGTCACCATGATTTTGTGATTTGAGAGATGAAAGTGTTAGTAATCGTGAGTAAAAAGCAAGCCGTATAAAATCAATTTATATTAATAGGGTTTTGAGAAAAACGCGGATGGATAATTATCTATAGAAAGATGTATCTTTTGAAGAAATACAATTTGGTTAGTAGATAATTTCCAAAAAAAAAAAAATTAACCCTATTAATAAGGAAAGACATTTATTTTTGGTAACGGCTAGTAAAAATACGATTACTGACACACAGTTGTAACGGCTAGTTCATCAGTGGTAAAATTTACACTTTCAATGGAAACAATGAACTTGCAGTGGTAAAAATCAACAAAATTTCAAAGAGCAGTGGTAAGTAAAATATGTAAAATGTGCTGCTCTTATCATAGTTTTTAGCAAACTATCAGCTATCAACGGATTTGATAAGTCTTTACCATGAGCCGTTTGCTTATGGACTAGCTGATTCTTATGTGGGTTAGACATGGTGAATCAATAACCATTTGTTGTGTGTCAATATTACACACCTTATTACTCCAATGATATGTAACATCACAAAATAAATCTCATCTTAACTCACAAATATTAACCCAAGTAACTTTTTAACTGAGTTACTATACACAAAATATCTTCTCAAAAGTCAAACCACAGTTACTCCTCAAACCAACCAAAACAGATGGAAGTAAATAATCTTCATTAATTATTGTAACACCTAACCTTGGCTTATTTAACCTCCTCCAAACACAACATCTCAGTCACCAACAATCTTTCAACCCTAATAGCCCACAACAAAATCTCAAAAACCAATTTGCATTCAAAAATCATGTCAGCAAACCCTGAGTCCTCTAATCAACACTCTTCTGTTCCAACATCAGAAGAAGAAGTACCACCATATCCATGGGGACTTGGAGGTTCTGATTTTGAGAAAGAAATAAAGAACCGATGGGATGTGGAAGACAAGAAATGGAATGCATACATAGAGGGTGAATCAAGCCATAATACAAATCCTGCTGAGCTTGTCTCTCCCTTCATCTGGACATCTGATGAAGAATCTTCAGAGGAAGATAATGAAGAACCAACCTTTCTTCCTCCTTCCACACCAGAGAGATCTCAACCAAGATCAAGTATGAGAGATCCATCTCTCCCAACATCATCAAACTTGATGGTGGATCTTCCTGCTCCAGAACCTTGTCTTCTGCATCAAGAACACATTGGACAGAGCAATAAAGCTCAAATCACACATAAGGGAAAGGAGAAGCAGAAGTAAATGATTGATGAATGTTGCCAAGGACCAAAGTTTGTGAGTATTTTCTTGACTTTGGTACTTGTGCATCTTCACAGTCTTCCTTCTCTTCTTTTTCCATTTTCAGCTTCAGCTTCTTCATTGTACTTGTCATAGCCTCAAGTATTATGTAATGATAGATAGAAGCTAGTAGTACACAAGTAGCCAAATGTATTAGGAATGATCTTTGTAATCCAATTGGAACCTTGAATGTAAGCTGTATCTTATGTCTTGAAATGAAAAGATCTTCATAATTAGCATAATATGTAAGACCTTCAGCATTATTTTGTTTGCAATAGAGACTAAATACAGCTCATTAGACCACTTCCTTGGCTATATCTCTTGGTGACTGTAACACACATCTTGCAATTACATGAACATTTGCAGAACAGACATATATCAAACAACTTGAAACCATATTAGTTCAACTCAGAAAATATCATCAAGTCATTCATAGAAAACATTAATCTTTGACTGTCCCTGCACACATCATAAACAAATTAGTACCTTTTGGGGACCCAAGCCACAAATGACTTGGATCTGCCTCGTGTATCAATATAATTATATCTATCAAAGGTCATTGATACACCATTGGGATTGTTTGTTGCTCCTTTTGGTTTCCATTCCCAACGAGCTGAGGCCTTAACAGCTTTTCCCAATTTTACCCTTTTCTTTTGAACATCAGTGGAAACAATTGGTCTTGCAGTGGTAACTGCATGCCTAGCAGTGGAAACTGCTGGATTAGTAAATTTTGGTCTCCACATTTGGTTCTTGTGATCATTCTTTTCAAAATAAGTCTTTTTCCCTGTTTGGTAAGATTTAACAAAAGAAGTAACAGGGGACTTAGGATAAACTCTGTTATTACTTCTGGCAGTGGTAACTGCTGGTCTAGCAGTGGAAACATGTTTAATGCCAGTGTTAAGCATAACAGACCTGGGAACCATTTTGCTTAGGGGATTTGGGTGAGTCATTTTATTAGAATTTGATCCATTCACCCTTGTAAAAACTTCCCTTCTTCCCATGTGGTAGGTACAGTCTTTAGCTAAATGGTCAAAGCTACCACATATGTGACAAGCCTTATTGTAAAACACAAAGTCACTACCAAACTGTCTAGTTTTAACATGATTCCAACTTCTCATGTTACCTCTAGGAGATTTAGGCCTATCCCTGTACATTTCAGCATACCTAGTAGTAGACCTAGTGAAATTTGACTGTGTTCTAGGCTTCTCTTTAACTTCTTCAGGAATGCTTTTACACTCCTCAACTTTAACATTTTCAGTAACACTAGTTTTAGACTCAACATTCAAACATTCATCTTTAAGAGATGAGTCACTAGCACTATCAAAAGTCTCAACCTCAACCTGAACCTTTTCAGTTTCAACTGGTTTAACAAATTTTGGTCCATAGGTCATGGGTGGATCCTGAAACTCTTCTAAGCCTGTGTGAGCAAGATCAATACCAGGAGGTGCTGGAACACCTCTTAGAGGTGGTGGAACAGTATTGTATCCAAGACCTGATTTAGCTTTGCTCACAATTTGGGCTTCCCAAATTTTGTCAATGCTCTTGGATTGATGGTCTAGAGTTTTCTTAGTAATCTCAATATTCTCACTAGCCTTTTTAACTTTCTCAATCTCTTCCCTAAGAGCTTTATTTACTTCAAGATAAAAATCTAAGTCTCTTTTTAAAACAGCAATATCATCTCTGAACTTAGATTCATTAGCCCTATAATGCTCTATCTGCTTTTCTAAAACACCTAGACCTCTTTTATGATTTGCTAAATTATAATTAGTATGATGTAAGTCTAGCATCAGTTCATCATATTGTGTTTTAGAAACCTCTAACTCTTTAGCAGCCTTACAGTTTTTAGAACAAGCATTATCAGTATATACCTCAGAGTCAGAGAAAGCCATGAGTGCATGCTCAGTGGCTAGCATTGCAGATTCTGTATCATCTTCTCCATTCTGACCCATAAAGCTCCAATCAAAGCTTACTCCATCAATAGCCAATAGCACCTTTGGCTCTTCTGTTGTAGGTTCTTTGGCCTTTTCCTTCTTGTACCAAGTTGACTTATTGTCAGATTTCCTTGGTTTTCTGCATTCTCTTGCAAAGTGCCCCTTCTTGTGACAGTTATAGCACTCCACCTTCTTTTTATCAAAACCTACAGTCTCATCTCCACTTATATGAATCTTTCTCCCTGTCTTCTTCCAGAACTTCTTTGATCTTAAGCTGAGCAATGCTACCTGCCATTTGATGTCCATCTCCTCCATATCATCTTCATCAATTTGATCCAAGTCCTCATGATTGAGGATTGAACCACCCACATGGCTGGATATAAAGGCATAGAAAGTAGCATCACTTAGTCCTGCAATCTGCTTCTTTGAGCTCCTAGTGGAAACATTTCCATTACCAGTGGAAACAATCATGTTACCACTGTCATCATCACTGTCACTTTCATCATCAGAACTGTCATTACCTGATGATGATATGAGTGCAACTCCTGCAGAACTTGTCTTTAACTTGCCAGCTTTCTTAAGTCTTTGTTCAATAACTTTGAAGTTATTGTACACATCATTAAGCTTCATTGTCTCAAGATCTGACTTGTCCTCCCATACAGCAACATTTGTATCAAACTCAGCAGGTAAACTTCTTAAAAATTTAAGATTGAGGTCTTCCTTTTCTACCTCTATTCCAAAAGCAGTCAGCTGAGTTACAATCTTTTGTAGCCTTGTGAATATGCTATCAAGAGATTCATTGCTTGATGAGCCAAAATTCTCATAGGTCTGCTTCAGTAAAGTCTTTTGAGTTTTCTTGGTATAGTCATTACCACCAAATACTTCACATATCTCATCAAAGAGGGTCTTTGCATCCTTGTATTTGGTAAAAGCCTGGACTTGTTCTCTGGGTAGAGCCATCAATAGCAAACCTCTAGCCTTCAAATCATTCTTAAGTTGGTTTCTTTCATCATTTGTAACTGGACCAGCATTTACTTTTGTTACTGGCTTGCCACCAACTGTCTCAACAGTTGTACCAGGTTTGAATGAATTTCCACACGTTATGATCTCCCATAATGTGTAGTCTTGAACCATAAAGAATTGTTCAATCATAAGCCTCCACATCTCAAAGTCATTAATTTTAAGCTTGGGAAGCTTTGCAGCAATATTAGATTGGCTTGTTTCTGTCTCCATTGTATCTTTTGAATCTGCCATTGGATCTTCTAAATCAAAATATCAAAGCCTTGCTCTGATACCACTTGTTGGATCGTGTACACCTTGAACTTGTGTTGATAATGATACTTTGAGTGATATCACTAAGTATGCGGAATCTACTTAATGATACTTAGAAGATTAATTGTAAGTGAAACAGATTAATGTGTGAACAATGAATATAACAAAACAACTAGCTCCAATATTATTAATAATAATAATACGAGTGATCTGAGATATCACTAGGGTTACACCTTGAAGCTCTAAGAAAACGTATATGTAAGTTATCATCTAGGATCTCCTTTTATAGAACAAGGAGTCCTCTTGTACAAGATAAGTATAATACTAATAGAATAAGATATACACAAAATCTTTTCTATGTTTATCAATACGCGTTTCTCTAACAGCTAACAAGTGAGCAGTGGTAATATTTGTTCTTGCAGTGGTAATGAGTTTCCACTGCAAGTACAATCTTCTTGCAGTTGTAACTTCTTCACTAGCCGTGGTAACTGATAGAATAATTCCCAACAGAGTTCCCTCAAATCCTCAAGGTATGAATTTTATACACAAAGAAACTTGGTAATTTTAAAAGGGAATAACAAGTTTAGGGGAGGATTGTTGGGAATAAAATGCACAAGTTAAAGAGACTGCCAGAAGAGCCTGCTAGATGATAATTAAGCCTGCCTCTTCAGTTTTGTTGATGTTGAAGATACACTAACAGTACCTTCTGGGTAAAAAGGTACTGCTAGTTAAAGATGGTCCTGCCAGTATTAACGACAAATTGTTATATTTTATTTAGAGATATTTAGTTGTATTATTAGTCTTTGTACAAAGTTATACGTTAAGTAGAAGTAGTACAGAAGTCTCAGTAGATACAATGGAGTGTTTTACCTTGAAAGGTGTAATATTAGGATAAGATAAGTCTCTAATATATTATATTAAGCAACTTGACAACTTGTAATAAGGGCTCCTTATGCTATAAAAGGAACCCTTAAGTCACCTTCTTAGACAGAGTTTTGATTGATCACATGCACAACAAGTAAGCATACTTGACAACTAGATCAATCACTACATGCATAACTTCCACCTTTAAAATCCTTTTTCACGTATCAAAGATTCAAGGTTACACTTGTAATCCTGGTGATAGTTTAGATCACCCGTATTATTTCATCAATAATATTGAATCGTTTTGCGTTATTCATGTTGTGTTCATCACTCTAAAATCATTCACGTTTACTTATTCACCACCTTTGTTCCTTTAGTGTGTTTTAGTAAATTCCGCGTGCTAAATCACAATCATTCATAAATATCCCAAACACATCATTGAGATTAACATCCCAAGTGTTTACACACAGTATCCTTCCACACTTTTAGAAATTAATTTTGCAATTTCTTAGTTAAAATTTGTATTATAAAGTTTTTAAGTTAATTAATTTTAATTAAATAGTTAAATAGTTTTATTTAAATAATTAATATTAAACAATAAAATAATCAAAAAATAATTTTCTTTTTAATTTCATTTTCTTTTAAAATTAAGTTTGTAAAATTTTCATTTGCACCCCTGAAGTTGTAAAGTGTTTAAATCTCACCTTTTTCTCTGTCTGTAAACAAATCTGATTTCCGATTTGTGTTTGTGTGATTATATCTGTGTATTTGTTATTGTTAATACTGTTTCAATTGTTCAAATACCAAGCAATCAGTAGTATAATCACTTCCCAATCATCTTTGGTTACTGTCCTCAGTGCCACTCATTCTCAAAAACGTTTTCAAACACCATTTCAATCTCGTCGGGACATAACGACCCGGGGATAAACTATACTATTCACAGAGCATTGACTCTAGGCAGTTTGACTTTGTTGACCAAATCACTTGGTCAATTTAGTTGACCGTTTGGAGCCAATCACTTATAAATACAAGAACTGTAATATGCAAAAAACATATAATAAGAATGAGGCTTTTGAAAAAATGAAATTAAAAATCATATTCGTATCTATGAGTTAGTATGTTTGGTATTAGATATATTGGAGACTTTATGCTTGTTCGGTATTATGGTTTTTTAGGTTTTGCACATGTTTAGTAACATGATGTTGGGATATAAAATATCAAAGTACTTCTGGATGTCAAAGTACTGCTGCATGAAGAATAAAGTCAAAGTACTGCTGAAGGAAAAAGTCAAAGTATTGTTGTTATTGAAGAATGTTTAAAGTATTTCGAAGGAAACAAGGACTGGTGTGCAATATTAGATAAGGATTAATGTGTAATATGGAACGAATATTCTAGAATTAGTTAGGGATAATGACTTGTCGTTCAAGGATTATATGTTGTAAACCGACTTAAGGTTATCAATATAAAGAGCCTTAAGAGGTATTAGTCGATACAAGTTTTAGAGAAGTTCTCATAAGTTTTAGAGTCGATCTAAGTTGATAAATAGTTAGGGATTGTTAGTGAATCTGTGTAACAAAGCAGGTTCAAAGTTTGGTTAATATAAAAGTTCTTCTTAAGCTTTGTGTTAGTAGATTCCGCATACTTTACAAGGTAATACAGTGTTTCAATATTAATAGTGTTGAGTTTACTCAATATTGTTAAACCCTTACAAGCTACAAAGTAGTTTGGTCAGAGTATATCGATCCAACAAGTGGTATCAGAGCTTGTGTTGGAAACTCTGATTAAGAAGACAAACCTTTAAACCTTTAAACCGATTTCACTACAAACCCTTCAAGATGTCGATAGATGCTGCACCTGCTCCCTCAATCACTGCTGTTAGAATCCCTATTGTTAAGAAGGGAGAATACAACCTATGGGCCATGAAGATGAGGTAGTACATTGCCATCACAGACCATGCACTGTGGGATGTGATTGTCAATGGTAACATGCAAATTGAAGAACCAGTAGAGGTACCTGGACAACCAACACCACCTAAAATTACTGTACCTGCTGCTACTAAAAGAAATCAAGACAAAGCTCTCAACATACTGCTTTCTGCTATTCCTGATGGTCACTTGTTAAAATTTCATGATGCCAAAGATGCCAAACAACTATGGGCTGCAATAAAGAAGAAGTTTGGAGGTAATGATGCTTCCAAGAAGATGCATAGGAATTTGCTGAAGCAACAATTTGAAACTTTCACTGTTGGAGAAAGAGAAGGTCTTGATTCTGCTTATGAAAGATTCCAACATCTTCTGAGTATGCTAGAACTATATGATGCTGAGGCATCATTTGAAGATGCTAATTTGAAGTTCTTGAGAAGTTTGCCATCAGCATGGCATGTAGTTGCTACTATGATCAGAGGACAACCAGGGCTGGATGCTATGGACTTTGATGATCTCTACAACAATCTGAAGGTGGATGAGCATGAGATGAATGGTACTACAGGTTCAAGCACACAACAGAAACCTCAAAACATTGCTTTTGTCTCTTCTGAAAACAGAAGCAGTACTTCCAACAAAGGTACTGCTTATCCTGTTCAAAGTACTGTGACTAAAACACATGTTCCATGTACAACAATGGTGACCACAAATTCATCACAATCACTTACCCCCACCTCAGATGAAGTTCTATGTTCATTCTTTGCTCAACAAGCATCTCTACCTGTCACTTATCAAGAAGATGTATTGCAAATAGATGATGATGCTTTGGAAAAAATTGATATCAGATGGCAAGTTGCCATGCTCACTGCAAGGATCAAGAAGTATGTGAATAAGACAGGAAAAGGCATCAATTTCAGAGCTAAACAAGGAATAACATTTGACAAGTCCAAGATTGAGTGTTTCAACTGTCAAAGGACTGGTCACTTTGCAAGGGAGTGTAAATTTGCAAAGTATCAAGCAAATAAGATGATTGAACCACCCAAGCCTGAAAGAAAAGAGATTCCAATTACTGAACCAAAACCAAAAGCTTTGGTTGCTCAAGAGAATCTGTCAGAGATTGATTGGTCAAATGAGTTTGATGATGAACTTGTAACCTATTCAATGGTTGCATTGGAAGACTGGAGCACAGCATTTGATGAAGAGCCTGGATATGCTGCTTTGGAGTCAAGAGATGGTTTAGGAAGCTTTGATTGGAGCATGGAGTTTGAAGAAGCACCTGTTCAGTTTGCTATGGTAGCTGCTTCACCAAGTTCATCCACTAACTCTGAGGTATGCTCTAAGTGCAATGATATATATCAAAAGTTACTTAGTGAATATGTAGCTGAAAGAGATAAATTTCAAAAGGCTAGGGCTGAGATAACTGGTTATCAATTGACTTTAGAGTCAATGGAGGCCAAAATCATTACACATGAAAACAATGAAGTAGCATGGCTTGAAACATATAAACAACAGGATTACCTAGTTAAGTTAAGTGAATGGAAACTAGGTTGTAAGGTGTCTGAACTAGAGAAAGTGACTGCTGAAAGGGATAAGTTGTTAGAAAAACTTGCTGTGTGGAATGAGACAGGTGTATCACATGTTCAATTTGTTGAAAAGCAAAGAACATCTAATATTAAGACAGGCCTAGGTTATGATAATGATAGCAATGAAGGCATTCCATTCAAGGGCAAGGAACTAAATCTTACAGTAGATACCTCCACTAGTGATGAAGAGTTCATAAGTCTAGATGAAAACACTTCTAGTGATGAGGAATCCCCTAGTCCAACACCTCCTAAATTTAAGAAAGAAATGGGATATAATGCAGTTCCTCACCCCCCAGGTAGCTTTCAACCACCTAGAAAAGATGTTGACTGTTATGGTGTAGGTAATCTAGAGTTTAGGAAAAAGCTTAAAAGTAAATCTAACCCTGAAACTTTGGAAAAGTCTGTTGAAGCACCTAAGATTGAAAAGCACGGGTTTTCAAAACAAGTAGTACCTCCAAACACTTTTCGAAGTACTGCTGATCACTCAGCAGTACCTCAGAGAAAATTCTTTCAAAATACTGCTAATTTTAGAAAATCTTATGGAAGGGGATTTGGGGATATTGGTCCAAAGGTCTGTTATGTTTGTTATAGTCCTCATCATTTGATTAAAGACTGTGATTATCATTCAGAATACCTAAGTAAATATCCAAAGACCAAAACTGCACAACCAAGTCATAGGGAGAATAAGCTAAGGAATAACAAACCAGTTTGGAATTATGCAAATAGGGTTAACCATAGTAATTTCTCCAAAGACTATAGGTATCCTCATCAGAAAAGGTCATACTCTAAACCCTCAGTACCTTCACAAAGTACTGATAGAAAGTTCCCTAACCAAGATGTCTCTAGCAAACACTCAAGTGTAAGACCTAGGAGGTACAATCACTACAACCCTAGAAGGTCTTAAAACACAAGAAAGGATGCTAGAACACAGAACCCAACTCCTAAAGTTACAACTAAATGGGTTAAGAAAGAAAGTACTGTTGGGGTAGAACCAGTACTTTCAGAGGTTAAGGGTGAAAAAGGGAAAATTGATCATGATAAACCAACAGTTTTGGAAACAAAAACCTTAATTCTTGATCATGCTTTCAAAGACAGTGGTGATTACATACTCAAAAATTTTGAGTATGTCACTCCACAAGGGGAACACAAGTCAGTAATGGCTTGGGTTCCTAAAAATAACTAACCTTTTTCATGTGAATGGGACGCCAAGAATCTTCCTCAACAATAAGTGCTGCCAACTCTACCATAACTGATGCAGGTAGTACTACCAACAAGAAGACCTACTGGAGGAATACATATTTCTGAGCCTGCACAAAAAGATGTTGAAAGTACTTCTGAATCAGAAGAGCTAGATCCAAAAGATAAAGGGAAAGGGATCAAGGTTCAGAAAGATACTAAGAAGAAAAAGAAGAAATTTTCTATTGCTCAGATTAGAGAATTAGAGATTGCAGAAGATATAGAGCTTGCTAAGAAGCAACAAGCTGAATATGATGCTGAGTATTTGGCAGAAGTTAGTAGGCCAATTACAAAGAAGCCAATGACTAAAGCTCAGGAAAGGAACTGGATGATAAGTTTCTTGAGAAGAAAGGGATACAAGAATTTACATAAACAGAGGTATCCAGAAGTGAAAGCTCTGTGGGATAAAGTACAAGAAGATATCAGAAAAGAAGTAGAAAACTTTGTGCCCATGGAAGTTAGAAGATATAAGAAATTAGAAGATATAAGAAAGGAACAAGCTGAGCAAATGAGATTGAAAAGAAAGAAATTCGCTCAAGATGATCAACTGTCAAAAAGGCTGAAGATGATTCATGAAGACACGGTTGATGAACTTAGAAATTATTTCAGAGTTGTTGACTTTGAGAATAAGAAGATTGAATATTCTGGAAAAAAGTCCAAGATAATCTCATTTTCTGTGGTTGAATCAAAAGAAGGGAATTATTTTATGATCCACAGAGAAGATGAAAGCTTCACAACACTCAATATGTTATGGGATGTGTTGCATTGTATTACAAAGGCAGATTTGTATGACTTATATGTGCAAGTACAGACATACACTAGAGATGGAAGATGGTACCATGATTCATATGCTGGCTGAGAGGTGATATCCATTGATTAGAGAAATTATGCTCAGAATGCTGGATCATGGAATGGAACTTGAAGATGAATCTGAAGTAGCTTTGGATGTTATCAAGCTATTTATCAGATGGATCAAGTCTAAAGAGTAATATTGCATAATACTAGTATGATTTGTTTTGTAAAATAAAGTATTTTTCAAAGTACTGCAAAAACAAACAGTACTTTAACAAAGTACTGCTCGCTGATATAAACCAGTATAAGTCCTTTAAAAATAAAAATTAAAATGTTTTGATGTTTAAAAGAAAAGGAAAAAGGATTTGAAAAGCAACACATGGTGTTAGTATTTATACTGCACAACAAATGGTAATCAACGCACCATGTTTAACAGACAAGAAAGAGTTTGACTCATCATGAGGGTACGGCTCTGATGTGATAATCAAATCCATTTATGGTTGATAGTTTACCAAAAACTATATGGTTATCAACTCACCATACTCCAAGTGATCAAGAGTTGGCTAGTCCATAGCAAACGGCTATTGGTAAAGACTAATAAAATCCGTTGATAGCTGATGATTTGCTAAAAATCATAATTTTCAATGATTCACCTCTCACAGGAGTTAACACACTTGGAAGTGATGAGAATAGTATGAAATTTTTAAGATTTGATGATCACTGTACCAAAATGTTGCTGAGTTGCTGAGAAGATATATTGAAAGACAAGATGCTGATGAAGAGTACTTTGACACATGACAGATAGAAGATAAAGAAATAAAGAAACTATTTTCTTGAATGATTAAAGATTTGAAGATTAAAGATAACAAAGAAACTTGAAATCAAGCAAGTGGAGTTCAAGTTAGGGGAGGATTGTTGGGATATAAAATATCAAAGTACTTCTGGATGTCAAAGTACTGCTGCATGAAGAATAAAGTCAAAGTACTGCTGAAGGAAAAAGTCAAAGTACTGCTGTTATTGAAGAATGTTTAAAGTACTTCGAAGGAAACAAGGACTGGTGTGCAATATTAGATAAGGATTAATGTGTAATATGGAACGAATATTCTAGAATTAGTTAGGGATAATGACTTGTCGTTCAAGGATTATATGTTGTAAACCGACTTAAGGTTATCTATATAAAGAGCCTTAAGAGGTATTAGTCGATACACGTTTTAGAGAAGTTCTCATAAGTTTTAGAGTCGATCTAAGTTGATAAATAGTTAGGGATTGTTAGTGAATCTGTGTAACAAAGCAGGTTCAAAGTTTGGTTAATATAAAAGTTCTTCTTAAGCTTTGTGTTAGTAGATTCCGCATACCTTACAAGGTAATACAGTGTTTCAATATTAATAGTGTTGAGTTTACTCAATATTGTTAAACCCTTACAAACTACAAAGTAGTTTGGTCAGAGTATATCGATCCAACACATGATTTAATTAAAGGTTTTTTGATGAGTAGGAAATGGGGTTGATCTGGCGGTTTAACTCGTTGAACCTGTGACCCGCGTACCTAGTAACACGGTAAAACCATAATAGCTAAATGAACCTTGTTAAGGGTTGTATCGGGATAAGATACCACTTTTAGTGTATGCGAGCTCCTTAAGAAATAGAAGAGAAAAACTAGAGAATTATTAATCTTAAAACTTGATTGAATGATAAACTAAAATATTAGAAAGAGTATTTATAAGACAAGGTAAAACTCTAATAGCTAAATGAGCCTTGGGCTCGAGCCCAGGCGTAACATTCCTCACTCCTTCAAAATTATATTGCCATTAAGGTGTTGTCTTCAAAAGTTTTCTTAATTCCGGGATTCCATGATCTTCTTTGAATTGCAGCCTCCATCATTTTCTTCTTCCACCGGACATAACACAACAGCTTTCTTCCATCTTTTGCTGCCCCACGACTCTTCTCGCGATATACCCACTTCAAACGAACAACCAAACTCTCGCCGGAAACATCTCTACCCTCCAACATCTTAATCACAAACTCCTTGATTAAAAGCAAATTTATTTAATCTATACTATCATCAAATATACCACCTCCATCCGTAAGTAGCGATATCACTATATTCGACTCATCATCGTCAACCCTACACGCTTCACCACCACCCACAACAACATCTTCCACACTTTCTTTATTTTTTGAAAATTCACTAAACTCACTACGAACTTCCATGCTTTCCACATTAGTCTCACCAATATCAAAAACATTGTTTATGGCGCTACTAACCTCAACAACACCAATATCTTCATTAGCTTCTAAGGAGTCTTTAATCACATATGGAGCTTCTTCACATGGCCACGATAGAACAATATCTATTTTCTCTTCTATGTTCAGCTTTTTCCCAGCAATTATATCAAAACGAGCCTCTATTATACGGGCTATGGAACAGGCAGGCTTCTCCTAAAGTTGTAGGCGCTAACCTTAAGAGTGCACATTGTAGAAGCGGTTTAAGTCCCGAGATATAAATCAATTTAAGTAAAGATTCTGAGATCCCCGTTACTTGATTTACAAGAATCTTAAAATCATTCTCGTATTTCTGTCACCGTACCCATTTGCAAAAGCTTAAATAATGCATATTCCGAGTTCCGATCACATCCGCTCGATGCCATGAACATTAACTCAAAAAACAAAACAAATTTTTTTATGAACAGTACCGCCGTGAACAGTAACTCCGACGAGAAAAATTTTCTGAGGAATAGTAACAAATGAACAGTACTGTGAACAGTATTGGTGAACAGTGCCGGTGAACTATAACATTGTTTTTTTTGAAATTTAGTTGGAACCCTAATTTTAGCCCTCTCAACGAGGATTCTTAATAAAAGCACCAATTGATACGACCCAGTTAAAAGTTGTATCGGGATAAGGCACCACTTCAAGCGGACGCAAGCTTTTTAAGAGAAAAATTGAAGAACTAAAATATTATTGACCGAAAACTTTTGAGTATTTGGTCAACAGAAGCAACCTCACTCCAAATTTCTTATCAATAATATCTGAAAAAAGAACTCTTTTAGTATAGCAATACGTGTACGTGTCATCTTCTAACGTGCGTACATGGCATGTGTTGAAAGTGTAGGCAAGGTTTTTTCCGCTAATCTTACATAGTAGGAAGATATAACATATTGGAAAATGATTAAATATACTTTATGATAATATCCACTTACCAATTATTTCCTCACTCTTTCTCTCTCTCCATATAATAATGTCACAAAAATCAAACAAGATAACAAACTAACAATTAAATAAAAAAAATGGGAAATGCACTTCGGTTACTGTATCATCACTATTTCTCTGATCATGACCAACTACTTGGCCACCACAGCGTTTCATCATCCACCGTTGGTATCTCCGCCCTTGCCCACCACCTTTTCACTTTGAAATCACCTCTCAGGTAAATTCTCTCATGACTAGCTACCCAATAGAAACTTTTTTCAACATGCAGTTGAATTAGACCTTTTTTTTCCTTACGTTGTTGATTTACATATAGGTTCCTGAAGGTTTGAGTAAGCATGTTACTTCAACTAAAAAACATCAGTCAATATAGTATAGTTTCATACTTGTTGGGAGTGTTTGCATTGGCTTATTTTCCTGGCTTTATAGGGTTTATATGAAATTTTGAAGAGTCGGTTAGCTCATTTTTAACTGTTCACGAGCTCGTCAACTTGGACTTATTGACTTAAATAATCTATTGTATTAGCTATCTTGTTTAAACCTCATGGCAATAGCTTGGGGCTAGCATTAGGGCGCCTAATCGGCTATTCCCCAACGCAAACATTGGGGATGAGAAGCAGAGGGCTTTAATTTGTGAAATGGATCCCCGGTTCGATCCTAACTCAATCCCTATGTGGTTCTTAGTAAAAAACTAAACATTGTTTGGGATGGTGTCTTGAATCTTGATGAAGGATCGCATGGGGTTCAAAATGGATCATTTGTTAAGATTATCTGGAAAAAACAACTTTTTATGTGAAAAATGAGTAACACTTTTTTAAAATTTAAATAAGCCTACAAGCCAGAAAAATAAGCGAGTGTTGGTTATTCCTAGTAACTGGTGTTTGACATTTTCAAGAAATGAAATGTAGGTACAAAAAACTATTAAAGGAATGGAGGGAATCAAAACCACCACGAAAGTCACCTGAAGAGGTTTCCAGTCTTATAATTCGCATCATAAAGGGACCCCAAGGAAATGATCTTGGGGTTTATATCTCTGTTAACTTTCAACCTCTTTGACCCGTTAATTTACTTTATCTTCTTAATTTCTATATTTACTCACTGAAGTTAAATTATTGTTAACTTGTCGAGGCTGTGCGGGGGCCTTTGGGTTAGCTTATTTATAAAAGATTTTAAGTAAAGATGGCAAAAAACCGTCCCCGATGGAGAACATGCACAGTCCTTGATCCCAACTAGGGTTAAAGGAGAGGGATATTGAAAACTAGGGCTTGGGTCAGGGACGAGTACCCCTGGGGTCAATACTCATACCATGTTTTCTCACTTAATTATAATTGTAGCACATCATCTCTAGCCTTTCTATGTCAAAACCCCTCCCCCCCCCCCCCCCCACTCTAGCTTACACCAACACCACCGTAAACTGTAGGAAACTTTTTGCCATTACCACTTTCCGTACGTACCATGGTAGTATTATATATATGATTTTTTTTATTGAATGTCAAATGCACACACATATTACTCTTTTTGTTCATAATAAAAGCTTGAACCCATGACCTCTTTGTTGATGATACCATGATATATAATTATAAGCGCAGATTTAGGTTGAGACTTGTATATTTCCACATGTAATTGTGAGGGAAACGTCTTTTATATTTTTCCATCAAATTTAGAACTCATCGATGAAACTATGATAGTATGAATATAATATGTATCTTAATATTTGTTCTTAATTTTTACACTCACACAGTTATGGTGTGGTTGTTCACTCAACCCAGAATTTAGGCACTTAAAGTTAATTTTGTTTGCGTTTTCTATTTCTCTTTTTGAAGGGATTTTTGTCATTTTACTTAATTCCATTTGCAATTTCATCTCTTTTTTGAAGGGGTTTTTGTCATTTTACGGTCTCCCTCTTCCTCGTTCCCTTGATGAACTCACCAATGGTGAAGCTCCATTGTTTGCTGATGGGCTCATGTTTGAGTTACACACCCTTCCTGTAAGAACAAGTCATTGTTACACTTACACTCACAAATCAGATCTATAAATTCAATTCAGCAGTACTTTAGCAAATTAACTTGATAAAGAAAAAAGGTGGATGCAAAAGCGGTACCAAATGGGGATGGTGTAAGAGTCTATGTTGATACCTTGTATACTCGGGAACAAGTTCCTCCAGAGGTAATATGGGTGGCACTTGAATGCAAAGAAGCACGTGCTGTACGGAACTACACAAAAGCAGATGCACTACAGAAGCAAATCACAGATGCAGGCTACGGGTAATTACTCATGTCTGTGATAATAATGAGACTAGTCTTTAACTTTCTTTTGTGTTTATACTACTTGTTGACGCAGGGTACTAAATATTAATAATGAGGAAATTCTAGCGCGAAAGTACCGGATTAGGCTAAGGTATTTCATTTCAACTATAATTGTGGTTTCTGTTTTCCCGATTGCATTTCTTGAAGGGCTAATTGCAAAATAAGATTAAAAAAATAAAAATGTCCAATTTCTGTTTTAGCTAACCAACACTTTTAGGGATCCAATAAGCAGAATAACTAAAATGAGAATGGTAAGAAGTAATTCTAGCCACATATTTTAATTTGGGTGGGAAAATTTGAACGAAGATGCATCTATTTTTGTAAGTGCATCGAGATTGTGTGGTTGTAATTACTTCTTATCTTTCTTATTTTTATTATTCTTTCTTATTTGATCCTAACTATATATATATATATATATATATATATATATATATATATATATATATATATATATATATATATATATATATATATATATATATGGAAGGGATCAAGTAAGAAGAATAACTAAAATAAGGAGGGTAAGAAGTAATTCTAGCCATACATTTCAAATTAAGAGGGAAATTTTGAAGGAAGATGCATCCACTTTTGTAGGTGCATATGAAATGTGTGGTTGTGGTTACTTCTTAACATTCCTATTTTAATTATTCTTCCTATTTGATCCTAACTATATATATATATATATATATATATATATATATATATATATATATATATATATATATATATATATATATATATATATATATATATATATATATATATATATATATATATAGTGTAACTTTATTTTCAGAACTCCCTTAAGTGCGAGAACTTATTTTTAACCATTAGATGAATGAATCAATGGTTTAGAAGATGTGTGGCATAATTTTAATAAATGAAAATCTGAAATTTAATGTTTAAATAGCATAAGGGTATAAATGGAATTTCGCATTACTCTTTTTATAAAAACTGCTCCGATTAAATTAACATATTTCCAAAATATTAGGTCAAAAATCCATTCCCTTCTCTCTCTCTCTCTCTCTCTCTCTCTCTCTCTCTCTCTCTCTCTCTCTCTCTCTCTCTCTCTCTCTCTCTCTCTCTCTCCCTCTCTCACGCCTCCATCCTCTCCTCCCACTATATCATCTTGTAGATCCAGGGAAAAAAAATGAAACAAAAGTTTCGATCACCGCTCTATATCATCTTGGCATCTTCTTATCATCACATCTAATATGGGTTCAATGTTTAATTTTTTGGTGGTGTCCATGTTTAAGTCATTGAATAAATTCACCAATCAAAGACCACTACATTTAATTTTTCAACAGATGGAGGGACGTAGATTCCGTTTCATTGAATCAATTCACTAAATAGATGAAGAGATGCAACACTGTTGAAAAGGTCAAAAGGTACCCATATTACATCTATTTTTAGTTGATTTTTACTTCTGTATGATTACTGTTTATGAAATTTATTCGAATGCTAACAATTAAATATTAGAAACTGTAACTATTTTTGTTTAAAGTGTGTCAAATCGTTGATGTTCAAAACATGTATGTTATATCGTTATTTTATCAAATACGAAAATCATTATATTTTAAAGTATATATCTTTATTGCATCCAGCAAGTTTTATATTTTTTTGATTTAATATTCGGTTTTGCTTGTAATATGTGTAAATTGATAGGTTTTTTTTTTTTCTCTTTTGGATCGGATCTGAAAAAAGTTTGCTTTTTGATCTGAAATATAATATTTAGGTTTTGAGTTGGAAACAAATTACGTGTTCCGATGTAAAAAAAAGTTTGATTGTGTTGCTAAAAGCTGACATTTTAAGATGAGATTAGGATAGGTTGGCTGTGTTTGTTGATTGTTGTTCGCATATTGATTGTTTGCATCAATGATTTTTTGAGATATAGGTTGACGTTTGGAAATATTTTTTGGGATTAGTATAGGTTGATGTTTTTCTTGAAAATAAAATAAAATAAAACAAAATAAAAAAGATTAAAAATGAATGCCAAGTTTTATTAACCACTTTCTAGAGTTCGGGTAAGATCCGATTTTGTGTTTGCACTAAGAATCATGAATTAGTGATGCTTGAGATTAAAATTGACTAAAACTTTAGATGATTTAGTAATGATTGATGCTAAACAGTCAACTTAAATTGACCAAGTGAATGGTCAACAAAGTCAAACTACCTAGACCAATTCTCCATGGATAGTATAGTGTTTTCCCGGGTCGTTAAAGTCCCAGCGAGATTGAAATGGTGTATTTTGAAATCGTTTATGAGTGAGTGGCACTGAGGTCAATAGCCCAGATGATGTGGAATTGATATTGCTACTGTTATTTTGGTATTTGTACACAGATATGATATTCACAAAAATCAGATATACAAGTATATGCACAAATTCACAATTCAGATCACGTAACAGACTGGAAAAGTGGGATTTTGATAATTAACAAACTACAAGGGGTGCTTTTGAAACTTTTTGAAACTTAAAATTAAAAAGAAATTTGAAAATGAAAAATGAAATTATAAAAGTGAATATTTTAATATTTAAATGTTATTTAATTAATAAAACTAATTTAAATCTAATTTAAATTAACTTAAAAATGACAAATGTTACAAATTAACCTAAAAACTTGCAAAAATAATTTCTAAACTTAAATTAGAACTTGAAGAAAGTATAAAAAAATAAAAATAAATATTTTTGTCTTTTTATGGATTTTTTAGTAATTAAAAACTATTTAACTTAATTAAACTAATTAAACTACTTTAAATTACTATTAATACTAAATTAACTTAGAAAATTATGATAAAATTTATAAAATTACTTAACCATCACAGGAATCCTACAAAATTATAAAAACTTCTAAAAATTATGTTTAAGGTTATTCTACTAATTATTTACCTTTTAATTACTTTAAATCTAATTTAAACAATTAAAATAAGAAAAATGGAAAATGAACAGTAGAAATTAAAAATATATTTTCTAAAAGTCTATTATACTATATTAGAGCTAGGAAAAATATAAAAACTAGGTTATGCTTTATAAAAACTAAATATGCTATTTAATACTTAATATTAATTAATAATCAAGAAAACTAATATTAAATCTAATAATTACTAAATGGCAGAATAAAAATTTGAAAAATTTACTAAAAATACTTTACTATATAAGGTAATTAATAAAAATATAAAAATACTAAGTACTTAATAAAAATCTAAAAATGAAAATTAAAAGATAAATTGAATTAAATAGAAACTATCACTTAATTTAAATTTGGATTTTCTTGGTTTTTCTTTTACAAACTTACTTAACTACTTAAAATAGAAATCTTTTGTGAAAACACTTTTGAAATCAGCTTATAAATAAGCAGTATGCACCCCCTAAACCAAAACAGTTGACTTATGTTGACTGAATGGGCAAATGAGCTCAAATGAGTGTAGGTGGGGTCCACAATATCAAAACTTGATAAAAATAGACTAAACAAACTTAAATAAGCCGAGAATAGCAAGCAATAAGCACAAATAAACTGAATGAGAACAAATAAGCACTTTGCAATTTGAAACTGAACTCAGACTTGGGACAGACTTATGGGTGGATTCCAGGTGGGGTCCACTTGATCCTAGGTCAAAACAATGGTCAATCCTTGCTCCCTGGTAGGAGGGGGGTTGTCCAAACCAAAAATGAATCTCTGGGGCCCACTAGGTTGGGCTGCAGCCATCACCAAAGGTGGTGGTGTGGTGGAGGTCTGCTGGTGCAGGGGAAGGTTTCTTCCCTGCAACTGTATTCCAGGGCTTGTGGAGCCCACACAAAAATTCCCAAAATTCAAACAAGTGTGAGACCTTATAGGAGAGCTGATAGACTATAACTACAACAAGTTTCAGCCCCTAACTCTCATTACATAAATCATGAAAATTCTTGTAACTTTTGCAAAAATCTGAAAGGTTCACTTTGACTTTTTGAGGAAAACTTGTAAATTTGACTTTGGTGAACTTTGATGCTGATTCACTGATTTGTTATGAAGTATCTAAATGTAATGATGCTAAATTAAGTTCACTTAAACACTTTTACAACAAATTTAGAAGTTGAGATGCCCAATACTTACATAGTTAACTGTGTAAGGGATTGTGCTCTTGATTTTGACTTTTAACTGTGAGAACCTAAGATTTTATGACTTAAGTAACTATTGTGACTCTAATGTAGACTAATGAAATAAAAAACAAGGACTTAAGACAGCCAATGCCCTCAGAACTATGCAATGCCAAACACCCCTTTATGTGGGACTGTTTTGAGTTTTAAGTGGCTAAGGGCTGTGACAACTTATGAGCTTGTTCCAACTCAACTATTTATGAAATATTAAACTTAAAAGAGTACATAGAAGCAGTTAGTAACCAAGAACACACAATTATTCCACTTAAATTAGTAAGACTGTTAAACTAAGATTCCAAGTAACTATAGATTCTAATGAACAAACACCTTATATTAAGTTACAATATATCTAATTTACACTAATTGAGCACAATTAAACACAGAATAACAAGGAAACACAAAGATTACAAGGAAATTAAGATTTGAGGGAAATTTCAAAATGAGCAAGTCTTACAAAACCACCCCTAGCATGAACAAGGGGTTTTCCAAATGATTCCTATCTTTAGATAGGCTAAGTTCACTTCCCAGCTTGGCCTTTTTCACTTCAGAACCCTGCAATCAAACTCAAGAACACACAAAGTTGACTAATGTTGACTTTTCATATTTTTGATATTTTTCTAGTAATGCTGAGTTTTAATTGTCTCTATAAGCTTTTACAAGCTAAAGGAACCTAAATGACCCTATCTTAGTCCATGATCATTGATAACAGTGACACTTAAGCTTAATTAGAAACTCAGAATTGAAGTAAATTGTAATAACACAAGACAGAATTGAAACTTTGATTTTTATATCTTAAAAAGACTTAGAATACAATGATAAAGCTGTTACAATACTTGAATTAAGAAAGATACACTGAATTTTGAAAACTTAATAAAATACGACACTAAAAACTACTAATTAAACTACTGCCTTCATTCCTTGCTTTCTTCTCCTTTTTATAGCCCATGATTAGGGTTTCCTTGAGCCTCTAATCATTTCCCATCACAAGTTGATGTCTGAAACCCTCTAATTTGGTGCCACATATTTTGGCGGGAAAACCTTTTTTGCAAATTGGTTCTGGTACTCAGACAATTGGGGGAAGGTGGCATTTATTGTTGATGTGAGGGTAGGTGTAGGGGTGTGGAGAGGTGATGATAACACTGCAAGTGGTGGGAGGTGGAGTTTGGCAGGTTGTGTGGGTGTGGGGGAGGCTGAGAGGGAAGGAGATGGTCGTTTGACCATATTTGACCAAAGGGGGTCAATGTTTGACCGGGGTTTTATTAGTTTGGGGTGTTGATGGGCTGAGGTGTTTTGGGCCCAAGTAATAAGGATGGGATTGGGTTTTGGGAGTTGGATTGGACCAGGCTTAATAGGAGTAGTATTATTAGTAGTATTGGATCCGGTTTAGGTTTATGTTACACAAGGACTAATTTTGCAATTTTCCGAAAGTTGAGGGGTGAGTTTTGGCAGTCTTCCAAAGTGTTCCCAAGGGTATTTCTTGCCATATCATGAATAGTGTAAGATCCTTTGTTGATTTTTCCATGTTAAATACACCAGGGACTAAAATTGCCAAACTTTCAAACTTCAGGGACCATTTGTGTAATTTTTACCAAACTTTCCACCATGGACCAATCCTGCCATACAAGGTTAGTGCAAGGACAAAATTTGTTTTTCTCAAAGTTTTTAATATCCCAAGGACCATTTTTGACAATTTTCAAAGTTCAGGGACTAAACTTGACATTTTGTGAAACTTTTCACCAAAGGACTAATTATGTCACTTTTTGATTTAAAAGGACCTTTGGTGACTTTTTCAAGTTCTTTAGAATAACCAGGGACTAGATTTGACAACTTTTGAAAGTTGAGGGACTGAAACTGCCAATTTTACAAACTTTGTACGTTTTTCATCTATTTTTGCTCTTTTTGCATTTGAAACATGTAAAACACTTTCCTGGGATATTTTCACTATTTTGGTTCAATATTGAGTGTTTTTATATGTTTTGGCAGCTCAGAAATGGTAAAAATGATTAGTATTTACACACTCATCAAGTAACATGTTATTTCATTTCCTTAGTGCCATTCCAATGGGGTTATTAAATTTCATTATCGAGGTGGGGTAAATTGATTGTTCATATGGAACTAAAACGCCTTAACTTTTTATCATGTTTTTTTCTTGTTCTTAAAAATGTTACTTTGAATTAGGTAGTGTGTTATGTTATCTCGTGGCTTTTATTTTAAAAGTATATAACCTTCACTATTATTTTTTCTAGGCGTGACAACATGTTCTTTGAAGGTGTGCATATATGTTTTAACGATTTTGATGAGAAATTGAAAGTTCATGGATGTTCTTGGAAGGCGTGCATGTATGTTCTTTGAAGACGTGCATATATGTTTTAACGAATTTGATGAGAAACTAGAAGTACATATATGTTCTTGGAAGGCGTGCATGTATGTTCTTGGAAGGCGTGCACACATGTTCAAAAGAATCAAAAGAAAAACTTCAAATGCATATGTTTTGTACACATATGTCCTTAGAATGCGTGCATATGTATATTCAAAATGATATATTTGATTCGTATTTCATTTGATATAAAAGCTACTGTATGATATTATGTTTTTGATTTGTAATAAATCTAAAGGTTACGACTATAATTTTTGTTTTTAGTTTTTTTAAGAAGTTTATAGAATATGCGGCAAAAACATATGTGCAATTACATTTTTAAGTAAAACTAATTTGAAGTTTAAACTATTGTACAATAAAAACACATGTAAAACTTTACATTATTTAAAAGAAACACATATGCATCTTGACATTCTAGAAACATGCATGCGAAAAAGAAAAAAAAATCCAAAAAATTTGATATATTTAAAACAGGATTTATTAAAAAAATATAAAAATTGTCTTTTACTATAATACCCTTTAGATAAAATAATAATTTTTAATATTTAAAAAAATCTCATTGGTCTAGAGGAGTTCTCACAGTTTTCGCACTTAACAGGGTTCTGAAAATAAAGCTCCCCTATATATATATATATATATATATATATATATATATATGTTGAGGTAACTAGAGCCCCGCTATCATAGACAACACTTCTAATTCATTAATATATATTACAGAATATTAATAGTTTTAATGGTCTAGGTACACAGATGATACCATATTTTGGATAGGTGTTCACTCTTGTTCTTTACATTTTGTACCATAAGATTAATATCTAGAAGAGACTGCCAAATTCAATAAGATAGTGAATAGCGTAGCTAAGAGTTTCATTAATTTTGTGTTCATGGTGTAATATGATTGAGTGAATGGACACAGGGGAATAGATGCGCCTGAAAACTCAATGCCTTACAGGAAAGAGGCTAAAGATGAGTTGGTTAAGATAAATGATGGGAAGTGTTTGAAAATTTTGATATTTGATGAAGATCAGTATGGACGTTTTGTTGGACACCTCTACTGTAATGGCATTTTTGTCCAGGTAAATTAGCTGATGTCTGTCATATACACCTACAATTATAATGCAACTAATATGTGATGTGGACACCACAGGAATCAATGTTGAAGAAAGGACTTGCTTGGCATTACACTGCCCATGACAACCGGCCAGAATTTGAAAAGGTGATTGATTAATCACCTGTTTTAAGTTAAGTGATTGTGCTAAGAACAGTCAGGTCTTTCTGTTTTGTGTCTGAAAATGGTTGAACTGGTTTGATATCAGTGGGAGAAAGAAGCGAGAGCTAAGAGAATTGGGTTGTGGGCATCAAATCCTGAAATGCCATGGAAATGGAGGAGAAACAATCGAGAACAAAGATATTAAACTAAGTAAACGAGACGCAAAAGTAACTTTTTTGATGATCAATCTGTTATAATTACTTTACCGTTTAAATGTATGTCTTCTTGATAAGGCCAAGAGGTACAAATTGCCATTTTGGATCAACTGGTTAACACTCTTAACAATTTTACAACTACAGGGGGTGCAAGTGAAACTTTTTCAAACTTAAAATAAAAAGAAAATTTAAAATGAAAATGAAATTATTTACTTGATTATTTTAATATTTAAATATTATTTAATTAATTAAAACTATTTAAAAAGTAATTTAAATCTAATTTAAATTAAACTAAAAATGACAAAGGCTACAAATTAAACTAAAAACTTGCAAAAATATTTTCTAAACTTCTAAATGAACTTGAAGAAAGTATAAAAATTAAAAAGAAATATTTTTGTCCTTTTATGAGTTTTCTTTTAATTAATTACTATTTATATTAATTAAACTATCTAAACTAATTTAAATTACTAATAATACTAAAATGACTTAGAAAATTATAGAAAAATTTATAAAACTAATTAACCATCACATGAATCCTAAAAAATTATAAAAAGTTTCTAAAAATTATATTTAGACTATTTTACTAATTATTTACTTAATTATTAATTTAAATCAAATTTAACTAAATTAATTAAGAAATTCAGAAAATGAACAGTAGAATTTAAGAAACTATTTTCTAAAAGCCTTAAATGATTTATAAAACCTAGGAAAAATATAAAAACCTACTGTTGTTAATTAAAAATTAAGAAAACTATTTAATTACAAATATTATCTAATTAATTAATTAAATTATTTTTAATTCTAATAATTATCAAACTAAAAGAGAAAAATCTAAGAAAATTATTAAAAATACCTTAAGGTGACAGGAAATTAAGAAAATTATGAAAATGGTGAAATGATTATTAATAAGCTGAAAAGAAAATTAAAAATATAGAATCTATTAAATAGAAGCTATCACTAATTTTAAATTTGGTTTTTTGTTGGATTTTCTTTTTGACAGTTGAAAATAAGGTAAAAATAAGAACTTTTTACAAAGACACTTTTTGAATAGCTTAAAAATAAGCTATGTGCACCCCCTTTTCCTTAACAATTGGCTTATAAGCTTATTAGGACTTATGCCATATTTGAAAAAGCTAGGAAATGGCAAATTAAGCACATACAGATGATTACACACTTGAAATAAGCCAAATGGAACAATTAAGCACTCTGGAAAAGCTATTTGTGAGCAAATAAGCACTTATCACACTACAAGGTCAAAACAGGCCAAACCAATGAACTTTGGACCTCTGTGGGGTCCATAGAAGTAAAGTGTGGTCCAAATTAAGGGTTGAACTATGAAGGTGGACTGGTTAGCTACAAAATAAGCCAATAAGCTAGGCCTATGGCTTATTAATGAGGTCTGTGTGAGGCTTGGAACTTGGGGTCAAAACCTAAGTCACTCAGTGTACTCAGGAAAATGATCAAACTTAAGGGCACTTGCAGCCCTATCAAATAAGCTCTAATTGATTAAATAAGCCCTGATCTATTGAGATGAGTTGTTTGGCTTTCCAAAAAGCAAATAAGCTAAGGGTGGGGTCCACTAATGAAGTAGCTATGGTCTTGGGAATATTGGTCAAAACCTGTGCACAGGGCATGTGCTTGCCCTGCAGGTCAAAAGAAGCTCTTGCACAAGCTTATAGAAAAATCTTAAAAATAAGCTGATTATGGGATCTTGTAGACTAGGTGACAATATTGAACTTCTGAAAAGATTAAATTCTAAAACCAAACACAAAAATCAAAAAAATTCTTCCAAGATTTGGATTTCTGAAACAAAGGCACTTTTGACTTTTTGAAATTGTAAGCTTAAGTTGACTTTGATGAACTTTGATCTTGATTTACTGACTGAAAATGATTAATTAAGCTAAGGTAAGGCTAAATTAAGCTACACCACTCATAAGTGAATGGAATTGGGGCATAAGCCACACTTAATCCAACACAGAGGGTTATATAGGCCTATTGGTGTTTGGTTTTGACTTTTTATGAAACAAGACCCTATTTTTATGGTTGTTCTGAGATGATATGGTCCTAAGTGACTTGTGTAAACAAAGAACAACAACAATTATACACTAGAACTCTTAGGATCACACTGATCCAAACACACCTTTAATTTAACTGTTTTATGATTTATGAAACAAGAAGGTGTTAGGGCTTATGACACTGATCCAAGATGACTTAATATTATCACTAATTAACACTAAATAAACTCAGAAAAGATGAATAAGCAATTAGATGAGCAATGCTACAGTAGAAAACACAGAAATGGATTTAAGGGCTTACAATTTGCATTCCTGCTAACACCATGAACCAAGGACCATGAAACCAATCCTAACACTCCCCATGGAGTACTAACCCATAGCCATCCAGGATTTACTGTGCTCCAATTGCTATCACCATGAAACTTGCAAACTTTGACTTTTGTTGACTTTTTTAAGTTTTTGAGTTTTTTGTAACTAAGCAGTGTTTTAATGTTTCTAAAAGCTATATTAAGCTTACTTGGAGCTTATGTGATCCTATGAGTCCTTATCCTTACATAGAAACAATGACAGAGCTTGATAACAATATTTTAAAAAGTAGAAATTGCATAAACTGAATAAGTTACTGAAACTGGAATTATATTACTTAAAAAAGTTGAGATTACACTTGAATAGACTAAAACAATGCTTAAAAGCTTCTGAATTGACTGAATTAACACACTACAACTTATACAATAAAATTTAAGCTAAAACATGGACTACTCTTCTTTCCTTGTATCTCTTCCCTTTTATAGCAGAGGATTAGGGTTTCTGAACCCTTTCTGATCACATCCCATCCAATCTTGACCCATGAATCCCTCTGAATCAATCCTGACCCTCGATTTCTTTTTTGGCGGGAAATGCCTTTATGGCATTTTTCTCTGTATTACGTGTGGGGAGGGGGAGCATTAAATAGGGATGATGGGATTACAAGTGGGGACGGTTTTGCAGAGGTGGTATTGGAGGGGGTTAAGTGGTTTTGTGGGAGGGAAGGGTGAATAGTGGAGGTAGTATTGGCGGGGGTTGACCGGTATTTGACCCTGGGGTGTGGGCTTTTAGAATTTGGGCCAGAGGTGGTGGGCTGGTGTGGTTGTGTTTGGATTTGGTTTGGGTTTATAAATAAAAAGGGGTCTAGTTGGTTTGTTTATTATCACAAGGACCAATATTGTAATTTCTGGATTTTTGAGGGTGGGTTTTGACAACTTTCCAAATGTATTAGCAAGGGTAAAACTTGCCAAGTTTCAATAATGTAAGGACTATAGTTGACTTTTCCACTTTTTAAACTTCTATGGACCTTTTCTGCCAAACTTTCAAACTCCAGGGACCATACATGTAATTTTCTAAAAGTTGAAGGGTTGAACATGTAATTTCTCCATAGTTATCACAAGGACCAATATTGCCATTTAAGAATAGTACAAGGTTTACTTTTGATATTTTTCCATTTTTAAAACCTTAAGGACTATCTTTGACATTTTTCAAACTTGAGGGACTAAATTGCCATTTTGTAACTTTTAACTTTAAAGGACTTCTTTTGACAACTTATGAATCCCTAAGGACCTTAGATGATATTTAACATGTTTTGGATTACCAGGGACTAGATTTGCTAATTTTTCAAAGTTCAGGGACTGAAACTGTAAATTATGTGAAATATGTTATTTTTCATCAGTTTTCAATCCTTTTGCATAAAAATACAATCCAAGGATATTTTATGTATTTTAAGGCATTCCTGTGTGTTTTCAGATGTTTGTGTAGCTTAAATGTGAACGAAATGATGAGTATTTAGACATTCATCAATCCCCCACACTAAACTATTGCTAGTCCCTAGCAATCTTTCGAGAAAATTTAATGGATTTTATGTCTCTTTACCAAAAGCCATCACTTCTGGAGTAGCCAAATATTTCAGTTCAAGTAAGAATTATGGTCCACCTGATAACCATGTGATTTTGAGCAAACCACCAGCTGTCAACGGATTTGATTTGTCTTTACCAAAAGCCGTTTGCTTCTGGACTAGCCAACTCTTGATGGACAAAGTCAACATCTTGGTGAGCTGATTACCAATTATGGTTTTTCCACTGCCTTTACCACAAGCCATAATCTTGCGGGCTAGCCAACTCTTTCACTTTTTAGGATATGGCGAGTTGAGATACCATACAATTTTGGGCAAATTGTAAGCCGTCAACGGATTTGAGACATCTTTACCAAGAGCCGTTTGCTCCTGGATTAGCCAATCCTTTTGTGGGTTAGACATGGTGGACTGATAACCATTTATTGCATTTCTAAGTGTGAAAAAACTTTAAATTTTGATCAAATGAGGGTGCTTAATGGAACATGTGTTTGAATTCGTGAGAATCCCCCCCCCCCCCCCCCACACACACTTAGAAATGAATATTGCCCTCAATATTCAAAGTACCGGGTGTTAAACCGACACTTAGAACATAAGAAGGAAATACTAATAACCTTTATTTTAGTCTATTTACATGGTTTTTATTTATTTATTTATTTTTTTTTTGAGGATATATACATATATACAATCTCCCCCACACTTGGGTGGTACACACGGGTGAAAACCCATGTTCAGCTACTGTTTTTGATTACCGAGTCGCTAGCTTGACTCGACCTCGAATTAAATTGTTCATGAGGAAGCTACTGTTTTTGATAACCAAGTCGCTAGTTTGACTCGACCCCGGATTTATTGGTCCATGGGGGAAGTTTGGAGATCCGGGACAACCATTGGTTGTATGTCCCCTCCAAAATAGTGTTTTAACCGATGGCCATTCACTTTGAAGTCGGAACCGTCAGGTTGAGATAACTCAACAGTTCCATATGGAAATACTCTTGTTACAGTGAATGGCCCAGACCAACGAGTTTTAAGCTTTCCTAAGAATATCTTCAATCATGAATTGAAGAGAAGGACTCTGTCACCGATGTTGAAAACACGGTTTTTAATTTTTGAGTCATGGATCTTCTTGGTTTTATCCTTGTAAATCAAAGAATTCTCATAAGCTTGATCACGAAGTTCGTTTAATTCGTTTAGTTGAACTTTGCGGTGATCACCCGCTATGTGAAGGTCAAAATTTGCATGTTTTAAGGCCCAGTAGGCCTTATGTTCTAATTCGATCGGAAGATGACATGCTTTCCCATACACTAGCTTATATGGAGTACACCCGATGGGTGTTTTGTAAGCAGTGCGGAAAGCCCATAATGCATCATCCAGCTTATCCGACCAAGAGGCACGGTTTTCTCCCACCGTCCTCTCCAGAATTCTCTTAATACCCCGATTCGAGACCTCCACCTGCCCACTTGTTGGTGGGTGGTATGCCGTAGAAAGACGGTGAGTTACACCATATTTCAGCATCACTCTTGCAAATTGTTCATTGCAGAAGTCTGTGCCACGATCACTGATAATGGCACGAGGAGTCCCGAATCTGGCAAAGAGAGACTTCAAAAAGTTAACGACTACTCGGGCATCATTGGTGGGTAAAGCTTTTGCTTCAACCCATTTTGACAGATAGTCGACAGCCACGAGTATGTATTTATTCCCTCGTGAAGACGGGAATGGCCCCATAAAATCAATGCCCCACATATCAAATATTTCACAGACTTAGATGGCGTTTTGCGGCATCTCATTCTTTTTGGAAATATTCCCGTGACGCTGGCAAGCCTCACAGGTTTTGATAAGTTCATGGGCGTCTTTGTAGATTGTGGGCCAAAAGAATCCCGAATCAAACACCTTTTTGGCGGTGTAGTTTGGGTTATGATGTCCCCCCGTGGGTCCATCATGACAAGCTTTAAGAATTTCCATGGCTTCTTGGCCATGGACACATCGTCGGATGACTTGATCCGCACATATTTTGAACAAGTAGGGGTCGTCCCAGAAGTAATGTTTTACATCTTTAAAGAATTTTCTTTTCTGTTGGGACGACATCCCTTTTACAACGAAATTACCCGCATGGTAATTTGCAAAATGGGCAAACCATGGGGTAGTGGTATTATCCCGGGTAGAGATTAGATTGAGAGTCTCTAGAGGAAAGGTTTCATTAATCTCTTTTCTCTCGAGAATATCCTGATGAGGATTCTCTAACCGGGATAAGTGATCAGCAGCAAGGTTCTCTGCTCCTTTTTTGTCTCGTATGATTATATCGAATTCCTGAATGAGCAGGACCCATCGGAGCAGTCTTGGCTTTGCGTCCTATTTCGCAAACAGGTATTTCAAAGCCGAGGAGTCCGTATACACCACGCATTTGGTTAGGATTAAGTAAGGCCTAAATTTCTCAAAGGCATATACCACAGCTAATAATTCTTTTTCTGTGGTGGTATAATGCGTTTGAGCTTCAGTCATGGTCTTACTTTCATAGTGTATTGGCTGAAAGTGTTTGGTTTTTCATTGCCCCAAAACTGCACCAATAGCGAAATCGCTAGCATCGCACATAAGTTCGAATGGTAAGTCCCAGTCGGGAGCAACAAGGATCGGTGCTTCAGTAAGCCTTTTCTTTAAAGTAGAAAAAGCTTCAACGCACTCGGGGGAAAAGATGAAAGGAGCTTCCTTTTCAAGAAGATGAGTCATGGGCCGGGCTATTTTGGAGAAATCATTTTCAAGAAGATGAGCTTCCTTTTCAACGGTATTGGGGTTCGATCCTCACCCCTTGCAAGGCCGGAAGTCCTTTTCTACCTTTGGTAGAACTGGAAGCTTCTCTACCTTAAGTAGGGGTAAGGTTGTCTATGTCTCAACCTCCCCCATACACCGTGGAAGACGATATTATGACCCATAACCCGTGGAAGATGGTATTTGAGGTTACTTTACGTTATTATTATTATTATTATTATTATTATTATTATTATTATTATTATTATTATTATTATTATTATTATTATTATTATTATTATTATTATTATTATAAAACATCACTTCATTAGAAAATCATAGGATTTACAAGAAATTAGTGGGGAGCCGAGATACCAACTAGGCCCCCATTCCTCTAGCTATAGCGAAGCTTATCCTACTAAAAATGTGATCAGTAGCACGTGCTCCAATGTCCTGAGTCACCGAGAATCTTCGGATGCGCTTTAGTAAGGTCACCGCATCCTTCTCAAGTTCTCCAAAGGAAGAGAATGAGAAGGGGAGAAACCCATATCCAATGTCCGCGCATTTATTATTGTTGTTGTTGTTGTTGTTGTTGTTGTTGTTGTTGTTGTTGTTGTTGTTGTTGCCGTTGTTGCTGTTGTTGCTGTTGTTGTTGTTGTTGTTGTTGTTGTAGTAGTATAAAGTTGGATGGGAGTCTAGATACAAGCTGCGCTCTCATTCCTTTCTGAATATAAAAGCTTAATTTATGAAAGATAAAAACACCACTCTTAGCATTATTTGTGTAGCTAATGGCAATAGATTTAATACGTGAAAGTGTGTCCAAAGCCTCCGTATCGAGTTCCCCGAAAGTAGGAAAAACAAATGCAATAAACTTGTACCCATTGTCCTCACATTTGTGTGCATACTTTCTCTATTATTATTGTTATTGTTATTGTTGTTATTATTATTAATTTTTTTTAAATTATAAACATCACTTTATTAGAAACTTATAAGATTTACAAAAAATTAATGAGAAGCCTAGATACTAACTGGGCTTTCACTCCTTTAATAATAATAATAATAATAATAATAATAATAATAATAATAATAATAATAATAATAATAATAATAATAATAATAATAATAAATGATTTATTATTATTATTATTATTATTATTATTATTATTATTATTATTATTATTATTATTATTATTTAAACACAATGAAGCAAGTGCTAAGAGGCCAGAACTACACCAATTCATGTGCATCCTATATGCAGACACGATAACTAGTTTTTGAACCACACACAGAGATCAGTGTTGAAGAAATGAGTTTCATACTAGGAAGCACAGACACGCCAGAAATCTCGGAGTGGCAATGTCGGACACGGACACTCCTCAGACACGTGTCCGACACGCAGGTGCTGTGTCCCACGTACTGTTTGGGCCGGACATGAATGGACACGGATTTGGACACGGTCAAAGTCAGTTAACCATTCCTCTGCCTTTCGCGATCTTGGATACCAATCTTTTACAAGATTTTTTTATTTTATTTTATTTTATTTTTTAGTTTGAACAATAATCATCATCGACCCTTTTGGAAGCATTGCTTCCTTAATAAGAAAGATTAATGCTCGGTTGTACCTGTGTTTGTGTTGATTCGATTGGATAGATGTTTTAGGTGTTCAGTTATGATTCATGGAATCGAAATATGTTAATTGAGTTTGATGATGATGAAGATGAGACGAGCTTTTGACTGCTAGATGAGTTTGGAGAGTTTAGAGAAGTATTGGTAGGCGGATGTTTAGAGATATGTGTTTAGGGTTATGAGAAATGACTAGTAATTAGGGTTATCTCAACTTTAATACCAGGTATTTCATTTGATTGGACCGGGTATTCATCTGTTAATATGGGTTGGATTGCTATCAAAATCAGGAACGGGCTTGTGTGTAACACCCCCAATTCAATGATGCATCGGAATTCAAACTGGGTGTTACTCGACAGCACAATAGTCACAATAATAGAAAATGAACTCTAATTGAGTCGTTTTAAAAGATTTATCATTCAAATTATATAAATATCAGAGATTACAAAATGAGGTCCCAGATGGTTCCATGTTTACAATTTACATTAAATGAGTTTTCGAATGATAATAAAATTTATAGCCCTCTTGAATATCCGTGCTCCTCCGTGCCAGCCTAATTCATTATGGACCTGAAATACATGCTTAAAACAGTCAACACAAAGGTTGAGTGGAATTCGTAGAGTTTGTAGTTAAATCGTTGAACACAATAATCGTAGTGTGAGCTATAGACTCACACTCATAGTTAGAAAACAAAACCGTTATTATTGCACTAAGCTCATGCAACCAAAGCATTAACATAGAACCAAAATTTGGCATTATAGAAGCCCTACCAAGGTAATATTACCATTATACCTCTAAATATCAAATATAGTGCATTTGTTTGAACTCGTAGTTGTTCAACACAAATGGGATTCGTCAATCCCAATAGATCTATTCACAGTATTCGCGCTCACTATAGCTAGTGACTAATGGTTCATGATATAGGGACTTCGAACATGGCAATCGTTACTTAGTGACAATAAAACATAGTCGGGTAAGCATACAGTAGAAAGCATTGTGTTCGAGTAGAAAAATAATAGCATGTATCCCCCCATGGGTTTGTAAAATAGTTAAACAATAGAAAGTGGCGCTACGAACTCACCTTAAGTTATATAGCAAGTAGTGAATGTGATGGTCGAATCGTGAAGGTTTCTACGAGCAACCTATAATAGAATGTTGCGACTTAGGATTGGAGTAAATAATATGAAGCATTGCCTATATATGTCTTGCATTTAGTCCATGATGTAGTACTTAGTATAGTGTAAGTCTTTGAATAAAAATGGTTTATGAAACATGTATAGTTTGTATATCGCTTACTACCGTTCGGGCCGACATAATTCAGAGGTCATATAGTAAACATTCGAGGATCCAGGACACTTTAATTCGTAAATCCACAACTAATCTCGACGGCTTACTTTAATGAACCCCTCACATGAGGCTCCCTATTATTGTAGTATTTGATAAAATATATAAAAGGTTTTGATCCGAAAAGTTACATGTCCAAATAATTGAATAAACTTAGGAAAGTTTACTTTTGGATGAAGATTGTTATTACAATGAGTTTCTTGAGTCTAGTATGAATATTACTTGTAAAGTCTCATGGTTATTTTGATGGAGTAGATCCAAATTGGATGTTTATGTTGTCATTAACTCTTTGGTTTATGTTTTCGACTTGGTAAGTTTATATGGTCTTTAGCCGTGGCTTTGCCGTGACTTTGGTCATTGTTACCATTGTCTTGAGACTCATCCTTGGCCTTAGCCTTGGTTGTGGTCTTGGCTTTAGGTCATTAGACCTCTTGGTTTCAATTAACCATAACTATTACATGGTCATTTGGTCTTAAAATGGGCTGTTAAGAATTTGAAGAAAAATATCACTCGTAAAGCGTTTTCAGGGCTCGAACTTCTTTATTCCTGAACGAAAACGTCATTCCAGACAAATTTCATGTTTTAACTTTTTGATGAATCGGAACAGAAGGGCCACTTTCAAAATGGTCAGAATGTTAACAGGTTGTTTTAGGCAGTTTCGGCGTTTTGGTTTCGCTAACTTCTTTTGGCCATAACTTTTGACTCGTGTACTCGTTTTAGGTGGTTCAAATTGCTATGTTTTCCTTTTTAAGTCCTCTATAACAGTAAGTAAGTGTTTCATACCATGGTTACTCAATTTTGGTCGTGGTTCTCAATATAATTCACTAGTTTACTTGTTTACTTAATATAAGTTACCATATATATACCATAACTTGTTTTAAGGATTTTTACATCATGAGATCAATATAACAAGACATATATAGCATATAGAGCTTATGAAAATATAGTAAGGATGATGAGTATAAGTTTTCTTACAACTTTTGGCCTTAATGAAAAGGGAAACATGAACTAGGACAAGAACTATACACTTCAATCGAAAACCCTAGCTTCTAATCCTTCACCACAACTCTTGCAAACATTGCTAGCCTTGATATAGATATTGTGAAACCCTTATTAACTCAGCCCTAGTACCCTTGTGTAGCTCCTAATTCATCCATGGAATCACCAAATAAACACTAGTTTCATGTAGAGATTAACTAGGCCTTCAACTCTTATGTGTAACTTGGAACTTGGAAATCAAAGATGAAAGGTTGTGTGATTTAAGTGTGTTATGTGTGGTGAATGACTAGGAGAGGATGAGGAAGGGTATTTATAGTGCCTTAAGGAGGTTAGTAAGGTGTTAGGAAGGTGCAATGAGGAGGTGCAAGTTTAGGATATTTTCCAAGACTTTGTGGCCAAGTTTACTTAATATACATGTATCCTAAAGTCCAAGGCTTATCACCAAGCCACCAAGGCTTGGTGAATCATCATATACACGTTCATATGATTGGAGGAGTGACTAGATGGATAAACTTGGTATTATCTAGCTTACGGAGTGAGTTTTGGTCCCGGTAATCGCTAACGGTAAGTCGTTAAGTCATGAAACTTAAAATCGGGTATCCTAAAAATATGAAACTAATAAATATGTTAGAACTTATTAATATAACCTATCTTAGCATATTTAATGAGTGATAAGTTCTATCGGGTTGCTTAAACGCTGTTAAAACTTGAAACGCAGGTCTAAAACGCGTAATTCGCGTAAAACGCTGAACTGGAAAACGTAAAATTCCAAAACTTTTGGAATTGTCTAAAATGAGAGAAAATCATATTTCTATTGCTTATAGTGTTTTATGGACATATCGGGATGCTGGAATGACGTTTAAACCTAAAAGTAAATCTCGGACACGGTTTCGTGATTTTTGCAGAAATGATCCGACGAGTGTCAAACTCTCGGATTATCATTAAAATAGTTTAACTTACGAGAATATGAAATAAAAATTTTGGGAGTGAATAGTGAATAGTGAAAGTGAAAGTGAATTGTAAAAAGTGAATAGTAATAGTGAATAGTAAAAATGAATAGTAATCCGAAAATGCGAATTGTTACATTGTGTGTTTAATAATGATCCGACTATTGGTTTTGGCCTGACATGCGTTGCTGCAAATTATCACCTTTAATTTATCAAATAAATATTTAATTCTCGTGTCCACGCCGTGTCCGTGTCCTATATTTTTTGATTTTGCCGTATCGCCGTGTCCGTGCTACCTAGGAGTTTCATAGTGGTAAACTGCCTATGATTAGTGGCCAAAACAAGAGTATTAGATGATAGATTAATTAGATTAGTCTGTCTAATTTTGTTTGTAGACTTATCTGTTAGGGTTTCCTTTGTCTCGTGTAATCTTATTGTGACTCGGTAACACATAACATACTGGGGCACTTCATCATCAAACATGATATTAGAGCAAGTGGGTTTGATCTATGTTATAATTGTAACACCCCCAAAATTTGGTACAGCGGAAGACTAAACAAGCTTTCGGAGTGCTACGAGATTGGTATCCGTCACAAGTCATAAAGAAACGAGATAATGTAAACATAAGTGAAAATAGAACCAACCAAGGTTTTTAAGTTTACATTCATCCCCAAATAGTTCAAAGTAAGGCCCAAATTAAATTCAAACATAGGTCCACAATAAGATATCAGAGTTTGAAATAGATCCTTTAAATCAGAACACCAAACCAAGCCTTCCAAACACGAGCATTCCAAGCATCAGCTAATTACCTGAGAAAACACGCTAAAATTCAGCTTACGTGTGGGTGGAAGTCGACTCAACACAATCCATATAACATACCAAAGGAAACAATAACGATCTATAGGTCTTGTTTTAGCCTAATAAGTCCTTCAAATAAATCGTCGACATTTGTTGAGTTCGTCAACTCGTTAATCCTCCACAACCTATTTACTTAACTTATTATTCCAAAACCATACCACGTCCTAAATCACATAGCATATAGTATACTACATGGTAAGTTTTAGACTTTAATAAGTTTCCTAAATATATCGTCAACTTATCAAATTCGTCAATTCGATAAACTTCACAAAATATTTATTAACTTATTATCCCGAACTCCTACCACAACCTAAGGCGTCGTAGGATACGTTATTCGATAATATACCCTTTTTATATAACTAAATAGGTCTTATTTAATCCGTCGACTAAATAAGTTAAATAGTTATTTAGAACGGGTATATTAACGTCAAATACCCGTGACTAGCACAAATAGTCAACAAATAATACAATGGTCAACTTGGATTTAAGTGCCCTCGAATCTTTTGTAACTCGCAAAGTCTCATTTTATTTCCAAAAACTGGCTTCATTTCGTAAAAACAATTCATGTTGAATTTATATTTCCATTTATAACAATTTAATCATAATAAGATTTTCGACGATATTATACTATTTTCATAGTCTAATATATATCGTTAATATTATTATTTTTTATTACTCGTGATCTCCTATTTATTATATACGCATTTATACAAATATATATACGTTTTCACATTTATATATTTATATAAATGTTTATATCGATATATAAGTCATTACGAGTTTTATTATTTGTGTAGTTATTAATTATTTCGAGTTATAAAATACGAGTCACATGTCCAAGTCATCACTTCTCGGCTATCCAAATGTTAAGGCGGTTGTCGAGACCAACCATTGACTAGTAAGTCAAGGTGACCCCGACTCGTTCAAACTCACAAGTCCAAATATAATATTATCAAGCCTCCACCAAAAAATAAATAAATAAATCAACTCCGTCAACAAGTCCCATTTCACAACTACAACAATAAGGTCCGACTACAGTACCCGACTAACCTATCTCCGTCATTCTAGTTTGACCGCCTCACAATCGGTCCCCATTTCCACTTTTCGTCAACACAACTCCAAAATATACCATGAGTCCGTATCAACTCATCATCAACCTCAAAATAATATTAGTAACTATAATAAAAATAACCAACAATATTTATACAACATCAAGGGGCAACCAATGTATCACGAAACTTCGTCGGACCCAATGGGTCGCACTAGCTCAACCGAGCTTCAACTTGATCAAAACATCACCAAAATCGGACCACTTGGGTCTCGGCTAGGCTCCAATGAGCTACAGCAAATCAAACGATCCCTAAAACGGGTCTCGGCTACAAACCCACTAGCAAAACATTCGGACCAATGATTACATCACCAAGACAAACACGAATCCAACCTCAAAGTCGGTCACCAATCGAGACCACACGGATACTTATTTATTTTTATTACAAAAACCATTTTTTTCTTGTGTTTCCCATTTGGTTCGATCAAAGAAAACAAGAAAACATTAGGGTTTGACTTTCAGATAGTCAAACCATTCGTGAAAACTCACGAATCTCACCTTCAAAATATTCAAAATCAATGAAAATGGTGTTTTGGGGTGGTTTGAACACGGCGGTAACAAAAAAGTTGGTGGTGGAAGGGTTTGGCGACGCGTGTAGTGGATGGGGTGAAAGAGGAGATGATGGTGAACAAGATGGTGGTGGCGGTGTAAGTGTCGGAACGGCGGTGAGGTGGCCGGAGGATTTGTCGGTCGCGATGATTGAGCCTAAACGGTCAACTAAAGTCAACCACAGATGTGGTCAATATAGTCAAACAGCTTAGATCCAATCTCCGTGGATAGTATAGAGTTTCCCCGGGTCGTTATGTCCCGACGAGATTGAAATGGTGTTTAGAAACGTTTGTAGGAATAAGTGGCACTGAGGACAGTAACCAAAGATGATTTGGAATTGATTATACTACTGATTACTTGGTATTTGAACAACTGAAACAATATTAACAATTATAGAAACACAGATATGATTACAAGTACACAAATCAGAAATCAGAATTGATTACAGACAGATGAAAAGGTGAGTTTAAAAAACTTTACAACTACAGGGGGTGCAAATGAAAATTTTACAAACTTAATTATAAAACAAAAATTAAATTAAAAAGAAAAATATTTTTTTGATTATTTTATTATTTAATATTAATTATTTAAATAAAAACTATTTAATTATTTAATTAAAACTAATTAACTAAAAGGCTTTATACTACAAATTTTAACTAGAAAATTGTAAAATTAATTTTTAAAATTATAAAATGACTTAAAATAATTTTAGAAATTAAAAATACCTATTTTCGCCTTTTTGTGGATTTTCTATTAATTAAATACTAATAATATTAATTAAACTATTTAAATTATTTTAAATTACTAATAATACTAAAAATGACTTAGAAAATTATAGAAAAATTTATAAATTTAATTAACCATCACGGGAATCCTAAAAAATTATAAAAAGTTTATAAAAATTATATTTAGATTATTTCACTAATTATTTACTTATTTATTAATTAAAATCAAATTTAACTAAATTAATTAAGAAAAATGGAAAATGAATAGTAGTAATTAAGAGACTATTTTCTAAAAATATCTAATGATTTATAAAACCTAGGAAAAATATAAAAAGGTACTGTCGTTAATTAAAATTAATAAAACTATTTAATATACTAATATTACTTAATTATTAATTTAACTAATATTAATTCTAATAATTACTAAATTAAAAGAGAAAAATATAGGAAAATTACTGAAAATACTTTAAGATGAAATAAAATTAAGAAAAATATAAAAATGATGAAGCGCTTAATAATAAGCTGAAAAGAAAAATTAAAAAGATAAATCCTATTAAATAGAAGCTATCACTAATTTTAAAGTTGGTTTTTGTTGGTTTTTCTTTTTGACCGCTGATTATTAGCTAAAAATAAAAAACTTTTATGAAGTCACTTTTCTTTTAGCTTATTAATAAGTTGTGTGCACCAACTTGTGCTTAACAGTTGGTTATTTAAGCTTATTAGGACTTGTGGTTGACCGAAAAAGCTAAGTTAAGCTACCAAATGACCAAACAAGATGAAATAGATGGAATCAAGCTTGAAATAAGCAAAATCACACAAATAAGCACTCTGAATAAGCTAAGACAACCAAATAAGCACTTAATGAAACACAAGGCCAACACAGGCCTTGAACAAGGACTTTTGGACCTCTGTACGGTCCACAGAAGTGAAAGAGAGTCCAAAGTAAGACTTGACCTTCCAAGTTGACCTGGTCAACTTCAAAATAAGCCAATAAGCTGGGCTTATGGCTTATTATTGAAGTCTAGGTGGGGCTTGATATTCTGGCTCAAACACTGAGTCACTCAGTGTATACAAGGAAATGGTCAAACTAAAAGCTGCTTGCAGCCCTACCAAATAAGCTTGAAATGGTAAAATAAACCTTGAACTATTAAGATGGGTTGCTTGGCTTTCCAAAAAGCCAAGAATCATGCACTAGGGCTCACTAATAAGCTAGCTATGGTCTAGGGAATATTGGTGATCAATACTGAGCACTCAGTATGTGTTTGTGAAATAAGCCAACTTTAAGGCACAATTAAGCTATGCTACAGGGAACTGAGATCCAATTTTATTGACAATCTAAAAAGATAAGCTGACAAGCTTTCCAAAAAGCTAAAAAAACATGACCTAACAATTCGATTTGCACCCTGGAGGGGGTTTGAAATCTTCACCAATCTTACAATGCGGCAATGCGCCCTCGTGCAAAAAGGGTACTTGCCCTGCAGGCTTAAAGAAGCCCTTGAACAAGCTGAATATGGGTTTTGAAAGTTAAGCTGACACACTAAGACCTATGAAAGGCTCAGGGTCCCAATCCAATCACAAAAAATAAAAACAATTCTTCCTATTTTTGGTTTTCTGAAAACACTATGAATTTTGACTTTTTGATTTTTACTTTCAGTTGACCAAATTGAACTTGAATCTTGATTTTAGGACTGATATTGGTTTAATAAGCTATATTAAGGCTAAATTAAGCTAGACCACTCACTTGTGAATGGAAATGGGGCATAAGCCACTCTTTAACCAACACAGAGGGTTAATTAGACCTAATTCTAAGTGATTTTGACTTTCTAATGAACAATGCCTGTGTTTAAGTGTTGCTCTGAGCTAATGTGACACTAGGTTACTTGTGTGAACAAAAAACAACAACAAGAAAAGGCTTGATCACAGAGAAACAGTCAAATCCAAACACTACTTATATAAAACAGTTTTGAAGAAACTTTTGGAAATAGAGACCTAAGTAAAATCTACTAATTAACAACACTTTAATAAGCTATAAGCAATCTAAAGAAACACAAATAAGAAATCACGGAACAATTTTACACTATAAAGAGTAGAAATGAGAATTTTGCTTACAAATGCCTTCCAGCTATAAACCAAGAACCAAGAACCACAGAACCTTTCCTATAGAACCTCCACAGGTTCACTAACCTAGGGCCATCCATGATTCACCCTGCTCTAGCTTGATGATCACCATTATCTCAATTTTTGATTTTTTCTTTATTTTTCTTTTTTTTTGTGTTTTTGATTTTCCTGAACCTACACTATTTTAAAGTTTCTAAAAGCTTTACTAAGCTTTCTGGGAGCTTATGTTTTCCTATGAGTCCATATCATCAAATAGAAACAATAATAAAGCTTAATAATAATTTTTGAAATAAAAGTGAAATTTGCATAAACTGAAACAGATACTGAAACTTGAAATTTATTACTGAAAACAGTTGAGATTACACTTGAATTAACTAGAACAATGCTTAAAAGCTTGGGTTTTAACTGAAATAAGAAGCTACAATTTAAACGACATACTTAAACTAAAATTATGCTACATGGTTGTCTTCAATGCTTTTCTCCCTTTTATAGGCTCACTTTAGGGTTCCCCTTGTCTTTCTGAGCATTTCCCACTTGGAATTGGGACCATTGGATTAGAAACTTTTAATCTTGGCCGTTTGCTTGCTTTGGCGCAAAAAAGAAACAGGGCAAATTGCTTTTGATAACTTGAAAGGGGTGGGGTGCATTTATTGTGGCTTGTTTGTTAGGTGCAGAGGGTGGTGGAGAAGTGATAGGCAAGTGGGAGAGGGGGGATGAATACCAGGGGTGGTATTGTGAGTGGTGAGGTGATTTTGTGGGAGGGAAAGGGTGAGGGTGGTGGTTTTGACTGGGGTTTGACCCAGGGTCAAACGTTTGACCCCGTAATATTAAGGGTGGGGTGTTTGGGCTTTGACTTGGGCTTGGGGAAATGGATTAGGATAATGGGTGGGCTTGGGATTGTTTTTGGGTTGGATTTGGTGTTAATAATAATAAGGGTCCGTTTGGTTTAGAAAGTATCACAAGGACCACTTTTGTAACATGCTGAATAAGGGACCTGATTTGCCAATTTCCCAAAGTTCTCACAAGGTTTATTCATGCCATAATTGGATAGTACAAGGACCAGATGTTGATTTTTCACTTTTACACCTCCAGGGACTATTTCTGCCAAACTTTGAAACTTCAGGGACCAAACATGTAATTACACCAAACTTTCCAACCAAGGATCATTCCTACCAAAGATGAGTAGCACAAGGACAAAAATTTATTTTTTCAAAAGTTTTTACATCCCAGGGATCATTTTTGTCAATTTTGCAAAGTTGAGGGACTAAACTTGTAATTTTATGAAACTTTACACCAAAGGACTAAATATGTAATATGTGATTCAAAAAGGACCTTTGGTGACTTTTTCTTGTTTTTAGAATAACCAAGGACTAGTTTTGACTAGTTTTAAAAGTTAAGGGACTGAAACTGCCAATTATGCAAACTGTGTTCATATTTCATCTGTTTTTGATCGTTTTGCATCTGAAACATATAAAACATAATTCTGGGATATTTTCAGTATTTTGATGCATATTTGAGTGTTTTTGGATGTTTTTACAGCTCAGATTAGGTAAAAATGATGAGTATTTACACACTCGTCAATCCCCCACACTAAAATATTGCTAGTCCCTAGCAATCTTTTATTGAAAACTTAATGGATTTGAAGTCTCTTTACCAAAAGCCATTACTTCTGGAGTAGCCAAATGTTTCAGTTCAAGTAAGAATTATGGTACGCTGATAACCATATGATTTTGAGCAAACTATCAGCTGTCAACGGATTTGATTTGTTTTTACCAAAAGTCGTTTGCTTCTGGACTAGCCAACTCTTCACGATTAAGGATATGGTGAGTTGGATCCCATACAATTTTTGGCAAATTGTCAGCCATCAACGGTTTTGAGCAATCTTTACCAAGAGATGTTTGCTCCTGGATTAGCCAGTCCTTATGTTAATTAGACATCGTGGACTGATTACCATTTGTTGTGTTTAGTGCGAAGCACTTCCACTATATATATATATATATATATATATATATATATATATATATATATATATATATATATATATATATATATATATATATATATATATATATATATATATATATATATATATATTGGCTAAAACGGGGGTATTATGGCACATATAAGGTAAAAATGTGATCAAATTCGCCAGAATTCCCCCCCCCCCCCCCCCCCCCCACTAGAACTGAATATTGCCCTCAATATTCAAAGTACCGGCCATTATGCCGATATTTTGAAAAACTTTGATTTTGAAAATTTGAAACTTGGGCAAGTGTGGGAATAGCATTTTTTTTTTTTTAGAGATTTACTTTATATACAAATGCATGGGGAACTCCCCCACACTAGTTTGGTAGAAAAAAGAAAGAAGTCAGAGATATGGGTGAGAACCCATGTTTTGCTAATTTTTGTTCACCGAGTCACTAACTTGACTCGATCCCCGAATTCATTTGTCCATGGGGAAAGTTTTGAGATCCGGGACAACCATGGATGGTATGTCCTCTCCAAAATAGTGTTTCAGACGATGACCATTCACTTTGAAGTTAGGACCGTCAGGTTAAGATAACTCAACAGTCCCATATGGGTATACTTTTGCAACAGTGAATGGTCTAGTCCATCGGGTTTTTAATTTGCCCGAGAAGATCTTTAACCTTGAATTGAAAAGAAGGACTCTGTCACCGATGTTGAAAACGCGGTTCTTAATCTTTGAGTCATGGATCTTCTTTGTCTTTTCTTTGTAGATCAAAGAGTTCTCGTAGGCTTGATCACGAAGTTCCGTTAATTCATTGAGTTGAACCTTACGGTGATCACCCGCTTTATGAAGGTCGTAGTTTGTATGTTTCAAGGCCCAATAGGCTTTGTGCTCGATCTCGATCGGTAAATGACACGCCTTCCCGTATACAAGCTTGTAAGGAGTACACCCGATGGGTGTTTTGTAAGCTGTATGGAAGGCCCAAAGTGCATCATCCAGTTTATCCGACCAAGAGGCACGGTTTTCACCAACGGTCATTTCCAGAATCCATTTTATACCACGGTTTAAAACTTCCACTTGCCCACTAGTTTGTGGGTGATACGCGGTAGAAAGACGGTGAGTGACACCGTACTTAAGCATGACTTTTGCGAATTGATCATTGCAAAAATGGGTACCGCAATCACTAATGATAGCATGGGGAGTTCCAAAACGAGCAAAGAGGGATTTCAAAATTTTCACAACAACTCGGGCATCATTGGTGGGTAAGGCTTTTGCCTCAACCCATTTTGACAAATAGTCAACAACCACAAGGATGTATTTGTTTCCACGAGAAGATGGGAATGGCCCCATAAAATTAATGCCCCAGATGTCAAAGATTTCACAAACTTGAATGGCATTTTGTGGCATTTCGTTCTTTGTGAAATATTCCCGTGACGCTGACAAGCATCACAAGCTTTGACTAATTCGTGAGCATCCTTATAAATCATGGGCCAATAGAAACCGGAGTCAAACACCTTTTTAGAAGTGTAGTTAGGACTATGGTGGCCCCCGGTGGGTCCAGCATGGCAAGCCTTGAGAATATCAGTGGCTTCCTGTCCGTAAACACATCGCCTGATGACTAGATCGGCACAGATTTTGAACAAATAGGGGTCGTTCCAGAAGTAATGCTTAACGTCTTTAAAGAATTTGTTTTTCTGTTGGGACGACATCCCCTTTACAATGAAGTTACTCGCATGGTAATTTGCAAAGTCGGCAAACCATGGGGTAGTAGAGTCACCACGAAAAGAAACCACATTGAGCGTCTCGAGAGGAAATGTTTCATTTATTTCCTGTTTCTCGGACACATCCTGGTGAGGGTTTTCTAATCGTGAGAGATGATCAGCAGCCAGGTTCTCAGCTCCTTTTTTATCACGGATAATGATATCAAATTCTTGCATGAGGAGAACCCAACGGAGTAGTCTCGGCTTTGCATCTTGTTTTGCAAAGAGATAATTAAAAGCCGAGTGATCCGTATACACAATGCATTTGGTCAGTATCAAATATGGCCGGAATTTTTCAAAGGCATACACCACGGCTAATAGTTCTTTTTCAGTGGTGGTGTAATGACTCTGAGCCTCGGTCATAGTTTTGCTTGCATAGTGTATAGGCTGAAAGTATTTTGCTTTTCGTTGCCCTAAGACCGCACCTATCGCAAAATCACTCGCATCGCACATAAGCTCAAAAGGTAGGTCCCAATCGGGGGCAACAAGAATCGGTGCCACAGTAAGCTTTTTCTTCAAAGTTTCAAAAGCTTCGATGCACTCAGGTGAGAAGATAAAAGGAGCATCCTTCTCGAGGAGATGGGTCATAGGCCGGGCGATTTTGGAGAAATCTTGAATAAACCTACGATAGAAACCGGCGTGACCCAAAAAGCTCCTAATACCCTTTACGGTAGTGGGATGAGGTAATTTAGCGATGACATCAATTTTGGCTTTGTCAACCTAAATCCCGGTTTTTGAAATTTTATGGCCGAGGACAATGCCCTCTTTAACCATAAAATAGCTCTTCTCCCAATTGAGACTCAAGTTCGTGTCTTTACAACGTTTTAGCATCTTTTCCAAGTGGGAGAGACAAGACTGGAATGAATCATCGATGACTGAGAAGTCATCCATAAATACCTCCATGGTTTTCCCGATCATGTCGGAAAATATTGACAGCATGCACCTTTGGAACGTGCCAGGAGCATTACATAAGCCGAAAGGCATACGTCTGTAGGCAAAAGTTCTGTAAGGGCATGTGAAGGTAGTTTTCACTTGATCCTATGGATCAATGGGGATTTGGAAATAACCCGAGAAACCATCGAGGAAATAGTAGTATTCATTCCCCGCTAGTCTCTCGAGCATTTGGTCCATAAAGGGCAGAGGAAAATGGTCTTTACGGGTGGCTTCATTCAACTTACGATAGTCAATGCATACTCTCCATCCCGTAACCAGCCGAGTTGGAATCAACTTGTTTCTTCGTTTGTGACAACAGTTATGCCACCCTTTTTTAGAACGCAATGAATTGGGCTAACCCAAGGACTGTCAGATATAGGGTAAATTAATCCCGCATCAAGGAGTTTTAGAACTTCTTGTTTGATAACTTCGTCGATTTTAGGATTTACCCTCCTCTGATGTTGTACTGCTGGCTTAAAGTCATCCTCCATTAAGATTTTGTGTGTACAAAATTCTGGCTTAATACCCTTAATGTCAGAGACTTTCCAAGAAATTGCTTGCTTGTGTGACTTAAGAACCTTTATGAGTGCAGTTTTCTCCTCATCTTTCAAGTCTTTAGCAATAATGACGGGTAATTTATCATCACCCTCCAAAAATGCATACTCTAGATGAGGAGGCAAGTCCTTGAGCTCGACCTCGGGAAATTCATCAGATTTTTTAATAGACTTAATTTCCGCTTTATGAAGTTCTTTTGGAGACGGGGAGGGTAAAGAATCGTCATTTAACAATCTTTCAAGAAGAAGAATATCCCCCTCGGGATCAAGATAGTTTTCATCAATCTCATTTGAAATTGAGCTATCTTGAGCAAGAAAAGCCTCAACATCTTCCAAAAGGAAGTCACTCCCCTCAAACAGAGTGAGAGAAGGGGAAGAGTCGGATATGATAGGCTCAGAAGAAAGAGTGGTACTGCCACTTGGTGAGAAACCGAGAACCTCTTGAGAATACTCCTCTAAAGCGACATCGATGATGTCAATTCGGTTTACCATTTCAGAATCATAGTTGGAGGAGTATCTTGAAGTTTGATCAAGGTTGAATGTGATGGCTTCATTACCAACACGCAAAGTGATTTCTTCTTCGAAAACATCGATTAGAGCACGACCCGTTCTTAGGAATCCCCTCCCGAGAATGAGAGGAACTCTTGGGTCAGCATCGAAATCAATAATCACGATATATGCTAGAAAATGGAACTTTCCTACTTTCACAAAGATATCCTCGGCAATGTCGAGGGGACGAGATATATTACGATCTGCAAGCTCGAGAGTCATGCAGGTAGGAGTGAGCTCAGGAAGAGAGAGTTTCTTCCAGACTGAGTGAGGCATTAGGTTGATGCTTGCACCAAGATCGGCCAAGGCAAAGCATTCAACCATCCCTAGGAAAATGCAAGGAATGAGAAATTTCCCAGGATCTCCAAGCTTTTCGGGAAGCTTTTTCAAGAGCACTGCTGAGCAGTGTTCGTTCAGTGGAGTTTTAGCCATCTCACAAAGTTTTTCCTTGTTACTTATCAAACTTTTGATTGTTGATGCAAATTTAGGCATCAGAAGAAGAGCATCCGCGAAGCTAATATCAAAATGTAATTCTTGGAAAATTTGGTAGAATTTTTCCATCTGATGACTAGCTTTTTCGCGGGTCTTTTGATCATTCAAGCGTGAAGGATATGGAATTGAAGGCTTGAGATTGTTTCTTGGAATTTCATCGGGAATTTCCGAAGGATCAAACACAACTTTTGGCTTGGGAGTCGGGACCGGGACAACTTGAGGGTGGACGTTGTTGGTACCTTCGTTATTAGTAGGAAGTACCGTGTCCGTGGTAACCTCAGGTTCACGTTCTGCTACCTTGGTAGGAGGAGAAGAAGAGGTAGAGGGAATCGTGGGTCCATTATATGAAACTCCACTTCGGGTAGTGATCGCATTAACATCGCCCCTCGGGTTAGCGATCGTGTTGCTCGGTAATGTACCTGAGCCCGAGGGTAGATCATTTAAAGACTTCTAAAGTTCAGAGATCTTGCTGACAAGTAACCGATTCGTTTCCTCTTGGGCTTTCATGAATTGTTTCAACACTTCATCGGAGGAAGACTGAATTGAACAACATTTTGATTTTGGTTAGGAAAATTTTGAACATGGTTGTTTTGAAAATTTCTTTGGTTTTGGTTGTTGTTACCCTGAAAATTGTTTCTTTGATTGAAATTACCCTGATTGTAATTCCCTTGACCTTGGTTTCTTTGAAAATTTCCTTGAAAACCTTGATTTTGATTGCCATTTTGAAAATTGTTTTGATTAAAATGACCTTGATTTTGGTTCTGGTTTTCAAAATTTGGGTTTTGACCTTGGTTAAAATCTCCTCGATTATGATTTTGATTCGAGTTACGGTTTGATTTTGATTGAAACTTGGTGGCCCGAGAAAATTGTTGGAACGATAGTTTAAGAGATTACGGTCCCCTTGTGGTTGGTAAGAGTTACCCCCCATATTGTAGGAACCTTGAGCAGCATAAACGTTCTCTTGAGGGTAACCAGCAGTGGCTGGACACTCGGAATACAGATGTGGGCCCCCACAAGTCTCACAACTTCGGGCTACGGCTTTCACTTGTTGATTTTGGATGGTTTGGTTCATCCTCAACATAGCCGTAGCAAAGTCGTCCATCTTTTTACTGAGAACCGCGATATCAAGAGATGATGATGAAGGAATGACTGATTTACATGACTCATCCCTCTCCGCAGAGGAATCCAAAAAGTTATGGTGGGCAGTTATGTTTTCAATTAGATCATAGCACTCTTCGGGACGCCTTCTCATGAAGGTCCCACCAGCAGCAGCATTGAGAATATCTCGGTGCCTCAATGTTAGACCATTATAGAAGGTGTCTATGATGGTAACTTGTAACATATTGTGGTTAGGGCACCGATCAATTGTGAGTTTATAACATTCCCAAGCCTCGAATAGAGACTCATCGGGACGCTACCGGAAGTTGTTGATATCATTACGTAACTTGGTAACCATGGAAGGTGGAAAATATTTGGCTAAAAACTTGGTTACCATTTCTTCAAAGGTGTGAATCGAATTCTTGGGGATTCGGTCAAACCAAGCAGTGGCATGATGGGTGAGAGAATAGGGGAAGAGATACAGACAGAGGGCATCATCGGTGACACCGTGTTGTTTCATGCTTTGGGTGACGGTAAGTTACTTGTCAAGATGCTTGTTAGCATCGTCACCCGGTAATCCGTGAAATTGACACAAATTTTGGACTTGTTGGATCATGTGGTGCTTGAGGCCAAAGTCCGTAGCCTCAATGGTGAGTGGTGCAATAGGTCCGCCCCTCCCTTGCATGGTAGGCTGACACAACTCCTCCATCGTTCGGAGATCGGGAGCTATTTCATCCTTGGGAGGGTCAGGGGGTGGTGGTGGCCCGTCGTCCATTTCTATTTTTGGTTCTTCAATAACAGTATGTAGCTCGGGTAAGATTTTCTGACTTTTACGCTTTGTTTGTGAACGAGTACGCATGCACTAAAAACAATTTTTTCAAAACAAGATCGAGGCAAAACAACAGGGAACTTAAACCAATAATCACAAGTGAATGGCTTCTTTGAAAAAGGTACACCACTCACAGGGATACAATGGCAAGTTTTAATCTTATGTTTGGGAACTTATTATGTTCACACCCCCAGTTGGTAGGTGTTCTGCCTTGGTTTGCGGTGGTAAGATTTTATGTATTGATTATTAACAGAAAATTGTTTTTGGCTTTTTGGGTGTGTGTGCAGAAAACTTTTGGAAATATTTTTTTGGTATCGATTCGTTAACCGAAATCGTTTTCTTTAAAATTACTCGCAGGGTGGCGGGAGAGAAGAATGGACTCTCTTCAGTTCGCAATTTAATGTCAGAACTTCCGTATTCCACCTGTGTAGGTTGTAATCTTAAAGAAACTGAAGTAATTTAACTTCACGATTGTTTTGTTGTTTTTTTTTTTTTTTTTTTTTTTTTTTTTTTTTTTTTTTTTTTTTTTGTTAACACTTTAGAAAAGTGTTAATGAATTTTTTTGATATGATTAAGATTTTAACAAAAACTTTTTACAAAAGTGGTGAAATTTGTACAGGGAGGGTTTTGAAAAACCACTAAACCTAAAAACGTTTTGAAACACGCAACAACCTCCCCGGCAGCGGCGCCAAATTTTTTATTGAGCCTAAACGGTCAACTAAAGTCAACCACAGATGTGGTCAATATAGTCAAACAGCTTAGATCCAATCTCCGTAGATAGTATAGAGTTTCCCCGGGTCGTTATGTCCCGACGAGATTGAAATGGTGTTTAGAAACGTTTGTGGGAATGAGTGGCACTGAGGACAGTAACCAAAGATGATTTGGAATTGATTATACTACTGATTACTTAGTATTTGAACAACTGAAACAATATTAACAATTATAGAACACAGATATGATTACAAGTACACAAATCAGAAATCAGAATTGATTACAGACAGATTAAAAGGTTAGCTTAAAACACTTTACAACTACAGGGGGTGCAAATGAAAATTTTACAAACTTAATTATAAAAAGAAAATTAAATTAAAAAGAAAAATATTTTTTTGATTATTTTATTATTTAATATTAATTATTTAAATAAAAACTATTTAATTATTTAATTAAAACTAATTAACTAAAAGGCTTTATACTACAAATTTTAACTAGAAAATTGCAAAATTAATTTTTCAAATTATAAAATGACTTAAAATAAATTTAGAAATTAAAAATACCTACTTTTGTCTTTTTTGGATTTTCTATTAATTAAATACTAATAATATTAATTAAACTATTTAAACTAATTTAAATTACTAATAATACTAAAAATGACTTAGAAAATTATAGAAAAAATTATAAATTTAATTAACCATCACAGGAATCCTAAAAAATTATAAGCAGTTTATAAAAATTAAATTTAGACTATTTTACTAATTATTTACTTATTTATTAATTAAAATCTAATTTAACTAAATTAATTAAAAAAATGGAAAATGAACAGTAGTAATTAAGAGACTATTTTCTAAAAATATCTGATGATTTATAAAACCTATGAAAAATATAAAAAGGTACTGTTGTAAATTAAAAATTAATAAAACTATTTAATATACTAATATTACTTAATTATTAATTTAACTAATAATAATTCTAATAATTACTAAATTAAAAGAGAAAAATCTAGGAAAATTACTGAAAATACTTTAAGATGAAATAAAATTAAGAAAAATATAAAAATGATGAAGTGCTTAATAATAAGCTGAAAAGAAAAATTAAAAACATGTATCCTATTAAATAAAAGATATCACTAATTTTAAAGTTGGTTTTTGTTGGTTTTTCTTTTTGACCACTGATTATTAGCTAAAAATAAACAACTTTTATGAAGACACTTTTGTTTTAGCTTATTAATAAGATGTGTGCACCCCCTTGTGCTTAACAGTTGGTTATTTAAGCTTATTAGGACTTGTGGTTGACTGAAAAAGCTAAGTTAAGCTACCAAATGACCAAACAAGATGAAACAGATGGAATCAAGCTTGAAATAAGCAAAATGACACAAATAAGCACTCTAAATAAGCTAAGACAACCAAATAAGCACTTAATGAAACACAAGGCCAACACAGGCCTTGAACAAGGACTTTTGGACCTCTGTGGGGTCCACAGAAGTGAAAGAGAGTCCAAAGTGCCTTCCAAGTTGACATGCTCAACTTCAAAATAAGCCAATAAGCTGGGCTTATGGCTTATTATTGAAGTCTAGGTGGGGATTGGTATTCTGGCTCAAACACTGAGTCACTCAGTGTATACAAGGAAATGGTCAAACTAAAAGCTGCTTGCAGCCCTACCAAATAAGCTTGAAATGGTAAAATAACCCCTGAACTATCAAGATGGGTTGCTTGGCTTTCCAAAAAGCCAGGAATCATGCACTGGGCCCACTAATAAGCTAGCTATGGTCTAGGGAATATTAGTGATCAATACTGAGCACTCAGTATGCATTTGTGAAATAAGCCAACTTTAAGGCACAATTAAGCTATGCTACAGGGAACTGAGATCCAATTTTATTGATAATCTAAAAAGATAAGCTGACAAGCTTTCCAGAAAGCTAAAAAACAAGACCTAACAATTTGATTTGCACCCTCGAGGGGGTTTGAAATCTTCACCAATCTTACAAAGTGCCCTGGTGCAAAAAGGGTACTTGCCCTGCAGTCTTAAAGAAGCCCTTGCACAAGCTTAAATAAAATTCACAAAAATAAGCTGAATATGGGTTTTGAAAGTTAAGCTGACACACTAAGACCTATGAAAGGCTCGGGGTCCCAATCCAATCACAAAAATCAAAACAATTATTCCCATTTTTGGTTTTCTGAAAACACTATGAATTTTGACTTTTTGATTTTTACTTTCAGTTGACCAAATTGAAATTGAATCATGATTTTAGGACTGATATTGGTTTAATAAGCTAAATTAAGCTAGACCACTCACTTGTGAATGGAAATGGGGCATAAGCCACTCTTTAACCAACACAGAGGGTTAATTAGACCTAATTCCAAGTGATTTTGACTTTTTAATGAACAATGCCTGTGTTTAAGTGTTGCTCTGAGCTAATGTGACACTAGGTTACTTGTGTGAACAAAAAACAACAACAACAAAAGGCTTGATCACAGAGAAACAATCAAATCCAAACACTACTTATGTAAAATAGTTTTGAAGAAACTTTTGCAAATAGAGACCTAAGCAAAATCTACTGATTAACAACACTCTAATAAGCTATAAGCAATCTAAAGAAACACAAATAAGCAACCACAGAACAATTTTACACTATAAAGAGTAGAAATGAGAATTTGGCTTACAAATGCCTTCCAGCTATAAACCAAGAACCAAGAACCACAGAACCTTTCCTATAGAACCTCCACAGGTTCACTAACCCAGGGCCATCCATGATTCACCCTGCTCCAGCTTGATGATCACCATTATCTCAATTTTTTATTTTTTTCTTTATTTTTATTTATTTTTTTTATTTTTTTTTTTTGATTTTCCTGAACCTACACTGCTTTTAAAGTTTCTAAAATCTTTACTAAGCTTTCTGGGAGCTTATGTTTGCCTATGAGTCCATATCATCAAACAGAAACAATAATAAAGCTTAATAATAATTTTTGAAATAAAAGTGAAATTTGCATAAACTGAAACAGATACTGAAACTTGAAATTTATTACTGCAAACAGTTGAGATTACACTTGAATTAACTAGAACAATGCTTAAAAGCTTGAGTTTTAACTGAAATAAGAAGCTACAATTTAAACGACATACTTAAACTATAATTATGCTACATGGTTGTCTTCAATGCTTCTCTCCCTTTTATATGCTCACTTTAGGGTTCCCCTTGTCTTTCTGAGCATTTCCCACTTGGAATTGGGACCATTGGATTAGAAACTTTTAATCTTGGTCGTTTGCTTGCTTTGGCACCAAAAAGAAACAGGGCAAATTGCTTCTGATAACTTGAAAAGGGTGGGGGTGCATTTATTGTGGCTTGTTTGTTAGGTGCAAAGGGTGGTGGAGAAGTGATAGGCAAGTGGGAGAGGGGGGATGAATACCAGGGGTGGTATTGTGAGTGGTGAGGTGGTTGTGTGAGAGGGAAAGGGTGAGGGTGGTGGTTTTGACTGGGGTTTGACCCAGGGTCAAACGTTTGACCCCGTAATATTAAGGGTTGGGTGTTTGGGCTTTGACTTGGGCTTGGGGAAATGGATTAGGATAGTGGGTGGGCTTGGGATTGTTTTTGGATTGGATTTGGTGTTAATAATAATAAGGGTCTGTTTGGTTCAGAAAGTATCACAAGGACCACTTTTGTAACATGCTGAAAATTAAGGGACCTAATTTGCCAATTTCCCAAAGTTCTCACAAGGTTTATTCCTGCCATAATTGGATAGTACAAGGACCAGATGTTGATTTTTCACTTTTACACCTCCAGGGACTATTTCTGCCTAACTTTGAAACTTCAAGGACCAAACATGTAATTACACCAAACTTTCCAACCAAGGACCATTCCTGCCAAAGATGAGTAGCACAAGAACAAAAATTTATTTTTTCAAAAGTTTTTACATCCCATGGACCATTTTTGTCAATTTTGCAAAGTTGAGGGACTAAACTTGTAATTTTATGAAACTTCACACCAAAGGACTAAATATGTAATCTGTGATTCAAAAAGGACCTTTGGTGACTTTTTCATGCTTTTAGAATAACCAGGGACTAGTTTTGACAAGTTTTAAAAGTTGAGGGACTGAAACTGCCAATTATGCAAACTTTGTTCATATTTCATCTGTTTTTTATCATTTTGCATCTGAAACATATAAAACACAATTTTGGGATATTTTCAGTATTTTGATGCATATTTGAGTGTTTTTTGATGTTTTGGCAGCTTAGATTAGGTAAAAAATGATGAATATTTACACACTCATCAGGTGGCTAAGAAAGGGAGGAAGGAGGTGATAAATTTGAGTGGAGAAGATGAATGAATGGGAGAGGATTAGGTTTAGGGTTTATTTATACCCGAATCTACAACTTTGGTCCTTCTAGTTTCGTCCTTTCCTTTTTAGCCACAAAACTTAGTTTATTAAGTGGAGTTAATAATCGACTTCTCCCGAAACACGAATACTTACTCACGAATATATTAAACGTCGCCCAAAAACGTTCGTATGCATCGCCATGAATTTAAAAGACGCGTTTCCGATCATTTTAAATATTAATAAGTTTATATTAAATAAAACGCAACTGATTTTCGTAAAAATTTAAATTATTAGGTTTTTCCTAGTGCCGGAGTCAACGTAGTGCCTAACAAACGCAACCACAATAATCCACAACATACATTTCATAAAAAAAATCAATATTACGAATCAAACTCCACAAATTCATAGATTCAAAATCACACGTTTAAATTTGACCTAATCCACTGAAAATAAATTCCAAACATTTGTATCGTTAAATTTTAAAGTAGTGTGAATTTTAAAATTTGCTCCCTAATTTGCCAGTTGTCACAATAATCGTTGCCTCTACACCACCTGGTCAAATTTCTCTCTTCAATTCTGATTGGTCATGTTGAGCTGCCAACAACATCTCACTATTAGATAAAGCCTTCAACAAACCTAAAGTTTAGCACAAAATTGGTAAAAGATCTAACGAGAAAAGTCAACACATCAAGATCGCAATTAAAAATAAATAAAAAAATAAAAAAATAAAAAATAACTAACTTGCACACAATATATACTCTCAAACCCCCATATTAATAACCAATAAATGCTTACATCGAGAAAAGAAGAATTAATTAACTAGCATCCCCTCTCACCTCTATTTATAAAGATGAGTAGGTACAATCCATATGAAATTAGAATTCCATAACATCATCGTCTGCCTTGCACACTAAGCAATCCTAGTTTAAGTCTAACATTAACTCTATTTAACTAAGTACAACTAAACCCCTATACATAGACTAAATTACACTTTAGCCTACTCAGAGTTGCTACTATATCATAACAATTTCCACTTTAGTAGTGATTCTTAGTCGATACTAATACTCAACATCTTCATCCAATGTTGGATTCTCGAACCAGAGACCACCTTGTTAACGACGCATTGTATCTTGGTAAACATCCAAGCTAGCTTAGATCCCCTGCGCATTCTTTCTTTTAATAACATTACCCTCTACACCATCTTCACAAGGTACTCCGGTTTCCATAATGTTTTCCTCATCTTTGCACCAAGGTGTACATGCTCATTTACCAAGCAGTTTGCGTTTGTCTTTTCTTCAAGTTGTTTAACCTCCAACTATCTTTGAGCCGCTACATCATCATCGTTACTATCCTGAATAACCTCAGCTTCATGAATTTCTAAAGCTCCCTGCAGTTCCACCCCAAACTAAACACACTTTTGAACATGTATTCCATGGAATCTTGTTTTAACACCAGGACCAAGTTTCTTGAAACCAACTTGTTTAGAACCTTCATGCTTTTGTACAACATTGCCATCGAGCTTTTCGATGTTAAACAGAATACTTGTACTAGTCGTTCTTCTTCAACCTTGTTAAAAACCTTGTCTAGTTGTTTCTTAACCAACTTTACCAACAAGTCTCAAAAGTCATGTGCTGTAAACCACACTTCTTGAAATATTGATCTACTAACAATTAGAAAACCCTAAAGTTTCGATCTTTCAACTTAAGTCTACAAAATCTGTACTCCAAACAATCACTTTTCTTGAATCCTCAAGAAACAACTAAAACCTTGCTTGTCTTCCAAGTTACCACCAAGACTCAATCTTCAAGAAACCCGCGGGAACCTTCAAACTCGATTTATCAATCCCTCTTATAGCAAAAAAAGCTTTGAAGCTTCTTAACCTTCAAGATTGATTTTCAACAAGGAACTTTAAATCGTTAACCTTTTGATGCCTTTAAACCCTTTGTCAAAACCGTTTGTAACCGATATCTTGATCTCCAAGTATACCCTAGGAATTGATGTTCTTGCACCTCAAGAAACCCTTGAGAAAACTTAACTTGCTCCGCAAGTTTCCTTTTAATCGACCTAGCTTCAGACACCTTACATCAATACAACAATTGCAAAACAATAACCGAAAAACAACACAAAAACCAAATAGCCAAGTTCGACAGGTTGTATCTCCCTAGTGAATGCTCTGATGCAAGATCCCTCAGGTGAGAACCTAGATCTATATGTCTTAAACCTATATTTCTTATTTTGTAGAAATCCAACGGTTAACGAACCCACAGTGTCAATTCTACCATAGTTGCAGAAACCGATGAACCAAACAAAATTTATTTTTTTTCTCTCGTTTTGGCTCTCCCCTTGTTGTGTGTTTCCTTCTTTTCGAACAAGGCCCCGATAGCAATTTTTGGTTAAAACCTACAACAAACCTAAAGCTTAGCGCGTAATTGATCAAAGTTCCAACAAGAAAAGTCAACACATCAAGATCACAAGATAATTGACAAAAGAAAAAACAACATGCACACGGTATATAGTTTGGAACCCCCTTTATTATTAACCAATAAAAAGGCTTTCATCGAGATAAGAAGTCTCACCGCTATTTATAGAGATGGTGGGGTACAATCCCTATGAAATTAGAATTTCATAGTATCCTTGCTTGCTTTGTAGACCAAGCAATTCTAGTTTAAGTTTAACCCTAACTCTATTTAACTAAGTACAATTAAATCTCTATATATAGACTAATTATACTTTAGCTTACTAAGAATTGCTACTATATCATTATACTTCGTAACATAAATAACCTTCTCAATAGATTTAATATTCTAAGATTTTTAGTCTAGTCCGAGCTTTCATGATCTAGTCGCTCAAAATAATAGATTATGTTATTCAGCTGAGCCTGATTGTGGACTTAGTATCTATTACTTGTTACTTTGCTAGGATTTTTTTTATCTCATGTAATTTATATATATTTTAGCTTAATAATATACAATTATTTTGATAGATTATGTTTAAGGTGTTTGATTTATGTGTAGAACTTGATTATGCAATTTATATATATTGTAGCTTAATAATATGCAAATGCCGCCGCCAAATGCACGGCCATCGATGGGTTGCGCCATTTTCTACATGACTGGAGTCACGCACACCATTTGCGTTTCTTATTCTTTTTTATTTTTTTGTGTGTATTTTTGTGTGTTTTATGCATCACTGTGTGTGTGGATGGCGATGAACAGTAGGGTTAACGATAACTAATTTTGTTTGGGCCTAAATAGTATACGAAATTTGGGCTTATATCAATTTGTACTAGTTTTGTTTATAGTGTTTGTTTATTTTAATTTATGTTTGGGCTTATATCAATGTTTGTTGAATGTGCTACTATTTGACATACAAATTTATTACTAATTTTGTTTGTGATGGTTGTTTATTTTCGTACTTTGTTTGTTTTTCGTATTTTAATTTTTATTTTTATTTTATGAATGAAATTTAGTTTGTTTGAAAAAAATGATGGGGCCTAAAAACTAAGAAATGACATGCAAACGGTATGTGATATGGTAGGGGGTATTTTTTGTGTGTAAATGTGAAATGTGAAATGTGAAAAGCTGAAGTAACGCTAATTTGACACAAACGGTACACAAACAGCTTGTGACGATACCCCTTCCTCTAATGTATAAAAATCTCTACGCAATTCTTTCGTTGCAATTAATTGCTTCCAAGGGTGAAACTGTAGAAGTATCTACGGACTGACAAACAACGTGAGTAATGATAGAGGGACATGCTTCATATAATTAGGGAATTGATATTCACTTCACAAAATTGATGCACACATAACAATATTACATTAAAAATGCATATGTTACATCATGATATGTGCATAATTATGGTGTGTACATCAATATACATGGTATGAGTATCACTCCCTAAATAATTAATTTCTCTTTCATAACTCTTACCAGTGATATTTTTTAGAACAGCACCACACTTGAAATTCGACCCCCCGAGTTAAACCATCCAAACGGACAGGCTCCGGGACCAGAACCATTAGGAGAGACTCGCGAAGGGAAATCCCTAGAACTCTCAGCTTCTCAATAAGAGGAAAATAGGGATTTTCTTTGTCACCTGCGAAGCTCGAACCCCATGTATACCTCTCTCCAAACTGCAAAAGAAATTCAGATGACCAACTGAGTAAGGGGTTGTTTCTTTTTTTCCTTAGCTAAGGATTCATATGGGTCCCACTTTCATATAAGCATCTTAATTGGGAGGAGATGATAAATTAACTCTTGTGGATATAGACCATTTAAGAGACTTTTGTGGGTCCCATCTAAAAAGTAATAATATTAAATAGCATCTCTTAGCTAAGGGAAAAAAGAAACACCCTAACATATTATTAGGGATTAGTTCTAGTCATGCGTATGATTTTCCGACATGATATTGTCTTTTCTGTTGTGCTTTAAAATCTGAGCTTGCAAAACCAACATTTTCCACAGTTTTCATGTGCCTGTAATCTTTTTTAGTTCAAAGCTCGTCTCGCATTTCCTACACGAGAAATTCAGACCTCCGATGACTTGCATTTTACCATTTCAACATGCTGTAATTTAATCAATTAACCTGATAATGTATCTTTGTTGACATTGACTTAAAAAGAATGTAAGCGGGGACTGAGAGAAGAAATATTTATGGTCTACGGTCAATTCTCACTAACTCCTCTTTCTAAGAAAAGAGAGAAAATGACCTTCAAAAGAATAATTGTGTCGATGGAACCTTCTGTACTAACAATGACTAGTTTATTACAAATTGCATAGATTAATGATTGCATCTACTATTTAAGTATTTAACATTTATAATTTAAAATAATTGTTTTAGTCCAGATATCTAATTTTGCCGGAACAAAATAAATTGTCTTTTTGCTAGATAAAAACAGAATAATTGTCTTAATTTTGTTAGTTACGATAATAGAAGATGTTCAAAGTATTGTTACATGTGTAACACAAAAGATTCGTGTCTTAATATTACTCTATGTTGTGTGAAGCTTTTCAATCAAAAAATTGTGAGTTCAAGTCATGTTTTTTTATATGTGAGATAATTTGTAATTTATATATTGTAAGATAAATAGTTGATATTCAAAAAGTAAATAAAAGTTCAAATTGTAGCATGTGTAATAGTGAATTATCGAAAAATGCTACAGAGGTTAAAAAACTTAAAAGGCATCCACGGGCAGTATTGATTTTCACATATATATATATATATATATATATATATATATATATATATATATATATATATATATATATATATATATATATATATACGAGCGGGGTACCCGCGCGTTGCTGCGGGAATGTTGTGTTTATTCCAAATTATTTTTATTATTTTTAATTTTTTTTAGGGACTAAATTTGCAAAAGATCGCTAACGGGGGACTAACGGTGCAATTTATAGCTAACGTGAGGGACTAAAAGTGTAAAATCGTTAGCTACAGTACACATACTATTACAAACTGATTTTTACTGTAGCAGTTACTGTTTTGTACTGTAGCAACGTTATTTTCAGTTTTAGTCCCTTAACGTGGCGTTCTTTGCAAAGTTAGTCCTTAGGGACTAACGGTGAAAAAAAGTTAACCTTAGGGGCTGTTTATGTTTATTATTTGTACAGAAAAAGCCCCTGAAGTTACTGTTCCTTTTCAAATTTAATCCACATTTGTTAGATAACGGTCGTTAAGGACTAACTTCACAATTGATCGCTAACCTCAGGGGCTAAAATTGGCAAACACGAAACTTGCAAAGTTACTGTTGCTACAGTAACAATTACGCCTTTTAGTATATATATATATATATATATATATATATATATATATATATATATATATATATATAGTTTATCTTTATTTTCAGAACCCTGTTAAGTGCGGGAATTGCGAAAACTCTAATTTTGCATTAGAAAACATGCATGTTCATATAAAAATGTATGTTTTTTTACATACACCTTAATACACATAATACATGTTTATATAAAAACCTGTTAAGTGCAATAGATCAATGCAAAATGGTTTTATTTTTAGAACCATGTTAAATGCGGGAACTGCGAGAACTCCAATTATGTATTAGAAAACATGCATGTTCATATAAAACATGTATGTTTTCTTACATACACCTTAATACGCAGGCATGTGTATGTAAGAAAAATACATGTTTTATATGAACATGCATGTTTTCTAATGTAAAATTAGAGTTCTCGCAGTTCCCGCACTTAACAGGGTTCTGAAAATAAAGCCCCATATACATATATATATATATATATATATATATATATATATATATATATATATATATATATATATATATATATATATATATATATATATATATATATTTGAAAATTTCTGAAACTTAGGAAAAGTTTTTTATGTTGTTTATTTTTTATTATTTTTTTTTTAACTTAAGTTTTCTCAAAAGGGACTTTTGAGGAATGACTTGAACTAAACTCCCAATCATACCATTGAAGTATTTAATGATAAAAAGGATTAGTCAGGTGATTAGACACGTGCACAAAAAATAAAAATAATAAAAAAATAATAATTTCATTTTTCCCATTAGAATGAAAGATTTTTTTAAGCGATCACTTGAGTTCCTCAAATCTCTACTAAATGACTTACTCAAGTTTCCTCTTCAAATCATTTAAAAATTTAAATTGCGAAAGTACAAAATAAAAGCTTTTTATTTATTTTTTTCATTGGAGTTAATATTGTGATAAGAGTGCTCGGTGCAACAGTTATACGCTCATTATAGGGCAAAGTTGGGTTCTATAACACGGTACGTGATATAGGAGCGGAAGTTACGTGCACGCAAGATTTTTATTATTTTTTTTTAATGGTGTTTTTGAGATTTTGTGTTATAAAAATTTTATATGATAAAAGCTGATGTGACACTTTTATAACTCGCCCTATAACCTGAGTTGCACCTGGCACTCTAATAAATACAAGATAACGGAAATATGAGATGAAACGAAGAAAGTCGCAAAATTTTGGTCTATGATAAAGTTTTCTTTACAAACAAAGCATATAACAAAATTGACACTCTAAAGTTTATAATTTTACCTTTTTACATTTTAGTAAATGTACACTAAAAGAATTCCTCATCACCAATGTTTTGAAAATTGGGTCTTTAATCGACTCGGTCGAGTTACTGAGTCACCGATTCGACTACCGGATCGACCCGGTTTTCTATTTAAAAAAAACTATTTTTCTCAACAATACGATATATATATATATATATATATATATATATATATATATATATATATATATATATATATTAATAATAAATAAATAAATAAATATATATATATATATATATATATATATATATATATATATATATATATATATATATATATATATTAATAATAAATAAATAAATAAACAAGAAAACCAAACCCGGTTGGGCTTCGAGAATCGGGTTAGCCCGGGTCACTTAAAACTCGGTGGGTCTAACTGGGTTTCGAGAAATAAAAACCGAGTTTAATATAACCCGTTTTTTGCCAGAACTGGTTCAACCGGTTAACCCAATCGGGTCGAAGCGGTTACAAAACATTGCTCATCACTACTATCTCTCGAGTACTTAGAATAATTATACAAACAGCCCTAGCCCTTGAGTATTTAAGGGTCATTTTAGTAGAGATACTTGCTCGCAGATACCCTCGTGTTACAGCAACGAGTATCCTGTAATTTGTGATAAATGTTTTTCATTTTATTTTTTCTGTTACAATAATACTATGTTTTTTATTTTATTTTATCTATTACAATAATATTAAACTAATTCATATGTAATTGCATAGTACTCGCCGATGATTTCATATAAAGGTAGAAGTACTGATAATTGGTTAGATTTTATTGTCAATAGGTATTACAATCATTTTTATTATTTGCAAACAGATTTTTTTTAGTTCTTGTTTCAAGATAAGATTTGGACCTTTTACATTATTTATTTTGATGATTGTTAATGTGGAGTGAATTTATTTTGTAGCACTTTAATAAGAAAAATAATTTACAACTTTTAGTAATTATATTACATTGAAATAATTTATTGTGAATAAAAAATAAATGTAATATGCTTTAATTGTATTACTTAAATTTTAATTATTATTTTGGTTTTTATGTTGACTTTAAAAAAAAGGTTGACTATAGCTTGGAAGAAATTTTTTTGTGTTAAATTTGTTTGGACGGCACGCTTATTGATTTGTATTGCTTAAAAATGTCTTAACATATTTAATGGGAGGTGATTTGTACATTATATTTTAATTTACACACTCATGTACAAAATAGATATCGTAGATAATGTACAAGTGTGTAATGCATGAAGTTATGTGATTCAATAAAAAATATGAGCGTGTAAATAGGGGCAATTGCATATATACCCACTAAAAGTTGCATATTTGCATATATACCCAAAACATGCTTAAATTACATTGTACATTATGCATTGAAAACTAGTATTTTGGGGAAATATGCAAGTTTTTGAGTTTTAGTAGGTATATATGCAATTCCCCCTAAATAAATTGAATGAACTCCCTCGGCCATAGTTTAGATATTTAAAAGGTTGAGATATTTTAAAACTTTGTAGTTTAATCATAAACTCCTGCAATTCCCCCTAAATAAATTGAATGAACTCCCTCGGCCATAGTTTAGATATTTAAAAGGTTGAGATATTTTAAAACTTTGTAGTTTACTCATAAACTCCTTGGTCATTAACACAACTTTACATAGTGTAACATAACTTTTGTAAAGATGGGTTTTTATTCTCATAGATGACCACTTTTCATGACCCATGAGCACTCTTTCTTTCTCTATATAATAATTGTTACACAAAAATCCAAACCCAGTAGAAGAAAAAGATGTTAAAAAAATTGGTAAATGCACTTCATTCACTTTTGGGTCAATGCTTTTCTGGCGAACCACAAACCACCACCACCACCACAGGTGATCATTCATTTGGCCACCATGGTGTTTCTTCATCCACTGTTGGTGTTTCAGCCCTTGCTCAACACCTCTATCACTTTGAAATCACCTCTCAGGTACACAAATTCCGTTAACATCAAGTTAGTATAAATGGGTTATGTTTATTTATTTCGTGTTCGCGAGTTGAAAAGAAATAAATGAAAAATGAAAGGGAAAGTTGAAGAGTCTATAATTATCTGGATGGTGTAAAATGGTGAGATATAAAAGGTTTTTGCTAAAAAAAAGTAGGTAGATAATCACTATAAATGATAATCTCAAATCGGTGACGAGTGATACTAGTTGCATGCATGATTGTATAAATTTATGACTTGTTTAATTGATATATGTATATGTATAGGTTCCAGAAGGTCTGAGTAGACATGTGATTTCATCAAGAAAAGCTCAGTCTAACTGGTAAAATTTCCAACTATTACTTTACTATATTTGCACTTCACTTTTTTACTCTTCAACAATAAAGATAAAAACTCATTCTATTTAAGAACTAGGGGTGACAAAGATTCATGATCAGCCACGAAAATAAACAGGTTAGAGTTGGGTTAAAATAGGTTTCGGGTCGTGTTCAGGTCAACCAATCTACCCACTTAATGAATGAGTCATGTTTAAGTTGGTTACAAGTTCACCCACCAGCCGGTTTAAGTTTTATAGAAACTGAATGTATAATGGCTTGACTGTCATGTCGTGTTTGAGTTATACGTATACCGGTATGTGAGTTAGGTTTCGCAAGTCCGTCTGTGAGACTTAAACAGGTCGTTTTTGGGTTAGGTTATACCAACCTGAACCTGACCCAAATTGCCACCAGTGACAACTGCAGTAAGTATTACCCTTTTGACTTTTCAAGATCAAAATTGACCTCTAGTTTCAAATCTGAGGTATATAATTCTTCATTGTTTGTAGTTGGTTTTTTTGACGCTTAAAAGAAATGAATTGAAGGTATAGGAAACTAGCAAAGGCATGGAGGGAATCAAAACCTCCACCAAACACACCTGAAGAGGCTTCTAGACTTGTAATCCTCACTCTACAGAAACACAAACAACCCGATGTGGAGGGCTTATTGGCGTTTTACGGTCTCCCTATTATTTATTTGTTTGATGAGCTCACAACCACTGAATCTCCACAAGCAGACGGGCTCAAGTTTAAGTTGCACACACTTCCTGTAAGAAAACTAGTACTTACTATAACTATACTCACACCTATAACTCGATGTAATTGTAGCTTTAAATATTCACTTGATTGAAAAAGGTGGATGGAAAGACAGTACCAGATGGGGATGGTCTAAATGTCTATGTTAGTGCCTCAGATGCTCGTGAATCATCACAACTTCCTCAAGAGGTACTAATGGCTGTGATTGAACGCAATGAAGCACGTGCTGTGAGAAACTACTCTAAAGCAGACGCACTACAGAAGCAAATCAATGATGCAGGCTATCGGTATAACTCATGAATATAGGATTGTGATAATACTCTAGTTTTTAAATGTATTTTGAGTTTATACAACTTGTTGTCACAGGGTACTAAACATCAATGACGAAGAAATTCTAGCACGAAGGTACCGGATTAGACTAAGGTATTTTTCTTGTTTGTATACTTTGTGCCATAAGATTAGTTTCTATGAGCCTAGATCGCTGGGTTGGGAAACGGGTCAAATGATTTTGGGTCAAGCCCGTTCAGGCTGGCCACCCTCCATTTTCCTTTTTCTTGTAAGATTACATAATAATTTGTATATTAAAGGAACTTATATAAATGAAATTTGATAATTTATTACGAGTCACTACAACAACAACGACGACGACGACACCCAATCCGCCGGGGCGGGGTACGGGGGAGGTAGAATGTAGACAGATTATACCCCTACCCTTGGGTAAACCCGAGAGTAGGAAGACTGCTTCAGGAAGACCTCCGGCAAGTGTATGACTGTATGAGTGAGAGTAAACGTGCTCAAATATATGTGAATGTGATGCATGGCAAGGGAAGATAACTAAGCATATGGCAAATAAACTATGTAAACAAAAAATACAGTAGACAAATATCATCATGTGTTAAAAACACAGTATACAACCCATGAAAGTATATGAGATAATAATGCATACGACCAAGTGCTCAAGAAAACCCACAACAAGATCAAAGAAAAGGCAAGAAGCATGTACAAACAAGGCAAACATAAGCATATAAGCAAGGTAGCCTGGTAACATTAGAGCATAAGCGCAAGCAGAGAAAATGGCATAAGAGCAAAAATAAATATAAGAACCTACGGGGCAGCTAAGCTTTCTTTGGGTACACTACACATTTCATTAAGTCTGTGATTGGTGGTCTAATATGAGTGAATGGAAACAGGGGAATTGATGCACCTGAAAATGCACAGCCGTACGGGAAAGAAGCAAAGGATGAGTTGGTGAAAATAGTCAACGGCAAGTGTGTGACAATTTGGGTATTTGATGAAGATCAGTATGGACGTTGTGTTGGAGATGTCTACTGTAATGGCATTTTGGTACAGGTATTTTTGCTCAAATTTACTAACAAACATAAATATGCATGCAGCTAATTATATTTAAATTTGATACCACAGAAAAGAATGTTGAGGAAAGGACTTGCATGGCACTACACTGCCTATGACAAACGGCCCGAATTTCAGCAGGTGATTCATTACTTAGTTTTTGTTATGTGATTTTTTGCTAAGAACAATCATTTTTTTATTTGTGTGTGATGTGAAACTGGATGAATCTGTTTCATATCAGTGGGAGAAAGAGGCGAGAGCCAAGAGAATTGGTTTGTGGGCATTATCGGATCCTGAGAAGCCATGGGAATGGAGGAAGAACAATCGTCAACACAGATATTAAACCAAGTAAATGGGGTGTAAAAATAACTATGTTGATGACCAAACTGTTAAGATTACATTATCCTTTACATGTATGTCCTATTGATAACCTGTAAATGCTTGCTGTAGAGTTGTATGTATGAACCCTTTAGATTGGGATGCCAGTTGGCAAAGTAAGTACTCCGTATAACTCTGTTGCTGTAAAGGCATCAATCGGGATTTTATTATCACAAAACTGTTAGCTTTTTCGTCAATATTGTTTGATGTATTTTTTCTAGGATTTTAATAAGAACCCTATAAGTACTTTCCCTATTAATATTTGGTTAGTTTATGTTATTATAATTTCTTAATGAACAAGTTAAGTATATGATATCTTTTTATTATATACTAGAAGTATACCCGCGCAAAGCGCGGTATATAGCGGCAAATAATTATACTTGTGAAATCGTGATTCTGGTTCTCCTTTCATGCAAAGCGTGTGTTTTGAAATATATATATTTTTTTAATTAATATAGTGTGTTTTTTAAAAGTTATCAAGTTTAAAATTGATCAAGTTTAAGGTGTGTTAAAGGATATTTAATGATAATTTAGGCAAATTAAATTAATTAAAATTTTTTAGATTCAAAATTTCTATATTTCAAAAATGTTTATTCACTCTTTATAAATAGTATTAGCTTCAAGACCCGCCCGATGAGTGAGCTAACTCCATAATTTAATTTTAATTAATATTAGACGATTAATTTTTAAATTTGATTATCATCTACATATTATAAAGCATGAATGACTACTATAAATAGAATACTTAAAATTAAGCATTACACATTTCAATGCTAAAAGTACAAGTGATTCAAGACAATTAGACATTTAATACAATTAATGAGATATAATTAGACATATACAAGTTTAGTAGCTTCATGTACACACCACTTTGTTTTTGCCATTAAAGTTTAAAATTAATGACTTAAAATTGAATTATGTACATTAAATACAATTAATTAAATAGTCAATAAATACAATTAATACACTTATTAAAACACCTCTTACATAAGAAATACAAATTATCAAGCATATTGTACAACCAACTTAAACACAATTCCTGCATTAAATATCACTAATACAAATAATAAAGCATATTATACAAATTTTTAAGCCCGAACGGGCAATGGGCCAAATGGGCTCGAGCCCGAACGGGCACGGGTCAAACGGGCTCGAGCCCGAACGGACACGAGCCAACGGGCTCGAGCCCGAACGGACACGAGCTAAAAGAAATTTTTAATATCCGTAAATTTATTATCAAAAATATATAATAAACTAAAATATGTTCACATATTGTACAAACCAAACAAACTACTAAACAAAAACATAAAATAAATAATAAATAAAATAATACAAACTAAGCAAAATTTCATCAAACTTTTGCCATAAAAAACTAATCAGTAAAACTATTGCCAAAAAACGTACAAATAAAATAAATTATTTACCGAAAAAATTAAATTACAGAGTGCCCGCAGCTGCATCGCACGGGGACTCTGCTAGTCTCTAAAAAGCATAACAAATATTTATTGAATCACACAAACACATAAGAATAAAAAAAATGTGTAATAATAGAAAACCATGTACCATACCCAAAAAATGTAAATGTTCAAAGACTACGATATACTTACTTATATATACAACATTGGTGGTTTCACGTGTATAACATTTTTTTTTTTTTTTTTTTTTTTTTTTTTAATGTATGTAACATTCTTTTTTTTACGATTAGTCATTAGCCACATACTATTATTTCATTCATATGACATAATAATTATTTCGATTCATTTGCGTCCGTCACTGAAAGAGTAACACATACTTGTCAGAAGCATAATTCATGTAGAAAATTAGAAGGGGTTGAATAGTTTTACGTATTTTTAATTTTATAAAAACTTTGTTTCAAAAATTTTGATTCGAGTTTATGTGAAATCTACTCTTGTACAATATAAACAAATATATATATAAACTAAATAACAAAGTAAGTAAAGTAGTAAATACGAGATGGAAAGATCGAACCGCGAGACAAGAGATTTATAGTGGTTCGGCTACAAGGACACCTTCTTTGCCCTACTCCACTCCCCGAGCACCTAACACAAGAGTTTTCTTACTATGTTAACAAGCTCCCTTATGGCGGAGAAAACCTTACACACCAATTATCACACCACAACTTTGTCACACCTTTTTCACAACTTCTACACAACTTCTTAACACATAACCACTACTTAATCACACCACTATTTCTTCACGCCACTATCTCTTCACAACTTCTCTACCTACACACCTTACTAGCCTAATTCCTTATGCTTACACTTATCTAACTAATATTCATAACTTATACACAAGTGGATGAATAATATACAAATGATGATACATAAACAACTTAGATGTTGAGGTCACACTTAAGTTGTAATACTTCTTGTCTTGATAGATAGAAGTATTCTTCTCTTGCACTTGAATGGATGAAACTTAAATCACTTGAAAACAAAAGCTTAAGATTATATATGATCAAAGGAGAATAGAGAGGAGATTTAGATCAGAAAGTTTGGAGTGCAAAAGGTGAGGTAAAAATGCGGAGAATGTCCAGTATTTATAGGCAAAGCTGGGAGGAATCTGGAGCGTGCCGATCCCCTTAATTAGGGTGTCGGTCCCCTTAATTATTAAGGGAACCGCCTAGTAAATTAAGGGGCCACCCTCCAGAGACGTTGCCCAGTTTTGTTTTTTTGTGAGGAAGGTTTTTCTAGACCATTTTTCCCATTTTTGGTTGAAAATTTGAATTTATATATTTATAATGATTTAAATATATTCTTTTATTTTCAAAAATGATTTTGTAAAAGATATAAAATATTTTGTGACATTTTATAAAAATTCTAGTGTTTAAGAAAAATGTTCATTTGATCATAGAATGCAATAAACACTTTGTTTATTCATACATTAAGTGATTTGGATGCAAGGTAAGTGAATATTTATCACTAAATACTTGTTTACGTCATAATTTTCACTTCAATGGGTTTACGTTTTGTGATTATCAAAACATAAAGATATCGATAAGTATTAATAATGTTTTAGGCATTATTTATATCAACAATCTCCCTCTTTTTGATGATTACAAAACCCTAAACTCATTACGTCTAAAAATTAATTTTTAGACAAGTATTTAGTGAGTTTATATTCATTTCTTCCCCTTTTTGTAGAATCAAAAAGGTTATGCCGACTAGCTTCATAAATTAAGTTTGACGGGTAGAAAGCTCCCCCTTGATGTGTGCTCCTCCTCATTCGAGGGCACTAAGGAATCGTGCTATGGAATGCTTGGCTACAAAAACATGCTAAGAGTACAAGGCATATATATGCAAAGCAAGAATAAAGCAACCATAGACAACAAATTCATTCAAGCATTTAAGATGGTCATATAAAATATATGAGCATCATTACATCATTCAATATGCTTGAAGCATATTGATTACAATAAAAGAAAAGAAACAAAATAGTCCTAAATTGCCAAAGAAAGCTTCTTGGACTTGCTTACAACACATGGTTGAATGGGTTTATTTGTTAGAGGGGAACATAAGCATAAAGCTTAGTTGTTTGATGGAGAAGGGTATGGAGTAGGGTATGGAGCGGAAGAGGTGGATCTCACAATGTTGTATCATGTTAAGGGAGGTATTGGATGAGGACGAGTTAGAAGATATTCGATCTAAGAAATATCTTCGCTCAAGTAGCAGATTGCAACAAGGGCAATAGTGGGTGTGGTTTGTAACTTGATCCAAGTTGAGATAGTGGGGTAAGCAATTTGCATATGGTGATGATGGAGGTTGCCCATTGTTGCGTTGTGCAAGATGCATAGCAAGGAGATCACTTAGGTCATGGATTTGGTTGATTTCTTCACGGAATTTTTGCTTTTCCGTGGCAATGTGGAGTGAGTCATTTGTTTGGTATGGATGAATAGGGTTTTTGTAGTTGGAAGTGAAGTTGTTAGAGGTGTAGTTTGATGGTTGACCAAATTGATATGGATCATTGTAGTTGGTTTGAGGTTGAGATGTGTAGCTTGGAATGAAGGAGGATGTTTGGCCAATGTTGTATGGTTTGTAAGTGGATCAAAGGAATGTCCTTGTGGGTTTGGATTATAGTTTGGGAAGTAAGTGGTTGGAGGTGTTGATTTATTACCAATTTCATTGGTTGCGATGGACTTGTTTCGAGGGTTTTTTCTTCGCCAAATGGGTTTTTCGGTCATCCTTGCTAGCCTTGAGGCTTTTGATTTTGGTTTGTTTGGAGAGGCCATGATGTGATGAGTTGAGAGTTTGAGGAATGGAGTATTTATAGTGTGAGATTTATGTGATTAGGGATGGTTAATGTTTGTTTGAGAGTTTAGGATAAAATATGTTTGTGAATTTTGGGAAGTGTAGGGTAAAATGGGCTAAAAAGCAGAAAAAGATTATGTAAACTCGACCTTTAGATGGTCGATCCCCTTAATAATTAAGGGGGCCGCCTTATGAATTACGGGGGCCGCCCATCTGGTGGTTCCCAGTTTACCAGAATAGGGTTTTTGGCAGAAAATTGTAGAAAAGGTTTTGTTTTTAGGTTGGTTTCAAGCAAGCTCAACTCTTTTTGGCAATTTAGTATGTAATATAATTATAACTAAGCATGCATGCAAAAACAGCTAACTGATAGATCAAATGAGCAAGTCAGTCTTCCTAGTAGAACTATCTTAGAGCAAGGGCAAAGGCAACTAGTGAGTGAGAAACTAGTGATGGAACAAATGTGACAATGATATTCTTGACTTTGTCCTAGTGTGTGCCTATATGCAACAAATGTGGAGATGTGATTGCTTCGACTTCTAATGCAAAAGTGAACATATCCTTAGAAGCAATCCAAATTCTCCTTGATTCGATTTTGCTCAATTCATGAATTTCAAAGGTATACATTAGATTATATATTTTGAAAATTCATGTGAGATTTCATGCATGATTTTAAAGAATGTTTTTAGCATTATTCAACAATGCAAGAAGAATGGTTTTCATGTATTTCCTAGAAGTGAGAATTGTTTAACTAAAGTAGATTGGGTTTTGTACAAATGTTTATGCAATAGAATGTTGTTTCCCAATCTTCAATTTTGTGCGAAATAGATTCCTAGACTCAGATGCGAAGAGAAGAAAAAGAAAATAGATTTTATGCAATAAATAAGTAATGTAAATGCAATAAAATTTAGTGAATTTGTTCCATCATTCCTAATCCTAAACGCAAGTGGTTAAATAGTTCACGCTTAAAGGGTTTAGTGAATATATCCGCAATTTTATCTTCCGATGCAACTTTTTCTATAGTTATGTTTCCTTTTTGTACACTATCGCGAAGGAAGTGATGACATATTTTTATATGTTTAGTCCTAGAGTGTTGAACGGGATTCTTACTTAAATATATAGCACCTTTGTTATCGCACATAATAGGGATATTTTCTAACCTAACGCCATAGTCTACGAGAGCTTGTTTCATCCATAATGCTTGTTGACATGCCTTTCCAGCGCTTACATATTCGGCTTCGGTGGTAGAGATAGCAAGAGCGGTTTGCTTTTTCGAAAACCAAGATGTTAAACAACATCCCATAAACGTGCAAATACCGCTAGTGCTTTTTCTATCCACGTAGTCTCCCGCATGATCCTAATCCGCATAGACGACGGTTTCTATGCTGGATCCCTTAGGATACCATAATCCTAAGTGTACAGTGCCTTTAATGTATCGGAAGATGCGCTTAACCGCTTCTAGGTGAGAGGTTTTGGGATCCTCTTGAAAGCGGGCACAAGGCAAACACTAAACATGATGTTGGTGTTGGAATTATATATAACATGACATGCATAAATATAAACAATTAACATCAAGTAAACACATGCGGAAGCGTTATAACAAGATCATATAACATGTAATTAATTAATCAATAATAAATAGTAAACTCACATTTGTGATTCTAGCCCGAACAAGAATCAATCAAAGCAAATCTTCAAATAATGAACCCTAATTAGGGTTTATGTGGATTATAAGAATAACCCCTTACCTTTTTTTTATTCAATCCAAGATATAACCAATAGTGTGGTTATATCACGTTCTTGTACACACGTATTAATTCAAGTAAAAGATTATGCAAGTAATTTAAACACAAAACAATTTGAGCTTTATAAAAATTGAATCCCTTATGAGAGGGTTTGATGGATCGATTTTAGGGACAAGAAAAGAAGGAGAGAAAAACACCAAGAACTATGTGTACAAGAGAGATATGTAACAATGAATCCTTGGCTTTGTTTATATAGTAGAGTTAACTTGGATTCCAAGGCACAAAGGAGGTGCCCTCCCTTTGGCCGATTGGTTGTGGAACCCTAAAAGGGATTCCGGAACCTTCTTGACTTACCAATTAATCACCAATAAAACTTTCATTTTCTTCCTCTAGCGGTCGTTAGCCATTTTCTATTAAATACTAACGGTCGTTACTCGTTTTGTGTTTATTAATAATTATATATATAACATTTATAAATAATTATTCATTTACTCTTCATATGCAAAGTGTGCAATCCCGTGATCTCGAGTTCGATCATAACATACAACTATTAATTTGTGTTCATAAATCTAACAGTCGGGTCTACTTTCCGTTAAGTATAGTAAACTACCTATCATTCCTCTATACTTAGTATTATCTATGGACTCACCTTCTTCATCCTTTGTGAGTTTCACTTCCGTAGACATTGGTGTTTTCATGGGTTTTGAGTCTTCTAGTCCAAACTTCTTAAGCATTTCCTTAATGTATTTAGATTGGTTAAAGAATATTTCATCTTCTAATTGTTTTATTTGTAATCCCAGGAAGAAGTTTAGTTCACCCATCATACTCATCTCAAACTCATCATGCATGATTTTGGCAAATTCATCACACATTTCTTGACAAGTCGATCCAAATATAATGTCGTCGACATATATTTGAACAATGATGAGATTTGGGTTTTTCTTTTTAGTGAAAAGAGTGTTATCTACCACCCATAGAATAATCATGTTTAATAAGAAATGCTTTTAATCGATCATACCAAGCCTTAGGAGCTTGTTTGAGTCCATATAAAGCTTTCTTGAGTTTATAAACATAATCAGGTTTTGCGAAGTCAATGAATCCTGGAGGCTGTGCCGCATAAACTTCTCATTGATAAAACCGTTAAGGAATGCACTTTTCACTTCCATTTGGAATAACTTACAGTCTAGGGCGCATGCATAGGCAAGTAGTATTCTAATTGATTCTAATCTAGCTACGGGGGCGTAAGTTTTGTCATAATTAATTCCTTCTTGTTGATTATAACCTTGGGCAACTAACCTAGATTTGTTCCTAGTTACTATTCCGTTCTCATCTAACTTATTCCTATATACCCACTTAGTTCCTATGATGGTCATGTTCATTGGATTTGAGACTAATTCCCAAACATCATTCATCTTAAATTGATTTAGTTCTTTTTGCATACCAATAACCCAAGTTTCATCTTTTAAGACTTCATTAATGTTCTTAGGTTCTATTGCTGAGAGGAAACAAAATAAGTTATTTTTATCTTGGGCTTGTGATCTAAGGGTTCTTTGATTAAGGCTTCCTATTATGTTATCTAGATTCCTTAATATTTACTACTTCGTTATCTTCTAGGTCTATAATTTCATTATCATTTCCTAAGGGTTTTGTTTTACTAACCTCAATGGCTTCTTCTTCAACTAAGTCATCATCTTCTAAAGGTAATGTTTTAGAAGGTGGTGGTATTTCATCAAATGTTACATTTAATAATTTTTCTACTTTCATGGTGTGTTTGTTAAGTATTATACATGTTTTACTATTTTGCGAGTAACCTAGAAATATTCCTTCGTATGATTTTGGGTCGAACTTAGTAAGGTAATCCCTAGTATAGCATTTACTTCTGAATACCCTAAAGTAGTTTAAGTTAGGTTTTCTACCTCTTAACAACTCATAAGGAGTTTTTCCTAAAATTCTCCTAATTGAGACTCTATTTATTATATATGTTGATGTATCTACGGCGTGGCACCAAAATTTTTATGGGATGGATTGTTCATTTAGCATTGTTCTATTCATTTCTTGAAGTGACCTATTCTTTCTTTTTACTATACCATTTGATTGAGGAGTACGAGTGTAGCCTCTCGTAATTTTCCCCAACGGTTAGTAATTTCTTACAAGTTATTACGCTATTTAAATACCCACTTTTACGTATGACAAAATTTTTTTTATATATTAGACTTGATATATAAATCACAACGGTAAAATGTGAATTATCTTTTGCTTAGAAACGTTGCTTGCACACAAACCTAGATAATCTAATTATCGCGAATATATATATTTTAAACGTTTATATTTTTATAATATACGTTACGATTAAATACCATACAATATTTATATATTCCCGAAGCTTATGAAAATTCTCGAGACTACTCATTAATATTAATTGATCGTAACCCGACTCTCAAAACACACCAGGTGGGCCCCGTTGACTCATTGGGCCTTAAACCCAACTAATAAACCAACCGGACCCTTCATTTATTTTTTTTTTCTTCTTTTTCTGCTGGGCCGAAACCAAGCCAAGCCCAAAAGAGCTTATAAGCCCAAAACGCACCCTCTTTGGTTGTTGTACTCAACCACGACACACCTCCAAAACCCCCTCGTTTCTTTTTATTTTGACACACAACCTAGTTATATCTTTGCACCACTTCATTAACTACCTAGCAAAGAATCATAAATGACCAAATTTGCTCTTTGTCTCACTCGTTTACTGCTCCAAATTCAGCCAAAGTAAAACACAAAAACCATGTACAATGTAAAAACAAATTAGGTCACAAGCCTTCCTTAGCACCACCCAATGTATCCAATGCCTCTTAAGCTAACTCAAATGAACAGGAATGTCAGGAATGAGCAGTATATCTCCCTTACACATGCTCATTGTTACTCTAAATAGATTGGGCAAGAATAGAGGTGCTACTCCACGTTTACAAGCCAACAACACACTTCCATGTTACCTTACACTTATCACAACCTTAGAACTTCCTATATAAGGACCTCATGCAACCTCAATTGATCACACACTCACCAACGATCCAAATATCACAAATATAAGTCGAGGCATACTAGAATTGGGACAGGAAGTTTGGAACGAGTACGAGATGCACAAGTGATCCAAGGAGGAACCTAATAGCTCGTTGTGAACCTTGCTAGGAGTGAACCATTGTACCATTGATCCTACGTACCTACTCGAACCATACGAACCATTTTTACCCCACCTTTTGAGGTGAAGTAAGCCAACTCGAAACCTATTTAATCCTTTATATTTTTCATTTCATTATATTTTGCACGTTTACTTTGATCATTTATTTTGTTATATACAAACGTAACATATATATGTTTTTCCTTCTTTTCATTTTTGGCCACGATAAAAATCGAGTATGATAATGATTTTGAGCTAATAATAACGTATACGTAAATTATATCACACGTTCCATGTATACCTTGACCCATTCGAATAAGCACAAAAACACTTGGAATATTTCTAAGTGTTGGAAAACAATTTCAATATTGATTTTCGTACAAACACTTTGCCTCGTTAATTCTTAATATACGAACGTAACATATTATTATTTTTGGAGACACTAATTATTTGGAACGTTGTCAAACGAGATGTAAAGAGTTTCGAGTCTAAAAATAACGGATAATCAAAGTATTCGACCCCTTTTGGGACCCATTGAACTTTTCGAATAAGGTCTCAACACTTAGAATATTTCTAAGTGTTGAGTAGTTTTCATAATGAGTTTTATACATGAACTTGGCCTCGTTAATTCGAAATGTAAACACACGACCCACACTTTTTATAACTCGACCCCATTGTCACCTTGGTTGACATATTGGAAATGTTTTTCATTCAACCTAGTTGTCACGTTAAACTTATTTGCTCGACCCTTTTTGAAGCTACCAAAAACTGTTTTTCTATAAAAACTAATAAGATAACTCGTGGGCTTGTTAGCCCGTTAAGCTAATTTTGAGCTTATGTGATAAGCTGGTCACACAAGCTTGTTTGCAACATTTTTGTACTATAAAAATGAGTCCAAGGTCAGGCCCAAAGGTCTCGTAAGCCCAATGGATCTCAAATTATTAACGGGCCTTGTATTAGTCTCGTTAAGGCCCATTTATCAAAATAAGCACTTTATAAGCTAATAAGCAGTTGAATTAAGTTACTTTGAGTATTCTGAGCTTATTGAAAAAGTATAAAAACTAAATTCCAAGTTTGGTGAAATTTGGACTAGATTTGCAAAATTTCTTAAACCGGGACTAAAAATGCAAAAGTTGTAAACCTTGGGTCAAAACTGTAAATCTGAGTTTTCTGAGTTAAAAACGGTAAATATTGAAACTTGGAGTTGAGAAATGTAAATATTGATACTTTTGGACCTAAAATGTAAATTATATATATTTTGGACTAACGGTGTAAAATATATATCGTTAGGGTTAAAAATGTAAATTTTGGAAACTTAAAGGAATTTTCAGTAAATATTATTTTATAAAAATAATATTAACCTTTTACATATATAAACAAATAATTAAACTAAGACTTATATAAACATAAACTTATATATATATATATATATATATATATATATATATATATATATATATATATATATATATATATATATATACGATATATATTCGTAATTATAATTAAACGATATAACGATACATTACTTATTTCTTGTAAAACGATACGTTTATTTTATTTCCGTTATAAAAACTAACTTTATATCAATCATCGATCATTTTACTTACGAGTTATATGTATATATAACTTTGTTTTTGAACTTTAGGCACTTAAACAAACACGAGATTCGTTCGTAACTAAATAACAAGTATTCGCGATAAAATCAGATTTAGACTATCAACTGAAACTTGCATTATCTTTTAGGTTGTGTTGTGTGAAGCCGTTTCCTTGCTTTGTTAAGACTACATTACCACTGTACTACTAAGGTGAGTTCATAGCCCACTCTTTAACTATTTTCCCGTGGGGGAGATACATGCTTAAAACTCGAACACAAGTCTTTTATACCGGGTATTGAAATACCGTCAGGCCAATGTTATTTGCTTAAGTTACTATTGTCAAAAGTCCCTCGATCATGAACCTTAATCACCTGAAGGGTGAACGTAAATAATTGTGGATAGTACTATTAGTGATTGACAATCCTCGTTTGGTTGTTGGAGAAAACACCAGGCGCACTTTATTGTTCTTATAAATAGGTTATTGACAAATACCTATCTTTGGGGGCCTATTACTTACCATCATAATTCACATTTATGATTGGCTGTTAATCGTTGAGTATCATGAGCTTAAGGCAATAACAGGAACATTGATTTTTTTAACATATTGATTGTATGTGATTACAATACATTCTTAACTTGTGATTCAAACTCTTAAACTCAAACCTATGAATATCACTCAACTTTATGTTGACTTTAGCATGTTTATTTCAGGTAACTAAACAAGACGGATCTGGATGGCACGGAGTGGGCAAAAGCATGACAAGGACCATAATAAACTACTTATTTTCCTTCAGAATAAAACATATTCTTAACTTAATAATGTCTTGTATCCCAGATATTTGGTATTTTGAAATAAATTAAACTTTAATACGTCACTTTGTGATGTTTACTATAATTGTGACAAAGATCCTTGAAGTAATACCCCGAAAGTCTTCCGCTGACATGTTAAGTCTTCCGCTGTTATTAACGACTTTTGGGGGTGTTACAGATTGGTATTCAGAGCCACGGTTATAGAGAACCAGATGTTTTTAAACATTGGACTATAACTACACTTTAACTGGACCATTTTTACAAAATACCACTTCATGCCCTCCGTGCCTACATTCCAACATCCGGTAGAAAAGTTACTTCTCATTATTTCTTACTTATATAACTTGATATATGTTATGATTATGCTAATAAATATGTTTACTAATCGGGATTATTACAGTACCATGCCTTCCAAACCCAACTTCATTGTTTTGTTATCGGATTCGGAAACTGAGAGCTCTACACCTATTGTACCAACTCCTGCTCCAACTCCTAAGACTGTATCACCTACAACAGACAAGAATAAGGAAAGTCAGCAATCCTTTACTTCACCTCAAGCATCATCTGGTCCAATCAGACGCAGTAAGCAAACTTCTCCATTCCAGCCTTATGAACCAGCCACTGCTGGAAAAGCTCTTTCATATGCTGAAGAAAAAGACATCTGTGATGATACTGAATGGAAAAAGGAAATTGCTCCAGCTGCAGAACCAGTGATACTACCTAGTATATTTTATCAGCAGACTACTACTGTACCAGTGACAATCAACAGTCCACCACCTATGAAAACTCACAGTGCTCCTCTGCCTTATCAACCAAGGAAATACCAGATTCGTTCTACCTCCTCAGATCCTTACTATTATGCAAGAACCAACCATAAGGCTCGTAAGCGGGTCAATGCTCGCAAATGGACATTTCTACTACCAATCCTTAAGTATTGGAGATCACAAGAAGGTACTCCCACCAACAGAGAACTTGGTGAAAGATCATCATTTGCTGCATCCAGGATCCTTCCAGTCACTGGAGAACCCATTCACCATACCATACCACTCTTGGCAGCTAGGTTAGTAAGACATGAAGACAGGTTAGACGCCATAGCCTCCTTGGTGAACAACATCCCTAATGAACTGATAGAAGTTATGTCAGCTGAGATAGAACAACTTGTGATGGGACACCTAGAGATGGGAGCCATGATGGAACAACTAAATACCCAATTCGGTGAAGCTATGGAATTCATCGGATTACTTTGTTCTGCTAACACCGTAAACAAGGACATCATGTGTGACATCCATCAAGCTCTCGACACCACAAGAGCCCAAGTCATGTCTCTGCGACGTGAACAACTAGAAACACAAGCTAGGGAGAGAGACTGAGACCAAATCATAGAAACCATGGCCGCCAAAATTCAGGAACTAGAACGTCGTCTTGATGATAACCAAGGAAAACCCTAGAAAGCCATAGATTGTCGACGTAGCCTTACCCACATCACAGTAATAACTTGTATTTGAATGTCCTAGGGATATGTCAACAAGAATAAATAAGTGATGTAAACTCAAAACGACAATCTAATCAATGATGTTATGTTTGCTTTATTTTCATAAGTGTTATGATATCGTATATTGCATCGTGATATATGTGACACTATTATAACTTTGAACCTATTGATGTTACTAAATAGTCTAACACAAGATGGTTATTATGAAAATTCTGAACATATACTCTCATTTTTAGGAATATGGCACCTAAGAGAACCGCGACTGCTACCTCAGTAACAACCATGACCCCGGAAGAAATCCAACAAGCAATCACCAATGGAATCAATGCAGCCTTAGCAGAACAAGCAAATGCTAACGCACAACCGGCAAGAAATGTTGCTCCCGCACCTCGCCAATGTACCTATAAAGATTTTATGGCTTGTCAGCCGACTTACTTCATGGGTACTGAAGGGATAACTAAACTCGCCCATTGGTTTGAGAGATGCGAAACGGTATTCCAAAGGAGTGGATGCTCAGAAAACAACAGGGTCACATTTGCCACAGGAACCTTAATGGATGACGCTTTGTCATGGTGGACCGCTACAACTCAAACTTTAGGTACAGAAGCAGCGTACCGACTCTCATGGACGGAATTCAAAGCCAAGATCCTAAAGAAGTACTATCCTCGATCCGAAATAAGGAAACTGGAAGACGAATTCCATATCCTTGCAGTCAAAGGAATCGATCTTAGGACTTACAACAGGAGATTCCACGAGCTGATGGCATTATGTCCTTCTATCGTACCAGATTTAGAGAAAACTCTGGAGAAGTATATTGAAGGTCTTCCCCGGAGTACTGAAGGAAACATCACAGCATCCAACCCACCATCACTAGAAGTCGCAATGGAGTTAGCACAAAAACTCCTAGACCGCGAAGTCAAGTGCAACGAACTCAAAAGAAAGCTCGATGACAAGAGAACCACCCACCATCAGAACCACAATCACTACCACAACGGCCATCGCAACAACAACCATCACCACAACAACAACAACAACAACACCAGAACAAGAACCCACATCGTCAACAGCAGAACCAACGACAAGAACCTCCTAAGGTATTTACGGCAACCAATGGCAATGGATACCAAGGTATTAAGCCGCAGTGCAACCGATGCAAGCTCCATCACAATGGTGCTTGTACAGTAAAATGCCATAAATGCCAAAGGATAGGTCATGCCACAAAAGATTGTAGGGCCCCTGCTACCGGCAGCAACCTACAACCAATAGCACCAACATGTTACTCATGCGGAGAAACAGGACACTTCAAGAACCGCTGTCCAAAAGGAAATGGTCAGAACTCTGCACGAGCGAGAGCATACGTGATGGGAAATGAAAACGAACCACAAAACCCCGACGTCGTCACGGGTACGTTCTTATTAAATCATCATAATGCTAGAGTATTATTTGATTCTGGAGCAGATAAGAGTTTCGTGTCAGATACGTTTGCCCCTTTCATTAACTCAAACCCTTCTAAGCTAAACACCACATACGAGATAGAAATGGCCAATGGGAACTTAATTAGCACCAACTCTGTTTTAAAAGATTGTACCTTAACTCTCGTAGGAGAATCTTTTCCTATTGACCTAATGCCTGTCCAACTCGGTAGTTTTGATGCCATCATCGGTATGGATTGGTTATCCAAACATCATGCTAAGATTCATTGTGACGAGAAAGCCATACACATTCCTTTTAAGAATGAAACCCTCGTTATCCATGGCGACAAGAATAAAAACCGATACGGAATCATCTCATGTCTCAGAATGATAAAATACATGAACGAAGGATGTCATGTATTCATGGTTCAGGTGACGGAAAGTAAGTTAACCGAGAAACAACTTAAAGACGTACCTATCGTTAAGGAATTCCCCGAAGTATTTCCTGAAGATCTACCCGGTCTTCCACCAACTCGTCAAGTAGAGTTCCAAATTGAACTAGTGCCTGGAGCGGCACCAGTAGCAAAAGCACCTTACAGGTTGGCACCTTCCGAAATGGAGGAACTATCGGAACAACTAAAGGAATTATCCGATAAAGGTTTCATTAGACCAAGTTCATCACCTTGGGGAGCCCCAGTTCTATTTGTTAAAAAGAAAGACGGATCATTCCGAATGTGCATAGATTACCGAGAGTTAAACAAACTCACTATAAAGAACCGATATCCTTTACCTAGAATAGACGATTTGTTTGATCAATTACAAGGATCGAGTGTATACTCGAAAATTGATCTAAGGTCGGGATACCATCAATTGAGAGTTCGGGAAGAAGATATTCCCAAGATAGCCTTCAGAACCCGTTATGGACACTATGAATTCCAGGTAATGCCATTTGGTCTAACGAACGCACCCGCAGTATTTATGGACCTAATGAACCGAATATGCAAGCCATATTTGGACAAATTCGTGATAGTATTCATAGACGACATTCTGATCTACTCTCGTAATAAAGAGGAACATGCCAATCATTTGAGAACAATCCTAGAGTTACTTAGGAAGGAAAAGTTGTACGCAAAATTCTCAAAATGCGACTTTTGGATTCCCACTGTGCAATTTTTGGGACACGTAATCAATAGTCAAGGTATCCACGTGGATCCTGCAAAAATAGAGGCAGTTAAAGAGTGGTCATCACCTACAACTCCCACAGAAGTACGTCAATTTTTAGGTCTTGCAGGTTACTACCGGAGATTTATTGAAGGTTTCTCTAAAATCTCAAAACCATTGACCAAGTTGACCCAAAAGAACGAAAAGTACGTCTGGGGACAAGAAGCAGAATCAGCCTTCCAACTGTTAAAACAAAAGCTTTGTGAAGCTCCAATACTAGCATTGCCCGAAGGAAGCAAAGATTTCGTGCTATATTGTGACGCTTCGTACCATGGTTTAGGTGCAGTTTTGATACAACGGGATAAGGTAATAGCTTATGCCTCACGTCAACTGAAGAAACATGAGGAAAATTACACAACCCATGATCTAGAACTAGGAGCAATAGTATTCGCTCTAAAGTTGTGGAGACACTACCTATACGGCACCAAGTGTACCGTGTTTACAGATCACAAAAGTCTTCAACACATCCTAGATCAAAAGGAGTTAAACATGAGACAACGCCGATGGTTAGAACTACTTAGCGATTACGATTGTGAAATGCGGTATCACCCAGGAAAGGCTAATGTAGTGGCAGATGCATTAAGCCGAAAAGAAAGACTAAAACCTCTCAGGGTTAGATCGTTAGGCATGACTATTTGTTCACCCCTCCCAACACAAATCATTATCGCCCAGAGCGAAGCTCTCAAGAAAGAGAATCGACCAATTGAAAAGATTTACGGTATGCCAGAAAACGAAAACGGATTTGTGAAAAGATCAAATGGAATGCTTTGTTTCAAGGAAAGAAGCTGGATTCCTCTCTTCGGAGGTATTCGTGACCTCATCATGTATGAGTCTCACAAATCAAAATACTCCATTCACCCAGGTTCCGACAAGATGTACCAGGATCTTAAGAAACTATATTGGTGGCCGAACATGAAAGCCGACATCGCTGAGTACGTCAGTAAATGTCTAACATGTTCGAGAGTAAAAGCAGAATATCAGAAACCCTCCGGATTACTCACCCAACCCGAACTCCCCATATGGAAATGGGAACGTATTACAATGGACTTCATCACCAAACTTCCCAAAACCTCTACTGGCTACGATACGATATGGGTTATCGTTGATCGTCTCACCAAGTCAGCTCATTTCCTACCAATCAAAGAAACTGATGAAATGAACACACTTGCTCAGATATATCTGAAAGAAATTGTGTCACGACATGGAGTGCCGATTTCTATTATATCAGATCGTGACAGTCGTTTCACGTCTCATTTTTGGAAATCATTGCAAAAAGCTTTAGGAACAAAGCTGGATATGAGCACAGCTTATCACCCACAAACCGATGGTCAAAGTGAGAGAACTATACAAACCTTAGAAGATATGCTACGCGCTTGTGTCATAGACTTCGGAAAAGGTTGGGACAAACACTTACCATTGGCAGAATTCTCATACAACAACAGTTATCATATCAGTATCAAGGCAGCACCATTCGAAGCACTTTACGGTAGAAAGTGTAGATCACCCATTTGCTGGGCAGAAGTTGGAGAAATACAACTCACGGGACCGGATCTAGTTCATGAGACAACTGAGAAAATCATCAAAATCAAACAACGTTTACAAACTGCTAGAGACCGACAGAAAAGTTACGCCGACCTAAAAAGAAAACCCATGGATTTTCAGATCGGAGATAAGGTTATGTTAAAAGTATCACCATGGAAAGGAATGATACGATTCAGAAAGAGGGGAAAGTTAAACCCAAGATACATCGGTCCATTCAAAATCCTAGAAAGAATTGGACCCATGGCATATAAACTTGAACTACCCGAGGAACTTAGCCGAATTCACAACACTTTTCATGTGTCAAACCTCAAGAAGTGTTTATCCGATGAATCTCTGGTCATTCCATTGAAAGAGTTACAACTTGATGACAAACTCGTTTTTACTGAGGAACCGGTAGAAATCATGGATAGAGAAGTCAAACAACTGAAACAAAACCGTATCCCTATCATAAAAGTTCGTTGGAACTCTAAACGAGGACCAGAGTATACTTGCGAACGCGAGGACCAGATTCGCACCAAGTACCCACACCTCTTCTCTTAGACACCCTTGGCAACCCTCCTAAACTCGAATTCCGAGACGGAATTCACTGTTAGGTGTATGTACTGTAGCCTCTCGTAATTTTCCCCAACGGTTAGTAATTTCTTACAAGTTATTACGCTATTTAAATACCCACTTTTACGTATGACAAAATTTTTTTTATATATTAGACTTGATATATAAATCACAACGGTAAAATGTGAATTATCTTTTGCTTAGAAACGTTGCTTGCACACAAACCTAGATAATCTAATTATCGTGAATATATATATTTTAAACGTTTATATTTTTATAATATACGTTACGATTAAATACCATACAATATTTATATATTCCCGAAGCTTACGAAAATTCTCGAGACTACTCATTAATATTAATTGATCGTAACCCGACTCTCAAAACACACCAGGTGGGCCCCGTTGACTCATTGGGCCTTAAACCCAACTAATAAACCAACCGGACCCTTCATTTATTTTTTTTTTCTTCTTTTTCTGCTGGGCCGAAACCAAGCCAAGCCCAAAAGAGCTTATAAGCCCAAAACGCACCCTCTTTGGTTGTTGTACTCAACCACGACACACCTCCAAAACCCCCTCGTTTCTTTTTATTTTGACACACGACCTAGTTATATCTTTGCACCACTTCATTAACTACCTAGCAAAGAATCATAAATGACCAAATTTGCTCTTTGTCTCACTCATTTACTGCTCCAAATTCAGCCAAAGTAAAACACAAAAACCATGTACAATGTAAAAACAAATTAGGTCACAAGCCTTCCTTAGCACCACCTAATGTATCCAATGCCTCTTAAGCTAACTCAAATGAACAGGAATGTCAGGAATGAGCAGTATATCTCCCTTACACATGCTCATTGTTACTCTAAATAGATTGGGCAAGAATAGAGGTGCTACTCCACGTTTACAAGCCAACAACACACTTCCATGTTACCTTACACTTATCACAACCTTAGAACTTCCTATATAAGGACCTCATGCAACCTCAATTGATCACACACTCACCAACGATCCAAATATCACAAATATAAGTCGAGGCATACTAGAATTGGGACAGGAAGTTTGGAACGAGTACGAGATGCACAAGTGATCCAAGGAGGAACCTAATAGCTCGTTGTGAACCTTGCTAGGAGTGAACCATTGTACCATTGATCCTACGTACCTACTCGAACCATACGAACCATTTTTACCCCACCTTTTGAGGTGAAGTAAGCCAACTCGAAACCTATTTAATCCTTTATATTTTTCATTTCATTATATTTTGCACGTTTACTTTGATCATTTATTTTGTTATATACAAACGTAACATATATATGTTTTTCCTTCTTTTCATTTTTGGCCACGATAAAAATCGAGTATGATAATGATTTTGAGCTAATAATAACGTATACGTAAATTATATCACACGTTCCATGTATACCTTGACCCATTCGAATAAGCACAAAAACACTTGGAATATTTCTAAGTGTTGGAAAACAATTTCAATATTGATTTTCGTATAAACACTTTGCCTCGTTAATTCTTAATATACGAACGTAACATATTATTATTTTTGGAGACACTAATTATTTGGAACGTTGTCAAACGAGATGTAAAGAGTTTCGAGTCTAAAAATAACGGATACTCAAAGTATTCGACCCCTTTTGGGACCCATTGAACTTTTCGAATAAGGTCTCAACACTTAGAATATTTCTAAGTGTTGAGCAGTTTTCATAATGAGTTTCATACATGAACTTGGCCTCGTTAACTCGAAATGTAAACACACGACCCACACTTTTTATAACTCGACCCCATTGTCACCTTGGTTGACATATTGGAAATGTTTTTCATTCAACCTAGTTGTCACGTTAAACTTATTTGCTCGACCCTTTTTGAAGCTACCAAAAACTGTTTTTCTATAAAAACTAATAAGATAACTCGTGGGCTTGTTAGCCCGTTAAGCTAATTTTGAGCTTATGTGATAAGCTGGTCACACAAGCTTGTTTGCAACATTTTTGTACTATAAAAATGAGTCCAAGGTCAGGCCCAAAGGTCTCGTAAGCCCAATGGATCTCAAATTATTAACGGGCCTTGTATTAGTCTCGTTAAGGCCCATTTATCAAAATAAGCACTTTATAAGCTAATAAGCAGTTGAATTAAGTTACTTTGAGTATTCTGAGCTTATTGAAAAAGTATAAAAACTAAATTCCAAGTTTGGTGAAATTTGGACTAGATTTGCAAAATTTCTTAAACCGGGGACTAAAAATGCAAAAGTTGTAAACCTTGGGTCAAAACTGTAAATCTGAGTTTTCTGAGTTAAAAATAGTAAATATTGAAACTTGGAGTTGAGAAATGTAAATATTGATACTTTTGGACCTAAAATGTAAATTATATATATTTTGGACTAACGGTGTAAAATATATATCGTTAGGGTTAAAAATGTAAATTTTGGAAACTTAAAGGAATTTTCAGTAAATATTATTTTATAAAAATAATATTAACCTTTTACATATATAAACATATAATTAAACTAAGACTTATATAAACATAAACTTATATATATATATATATACGATATATATTCGTAATTAAAATTAAACGATATAACGATACATTACTTATTTCTTGTAAAACGATACGTTTATTTTATTTCCGTTATAAAAACTAACTTTATATCAATCATCGATCATTTTACTTACGAGTTATATGTATATATAACTTTGTTTTTGAACTTTAGGCACTTAAACAAACACGAGATTCGTTCGTAACTAAATAACAAGTATTCGCGATAAAACCAGATTTAGACTATCAACTGAAACTTGCATTATCTTTTAGGTTGTGTTGTGTGAAGCCGTTTCCTTGCTTTGTTAAGACTACAATACCACTGTACTACTAAGGTGAGTTCATAGCCCACTCTTTAACTATTTTCCCGTGGGGGAGATACATGCTTAAAACTCGAACACAAGTCTTTTATACCGGGTATTGAAATACCGTCAGGCCAATGTTATTTGCTTAAGTTACTATTGTCAGAAGTCCCTTGATCATGAACCTTAATCACCTGAAGGGTGAACGTAAATAATTGTGGATAGTACTATTAGTGATTGACAATCCTCGTTTGGTTGTTGGAGAAAACACCAGGCGCACTTTATTGTTCTTATAAATAGGTTATTGACAAATACCTATCTTTGGGGGCCTATTACTTACCATCATAATTCACATTTATGATTGGCTGTTAATCGTTGAGTATCATGAGCTTAAGGCAATAATAGGAACATTGATTTTTTTAACATATTGATTGTATGTGATTACAATACATTCTTAACTTGTGATTCAAACTCTTAAACTCAAACCTATGAATATCACTCAACTTTATGTTGACTTTAGCATGTTTATTTCAGGTAACTAAACAAGACGGATCTGGATGGCACGGAGTGGGCAAAAGCATGACAAGGACCATAATAAACTACTTATTTTCCTTCAGAATAAAACATATTCTTAACTTAATAATGTCTTGTATTCCAGATATTTGGTATTTTGAAATAAATAAAACTTTAATACGTCACTTTGTGATGTTTACTATAATTGTGACAAAGATCCTTGAAGTAATACCCCGAAAGTCTTCCGCTGACATGTTAAGTCTTCCGCTGTTATTAACGACTTTTGGGGGTGTTACAACGAGGAGCAGAGAAATTGTGAGATATTCAATTTAAATCACAATATTTTCCGAATTGTACTTCGTTATCAAATTTCCTACATTGTCCGTCCTAATAGATACTATGGAACATCCTAATTTATTTTGATTCATTTTACTAAATATTTCAAATTTTTCAAAGGCATTGGTTTGATCACTTAGAAACCTAGTCCACGTGTATCGTGAATAGTCGTCTACTATTACTAAGGTATAACGGTTTCCTCCGTAGCTCCGCACAGCGGATGGACCAAATAGATCCATATGTAATTATTCTAGGCACCTAGTAGTGGATACTATGTTCTTAACTTTGTGGCTTGCATGAGCTTGTTTTCCAATTTTACAAGCATCACAAAACTGTTTATCATATCTTAGGTTAGGCAAATTTCTAACTAATTCCTTAGAGGCTAAAGATTGTATTTGTTGGATGTTTGCGTGTGATGCGTGGGAATTGCATCAGGCTTTACCTCTCGAGGGATCTCGAGAAGCTTACAACCCCTACCAGGCAGTGTGCCTGATCGTTGTAGTATAGTATAGTGACAAGTACCGGGGGATTGATCGTTCAACTTAGGAATAGTGTCGCTAGGATTAGAAAGCCTAAGAACTAGGTCTAGAGGTGAGGGATGATTCTTTTTGTATTTTTATGTTTTTAGAAAAGCAAATAAAAATCTCGGTTGTTAGAAGAGTGGGCGGAATTAGTTGCTAATCAACTAACCCAATGACTAAGATGCAATCAAAATAAAATAACAAAAATGAAAATAAACTAAATTATACTAGTGGTGTGAGCAATATATGGGAGAATTGTGTTTACTTAGATTTCACTACTCCCTAGATATCTTTTACAGGTTAATTACTTGTTACAGTTGCGTGGATGACGGATTGTATTCCTTAATACCATTCATGGGGTGGCGTACTTACTTCCCCAATCCTATAAGCTCCTACTTCACTCCTATGTCGAGCCGGCTAAGAAGCTCCTAATATGGGATCACTAGAATTCGCTCATGCATTAAATACAATCATAAAAACCTAGTACACAACGGTTCATGTTTCTTAAGACGTTCAAGCAAGTTACACAATGGAAATCTGCCAGTTTTCTTAAGCCTAGCATTGAAATCATTCATCCATTACAACTATAAACAAGCAATCAACCTATAATCAACATCTAGGTTTCATTACATCTAAGCAAACACATGAAAGATCTAGCCTAGCATGTTATAATCAAGACAAGCATAAGATATATTCAAACAACACATAGACATATTGAATGAATTGAAAGAAGACTTATCTTAATTGAACATGAAAGGTTTCAAGGGGTGAAAACCCTTGAAAATACTGTTACAAACGACCTAGGGTTTATTAGGTTCGGCCTTAGTATTCTCCACACAAGTTCCTCTTTTTATGAATGAAAAATAGAAAAGTTTATATAGATTTTATGAGGTGACGGCGTCAAGAGTAAATTTCTGACGCCGTCATCTCGCCGCTAATAAAGTTCTTGGACTGCCTAGATCTGGGTTTGACGCCATCACGTGTAATCCTTCTTCAGGCCGTCACCAAAATAACTCTTGACGCCCTTCTTCTGACGCCTTCAGGTTTTCTCTGGGTCGTCATGGATTTTGCTCTTGACGCCGCCATATTTTCCTTCTTGACGCCATCAGGTACTGTTCCCAGCATGGAAAATTAAGTCTTTGCCGTTTTCTTCACTTTTATGCTCCAAAAACGTCCAAAATGCTTCCTTTTCCAGAATTCACTCCCAAAGTACCTAAAATCACAAAAGGAACGATTTAGGGCAATATTTGATCAAATAAATTCAATTCTGGGCTTAAATGACCCCCTAAAAATGGTTCATTTTTCGCCTCATCAGCGTGTCCTAATCTCCTATGCCACAAAGTGGAGTTCTCATCTAAGGTTGCTAGGCATATCCTATCTTCCGGTTTATTTCTTAGTTTCATAACATATACACCTTCTTTCCTAATTCCTCTACCTATTACTTTTCCATCGTTAACTATTTTGCTATCTTTCTCAGTAAAGGTAACCGTACACTTATTATCGTATATTTGGCCTATACTTAGTATGTTATACGTTAAACAATCTACATGCTCAACATTTTCAATAGTAAGAGAGTCTTGAGAAATCGTACCTTTGCCAATAATTTTTCCACGCAAGTCACTACCGAAGATAACATTACCTCAATTATACGCCTTGTATGAAGAGAACAACTTGCAATTCCCCGTCATGTGTCTCGAGCATCCGCTATCCTTGATCCATTCGTCGGGCTCCAAGTCTATTCCTAGGCATATTTCATCGGTCGTTTTGGCTACAAGACATTTTTCGTCTCTTGGTTTTTCCACTTCTTCTTTGTCACTATCACTCCATGTTCCACTAACGAAGGCGCCTTGATTTTCATAACCCAGTGGCTTTGGACATTCGCCAATGAGATGATTTGGACTTCCACATCTAAAGCACTTTCTTTTCCCGTAGTTATCGCTTCTATTTCTTTAAAATGGTCTTCTTTCGTCTCGTGGTTGTCTTGTGAATCTTCCTCGTCTCTTGAAAAATTTCTTGAATTCTCTTACGGCCATTGCATATTCTTCGTCTTCACTTTCGTCACTTGAATCATCGTCGTCACTAAGTTCCTTTTTGGCTTTTAGCGCAAGAGATTTGATTTGCTCTTTCTTCCCTTTGACCGTTTCCGAATCTCTCTTTATAATTTCTTCATGGACCTTCAAGTTGCCGATAAGCTCATCGAGCGATAACGTCATCAAGTTCTTTGATTCTTCAATTGCCATGACCTTTGCTCTCCATTTTGGATGCTGTGGAAAACTAGAAGGGGGGGTTGAATAGTTTTACGTCCTTTTTAAAATTTATAAGCACAAGTTTGTTTTAAAAACTTCGATTCTAGTTTATGTGAATTCAATACTTGCACTATATGAACAATTGTAAAATAACTAACTAACAAAACTAATATAGTAAAGATAAATAAATAAGTAATGAGAAGAGTTAGAAAGATCAAACCACAACACAAGGATTTATAGTGGTTCGGCTACAAGGACACCTTCCTTGTTCCTACTCCACTCCCCGAGTCACCTACTCGAGAGTTTTCTTCACTATGTCAACAAACTCCCTTATGGCGGAGAAAACCGTACACACCAATATTCACACCAATTTACACACCAATCTACACACCAATCTACACACCAATCTTCACACCAATCTACACACCAATCTTCTTCACACCTAGCTTTTACACACCAATCTTCTACACACCTTCTTCTACACACCAATCTTCACAACTATCCTACTTCACTACTAATCAACTTCTGCTATCTACACAACTTCTATATCTTCTAAACAAATAATAGCATGCACAACACAATATTCACAAATGAATATATATATACACTATACACAACAACTCTTCAACACTTCTTGAACTTGGTTGTAGAGAGTTCTTCTTTTGCACTTAGAATGAGAATGGATGATGAGGGATTAAATCACTTGAAACAAGGATTAATATACAAATGATCAAAGGGTTTTTGATGAGTTTTAGATGATTGTAGATCTGAAAATTTCGTGCAAAAGGTGAGGAAAAATTCCAGAATTAAGGTGGTATTTATAGGGGAAGAAATCTGACAGTTTCTGACAGGGGAGCCTGGCCGGTCCCCTTAAAGCATGGCCGGCCCCCTTAAAATTAAGGGGACCACCCCTTATAATTAAGGGGGCCGCCCAACTGTAACGGCCAGAAAACTTGTCTTTTAGTGGGGAAAGTTTATTTGGTGAAAAACTAACTGATTTTGGTTAAATATTTGAAATCATATATTTAGTATGATTAAAACATTTTTCCTTAATACCAAAAGTGTTTTTCAAAAATATATAATAAGATTATATAATTAAATAAACTTTGTATTAGTTAATTAAATACCCCTTTGATCATGAGATGTATTAAGCACTTGTTTATTCATACCTTAAGTGATTAAGTTGGATATAATGATATAAACTAGCTTAATACTTGTTTACGTAGTAATCAAACGATTGACGAGTTTACATTTTGTGATCGTCAAAATATAGAGATATCGAAAAATATAAATAACGTTTTCATACATTATTTATGTCAACAATCTCCCCCTTTTTGATGATTACAAAATTTAAACTCATTAGTCGAAAATTAGTCTATATACAAGTATTAGAGTGAGTTTATATCACTTCTCCCCCTTTTTGTGAGCATCAAAAAGGTTATCCCGTTTTAATGGAAGCTCCCCCTTGATGTAAGCTCCCCCTCGTTTTGAGGCCAAAAGGAATCGAGAAATGGATATCTTGCAAAAATATTTAGTAGAAAGCAACATATATATGTATATAGCATGTAAAAATATAGACTAAACATAACCATTTCATTAATCAAGGAAAATAATACATCAAGCATTACACCAACAAAAGGAACAAGTAATGCTACAACTAACAAAAGCCTTTAAAGGCTTACAATCATCATAGAAATAATAAACCAAGTCTCAAACATGAGAGTCCTCTCTAGAGCTTGCCATCCAAAAGGGTTTAACATAATTTTATTTGTGAATCACCATACATGTTTAATTGGGAGGAATGGATGGTGAACATGGAGATGGTGATGGAGGAGGAGTATTTGTTGATGGTGGTGGAGGTGTTGTGTTAGTTATTGGTGGTTGATGCAACATGTTTTCAATATGAGAAAACATGTATTGGATCTCATCTCTTAATCCGAACACAATTGTTCGGTTGTGAATGCAACAAAGGCAAGTGTCTCCATGAGCTTCAAGTAAGCTCCATGGGACGGGGTTATAGGTTGGTGGGTTGATAGGAGATGATGAGAAATGTGCATCAAGAGGTGTTAATGGTGATAATGAGAGAGTGAGTGCAAGGGTGGAGTGTTCATTGGTAGGTTGTGATGGTTGAACCATTGGTGGAGAGGATAAGTGGGTGTTTATGTAGTCATTAATGGATGAAGTGGATGGTATGGAGGAACTAGAATGTCCATTTGTTGAGGGTGTTTTGGAGGGTGCATTTGGTGCACTAGGAGATGAACATTGAGGTTGTGGTGATGGTGTGGTGTTGTCTTCATTTGTAAGATCAATGAAGAGTTGTTTGGGTGGTATAATGACAAGTTTTTGTTTCTTGGCATTGTTTGAATGGGTGGTTCTTGGTGATGACATGATGATGGTTTATGAGTGATGAGGATGATGAATGATGAATTAAACATGCATGGGGATTATATAGTGGGAAAACATGTTTAGAAATGGAATTATTTTGAAATTGTAATGTTATATTCCAAAATCAGTCTGGTTTTTAAGAGTAATGATAGCTGGGACTAGCAAAAGGGATCACATGATGCAAAAGAAAACAATGTAAAAACTGTTTCAGATTGCCGGTCCCCTTAAATGGTGGCCGGTCCCCTTAATTTTAAAGGGGCCGCCCTTTATGATTTAAGGGGGCCGCCCATCTGACGACCCAGAAATCAAAAATTTTCAAAAATTTTCTGGAAAGATGTTATGTTCTGGTTTGAATGTGCAGCAAGCTCAATTTGGACATTTCACATTTGTTTTGGTTTATTAGAAAGCATATATGTCATATAGTTATATAACCATTAACTAATCATGCAAACATATATATAGATCAAGAGAAACATGCATAAAAATATCAAAGACAATCAAGTTATCATCCTAAACACATATTCAAATAACAAGTATTTCCGAATAAACTTCGGACAAATAGCACACAAGACATAAAAATAAAACATTGTTAAACAAACATAATCCGACCATATCATTTATTTTTCTTCCCGAAGATACCCTTCAAAGTCTTCCCAATAGATTTGAAGCCACCTCTAACTTCTTCGTGCAAGCTCTTTTGTCTTCTAAGCATCTCGGTAGTTCGTTCATGAAGCACTTCTTCAGTTTGATCACTTGGAGATGGAGTAGAATAGTTGGGATAATCAAGATCCTCTAAATTGTCAACGAACTCAGAAAACGAAGGGGTACTAGCATCATCGATGTTTTCCTCCTCATCATCATCATCTTGCCTTGAGGATGATCCATGAAAGCTATGACGACGAGGTTTACCCTTGTCACTTCGAGTTCGTCGAGCTTGTTTTAAAGCGAGAGTACGCAGAGTGGGGTAGATGGACTCATAAATACTATTGTCAAGATCGGGGTAGTACTCGATAACATGACGATAGATACGAGTAAGGAACATTCCATATGGAAGGTTGGCTTTGGGAGTTTTTCTAGCACACTCAATCCGTTTAATAAAGAAGTAGGCCAAATTGTACGGCTTTTCGACAGCTATACAATACAACATGTGAGCAAGGCTAGCCGGGAGATGGTCCCGGCGACCTCCAGTACCAAACGCATTCTCACGAATGAGTTCTTCCCAACGCTTCATGTGTGGGCTTAATTCTTTGAGGAGAAGTTGGTATGGAGAAATTTGAACGTTTTTGGATTTTATTTTTCGACTTGTGGTGGCACGATCTATACCAAGGATTTGACGAATTTCGTCGGGATGAGGAATTTCGTCGAAATAAGGACCGAAGGTTGGTCGATAGCGATTAAGAGATTCGAGGTCCCACTCGTTTGTGAAAACGGCTTGACCTCTAAAAGGAATTTGAAGGATATGACCAAATTGTTCGAGAGTGAGGGTGATAAATTCATTTTGAATCATGAAGGAGATGGTGATGAAACCAAGATCATTGGTTTGGACGGTGACTTGGCTATAGAAATCCATTATGAAACGAGGAATGATAGGTTCATTTATTTCATAAAGACAATTGAAGTTGATGCTTGTAAACACGCGATTTATGTAGTCGGATTGAGCAAAAGCAAGATCTACTACACGTCCCTCATGAATATTTCTATCTTCAATTTGACGATAGATAAGTCCAATGGAAGGAGATGTGGTAGGGAGTTGAGAAACTTTGGGAATGTAGTTTTTAGTGTGAGAAAGATCTTCGGTAGTTGCTTTGGGCATTTTCACCTAAACACATCAACAATTCAAAAAGACCAAAATAAATATAAAGAAAAAAAATATATGTTTATTGTCAAGGCTTATGTTGGAACGTAAACATACTTCGTTCCTTAATATTGTTTTTAACTCGTTCTAGATACACTTTACGATGTTTAATTAGTAGTTATGGACAAATCCAAACGCCCCTTTAAACATCTTAATATATCATGAAATTTACTAGATTTACATTAGATTGTAAAACTAGCTATTTCTTGCGAGTTTCTTATGCGTGTAATTTGTTTTTGAAAAAGATGGTTTGTATTTTTACTAAAAATGTTATTTTAAGTAATAAACCAAACGCTTCCTTAACTAGTGACTTATAACTCAAGTGCGTCAATATACATATGAATTATATATCTTGACGAGTTTGATAAACAAATTTAAGGTTTATAATTATAATAAAGTTTTATAAAAATTATAATGACTATGTTTTGATATTATTTGGACATAATCCAAACACCCCTATATTGTGAACCAATATAATTTTTCTTAGTCGAAAAATGTAATTTCAAGTTTTACAAGTTACAAAAGTATAATGTGGTTAGTTTTAACACGTTTTCAAATCATTATTCAACAATGAGTTTACTAAAATTTTTGAAAAGGAGTGTATGAAATTTTTCAAAAATTTTCGACATGATAGTTTATAATAACTAGTTTCTAGTGTTGATTAATCATCCTAATCCTAGGGGAAGCATTTGGTTATGAAGTTTTAAGGCTTAATTCGAAAGAAATTATGAATTTTGACGAATTTTATAAAACATGCATAATCATGAGTATGATCAAGTAAAATGAAATTAGATGAAATGTGTTATGAAAAGCTTACAATAAGTAATGGTGATTGTGTTAGATGAATTTGCCCTTTGCGAATTAACCCGAATTATGTGATTTGGAAGTGATTTGGGAGGTTTTTGGGTTTTGGTTTTCGTCACAGCAGAAGCAGTGGAAGGGGTGTAAGAAAAAGTGGAGTGTTTGGCAAAAGGAAGAAAGGGAAAAACGGGCTTGAGCTCTCAGAGGGCCGGTCCCCTTAAACATTAAGGGGGCCGCCCTTGTATTTGCTGCCGGTCCCCTTAAACATTAAGGGGGCCGCCCTTAAAATTTTTATTTTTCAAGTTTTGGTTTTTGGAACAAACAAGAAAGTATTTATATATATATATACTAGATTTATATTTAATCAAAAATACGTTGAAGAATATACGCACGAGATGAATTACTTGACATTTTTACTTGACATTTTGTCAATAAAATTTTCTTGATTGTTTCGGATGAAATTCATCAAGTTGTCAAGCAAACGAGAAAGTTGTGAAAGGTTTATAAGTATATATATATATATATATATATATATATATATATATATATATATATATATTTTATATAGTATGGGCTTATAAGACGAGAAAGTAGGAGGGAGACGTATGCAACGGAAGCCGGGAGTTTGTTTCATCCATAGATTTTTCGACTCATCTCACTTCATCAGCATGAGTGTTGATTGAACATTAAAGTTCAATAAGGCAAATGGGGAAAAGAGATGTTCGTAAACGAACAATCTCTAGTTCTAGAAAATCAACAAATGAATTTCCTAGGTTATAAGATCCTAAATATAGCTAAGTATATAAATATATATATATATATATATATATATATATATATATATATATATATATATATATATATATATATATATATATATATATATATATATATATATATATATATATATATATGTATATATGTATATATAGATATAATATAGAAACAAATAGAGATTAATAAATCAAGTAAAATCACATAAATATAACACACTAAACTAAGCATGCATTTCTAGACAAGGAACTTAAAAGGAAATGTGTACCTTTTGTCTTTAATGCGTTAATCTTCAAGGTCTTCAAGAGGTAAATCGGACAAGAGGTGACAATGAAAAGTTCCATGTTTGGATGGCGAATATTATTTACGTTGGTGCCCATTGTTTCATTTGTCCAAAGTTATTTGGTCCGAACATGTTTTGTATTTGACTTGGATGCATATAAGGTGGAAACACTCCCCACGGATTGAAGTTCCACATTTGTTGATTATAGTTAAAGTTTCGTCTATTATGGTTTGTTCTTGGTTGAGGTGTTTTAGGTCTAGGATAAGAATTATTTGGTTTCCTAGGTGGTGGAGTTTTAGATCTTGTTTTAGATTTAGATGATCCAACTTCGGTTTTTAAAGATGGTTTATAAAATGGTTTTATTTCTTCATTACTCGCGATAGGTATTATTTTATTTTTTATGAGTAAATGTTTAGGATTAAGTATTGAAGGTTTTGGTTCATTTTCAAATTTAACGTTTTTAGCTCCACTTGTTGAAGATTCAGTTGAGTTAAATCCTAGTCCGGTTTTATCTCCTGATATTCTTTGAATACTTATAATTTTACTAAGTGAGTTACTACTATTTTCAAATTTATCAAGTTTGCAAATTTCATCCTTAAGTATGTTGTTTTCACTTTTAATCTCTTGACATGTTTTACATTCTTCAACAATTTCTTTTCCTTTTTCAAGTTGATGTATTTTAATTTTTAGTTCAAGCACTTCATTTTCTAGTTGGTTGTTTATGTATTTTAGTGATTTATTTTTAGCCATAACTAGTTGTCCTATTTTACATAATCTATTGTATTCACTATCTAAATCTTTTTCATCTAATGATAGATTTTCATCACTAAAGTATTCGGATTCGGAACATACCTCACTTGATGATTTGGCCATGAGACACTTTTCATCCTTTGTTGTTTCATTCTCATCTTCATCACTGTCACTCCAAGCACCTCCAACGAATGCTCTTTGATTTTGATCTCTTGTCATCATTGGACATTTTCCAATGAGGTGATTCGGATCACCACACTTGAAACACTTTCTCTCATTCTTGCTATACTTGTCATCATTATTCTTTTGAGATGTTCTTCTTTCATCGTGTGGTTGTCTAACGAATCTTCCTCGCCTTTTGAAGAATTTCTTGAAGTCTCTTACGGCCATGGCATATTCTTCGTCATCGCTTTCGGAAGATGAGCTATCTTCGTTGTTGAATTCCTTTCTAGCTTTCAAGGCGATTGACTTGCTTTGCTCACGTTTTCCTTTAACCATTTCAGAGTCCTTCTTTATAATTGCTTCGTAGACTTTCAGATTTCCAATTAATTCATCAAGTTGTAGTGTTGACAAATTCTTTGATTCTTCAATAGCCGTCACTTTAGCTCGCCATTTTGGGTGAAGAGCTCTAAGAAATTTCCTAACAAAATTCTTACTAGAGAAATTCTCATCAAGTGCTTTTAAACTTGTGATGATAGTGTTAAATCTAGCAAAAGCATTATCAATTGATTCCTCTTCCGGAATCGTGAATTGCTCATATTGTTGAACAAGTAGATCTATTTTGTTATCTTTGACTTGATTATTACCTTGGTGAGTTATTAATAAAGAGTTCCAAATTTCTTTTGCGGTTTCACACATAAAGATCCTTTCGTACTCTTTACGTGGTAGCGCATTATAAATAACCATTTTTGCTTCATTATTTTTAGCAAGTTTTCTTTTTAAATCATCATTTTGTTTTTCAAAAGGTACGATTTCATCTTTCTTAGTTTCGGGGTTATTTTGAATAGGTAAAAAATCACCATTGGTAATAACATGCCAAAGATCTAGATCTTTTGATTTCACATAAGTTTCGAATCGATTTTTCCAATATAAAAATCCATCACTTTCAAATAGTGGTGGTCTTTGCATAGATTGCCCTTCTAAATATTTTTCAGATTCCATAGATCGTTACAAGTTTTAAAATACAATATATTTTAAAAACCTAGCTAGACGTGGCTCTGGTACCAATTGTGGAAAACTAGAAGGGGGGGGGGGTTGAATAGTTTTACGTCCTTTTTAAAATTTATAAGCACAAGTTTGTTTTAAAAACTTCGATTCTAGTTTATGTGAATTCAATACTTGCACTATATGAACAATTGTAAAATAACTAACTAACAAAACTAATATAGTAAAGATAAATAAATAAGTAATGAGAAGAGTTAGAAAGATCAAACCATAACACAAGGATTTATAGTGGTTCGGCTACAAGGACACCTTCCTTGTTCCTACTCCACTCCCCGAGTCACCTACTCGAGAGTTTTCTTCACTATGTCAACAAACTCCCTTATGGCGGAGAAAACCGTACACACCAATATTCACACCAATCTACACACCAATCTTCACACCAATCTACACACCAATCTACACACCAATCTTCTTCACACCTAGCTTTTACACACCAATCTTCTACACACCTTCTTCTACACACCAATCTTCACAACTATCCTACTTCACTACTAATCAACTTCTGCTATCTACACAACTTCTATATCTTCTAAACAAATAATAGCATGCACAACACAATATTCACAAATGAATATATATATACACTATACACAACAACTCTTCAACACTTCTTGAACTTGGTTGTAGAGAGTTCTTCTTTTGCACTTAGAATGAGAATGGATGATGAGGGATTGAATCACTTGAAACAAGGATTAATATACAAATGATCAAAGGGTTTTTGATGAGTTTTAGATGATTGTAGATCTGAAAATTTCGTGCAAAAGGTGAGGAAAAATTCCAGAATTAAGGTGGTATTTATAGGGGAAGAAATCTGACAGTTTCTGACAGGGGAGCCTGGCCGGTCCCCTTAAAGCATGGCCGGCCCCCTTAAAATTAAGGGGACCACCCCTTATAATTAAGGGGGCCGCCCAACTGTAACGGCCAGAAAACTTGTCTTTTAGTGGGGAAAGTTTATTTGGTGAAAAACTAACTGATTTTGGTTAAATATTTGAAATCATATATTTAGTATGATTAAAACATTTTTCCTTAATACCAAAAGTGTTTTTCAAAAATATATAATAAGATTATATAATTAAATAAACTTTGTATTAGTTAATTAAATACCCCTTTGATCATGAGATGTATTAAGCACTTGTTTATTCATACCTTAAGTGATTAAGTTGGATATAATGATATAAACTAGCTTAATACTTGTTTACGTAGTAATCAAACGATTGACGAGTTTACATTTTGTGATCGTCAAAATATAGAGATATCGAAAAATATAAATAACGTTTTCATACATTATTTATGTCAACAGATGCAATGCCCTAAGAAATTTCCTAACACAATTCTTACTAGAAAAAGTCTCATCAAGTGCTTTTAAACTTGCGATGATAGTGTTAAATTTAGCAAAAGCACTATCTATTGATTCCTCTTCCGGAATCGTAAATTGTTCATATTGTTGCACAAAAAGATCTATTTTGTTGTCTTTGACTTAACTATTACCTTGGTGAGTGATTAGTAGTGAATCCTAAATTTCTTTGGCGGTTTTACACATAAAAATTCTTTCATATTCTTTGCGCGGTAACGCATTATAAATTACCATTTTAGCTTCATTATTTTTTGCTAGTTTCTTTTTCAAATCATCATTTTATTTTTCAAAAGGTACTATTTCATCCATTTTAGTTTCCGGATTATTTTCAATAGGGGGAAAATCACCAAAGGTAATAACATGCCAAAGATCAAGATCTTTAGATTTCACATAAGTTTCGAATCTATTTTTCCAATATAAAAATCCATCACTTTCGAATAATGGTGGTCTTTGCATAGATTGCCCTTCTAAATATTTTTCAGATTCTATAGATCATTATAAGTTTTAAAATACAATATATTTTAAAAATCTTGTTTGACGTGGCTCCTGATACCAATTGTGAAAAACTAGAAGGGGGGCGGGTTGAATAGTTTTACGTCTTTTTAATTTTATAAAACCTTTGTTTCAAAAATTTTGATTCGAGTTTATGTGAATCTACTCTTGTACAATATAAACAAATATATATAAACTAAATAACAAAGTAAGTAAAGTAGTAAATGAGAGATGGAAAGATCGAACCGCGAGACAAGAGATTTATAGTGGTTCGGCTACAAGGACACCTTCCTTGCCCTACTGCACTCTCCGAGCACCTGACTCGAGAGTTTTCTTCACTATGTCTATAAGCTCCCTTATGGCGGAGAAAACCTTACACACCAATTATCACACCACAACTTCGTCACACCTTTTTCACAACTTCTTCACACCTAACCACTACTTAATCACACCACTATTTCTTCACACCAATACTAGTTTCACACCACTATCTCTTCACAACTTCTCTACCTACACACCTTACTAGCCTAATTCCTTATGATTACACTTATCTAACTAATATTCACAACTTATACACAAATGGATGAATAATATACAAATGATGATATACAAACAACTTAGATGTTGAGGTCACACTTAAGTTGCAATACTTCTTGTCTTGATGGATAGAAGTATTCTTCTTTTGCACTTGAATGGATGAAGCTTGAATCACTTGGAAACAAAAGCTTAAGAATATATGATCAAAGGAGAATAGAAAGGAGATTTAGATCAGAAAGTTTGGAGTGCAAAAGGTGAGGTAAAAATGCAGGGAATGTCCAGTATTTATAGGCAAAGCTGGGAGGAATTTGGAGCGTGTCGGTCCCCTTAATTAGGGTGCCGGTCCCCTTAATTATTAAGGGGACCGCCTAGTAAATTAAAGTTACCCAGTTTTGTCTTTTTGTGGGGAAGGTTTTTCTGGACCATTTTTGCCATTTTTTGTTGAAAATTTGAATTCATATATTTATAATGATTTAAACATGTTCTCTTAATTCCAAAAAATAATTTTGTAAAAGATATAAAATGTTTTGTGACATTTTATAAAAAGTCTAGTGTTTAAGAAAAATGTTCCTTTGATCATAGAATGCAATAAACACTTTGTTTATTCATACCTTAAGTGATTTGGATGTAAAGTGAATATATATCACTAAATACTTGTTTACGTCATAATTTTTAGTTCAAGAGGTGCAATCCCCTACAAAGGGGACTAAAAATACAAAGTCTACAAAGGCTAGAAAGCCACTCACCATGTGACAAGTGTCCACCACCCACTCCCTCCTTTTTTTCTTTTTAAATTCGGTTAGGGGGCATTTTGGTCATTTTAACCCGTTTCTTTATTCACCCTAAAACTTCAAACGCAAATATCTTTCAAACGACAAACTTTTACGAAAAACCGATTTCACCATAATTTTTAAAATTTAATCCTCTTTAATTTGGTATAAATCTTGTTAAATATTTCGAACTTTTTTTTACATATAAAGTGAGTCTTGATTTTCTTGATTTTTTTGTCATTTTCGGCCCTAATTTTTACCCTCATAAATATCGAATCGTTAAAAACTTAAAACATGAAAGTTATAGATTTTTGTTCACTCTTTACAAAGGTTTTTGAATCACTCAAATCTGATCTCATATGAGTAAGATAACACACGTTAAAGATGGTGTTTAACACATATTTGTTGCACACAATGTGTTTGATGAAATGTCTAGCTTATATATTTTGTGTTAAAATTGAGCTAAATGCACTAATTTTTGTTTCTCAGTGCATTATTAATCATTTTATTAATGTAAGACTCAAAAAGTAAAGTTTTTTAATCATTATATTTTTAAAATATACATTAGGTTCATTAGTTAGGTTATTAGGTTCATCAGTTAAGTTACTTTCGTTCATCAGTTTTTATGGTAACATTTTTAACTAATTGATGAACCTAAACACATAACACATGAAAAATAATTATAAGTTCATCAATTAGCCAATAACTGATAAACAAACTGATGAACCTAAAATTAATGAACCTAACTGATGAACCTATAATTATAGGTTCATCAGTTAGTCAATAACTGATAAACTAACTGATGAACCTATAATTAATTAACCAAAAAATCAATGAACCTAACTGATGAACCTATAATTAGTCAATAACTGATGAACCTATAATTATAGGTTCACCAGTTAGTCAATAACTGATGAACCCAAACATTTGATCAAATTTGATGAACCTGAAATTGATGAATCTGAAAAAATTGATGAACCAAAGTAACTGATGAACAAAATGTCTAACTGATGAACCTGTAACCTATAACATAACTGATGAACAAAACATAACCTAACTGATGAACTTAATAACCTAACTGATGAACCTAATAACCTAACTGATGAACTAAATGTATATTTTAAAAATATAATGATTAAAAAATATCACTTTTTGAATGTTACATTAATAAAATTATTAATAATGCGTTGTGGGATAAAAATAAGTGCATTTAACTCGATTTTAAGACAAAAAATCTAAGCTAAACATTTCATCAAACACGTTGTGTGCAACAAATATGGCTAAAACGTCATGTTTAACGTGCGATATCTCACTCATATCATATCGGATTTGAGTGATTGAAATTTCTGGGTAAAGAGTGAATCAAAATCTACAACTTTCGTGTTTTAAGTATATTATGATTCGGCAATTTTTAAGGTAAAAAATAGGGTCGAAAATAGCAAAAACATCAAGAAAATCATGACCCAATGAATATGTCAAAAAAAATATTTCAAAAAAATTAAAAAGATTTATACCAAATTAAAGAGAATCAAATTTTAAAAATTATGGTGAAATCGGTTTTTTCTAAAAGTTTGTCGTTTAAGAGATATATGCGTTTGAAAATTGAGGTGGAAAAGAAAAAACGAGTCAAAAGACCAAACTACCCCTGGGCGGATTTTATGTATAATTTAGAGTGGGGGACACGTGTCACACTATGAATGGCTTTGTATACTTTGTAATTTTTCTCACTTTGCAAGGGATCTGTATTCTTTAGTTCAATGGGTTTACGTTTTGTGATTATCAAAACATAAAGATATAGATAAGTGTTAATAATGTTTTTAGGCATTATCTATATCAACAATTTATAAAGTTGATTGTATCAGGACAACATAATAAAATATGTAATGCTTTTAAAAAATATAACAAAAAAATACATGTTTAACTAATGACAAAAAAAAAATAATAATAATAATAAAAATTGTTTGATTACCAAACAAACTAAAAAAATAATTGTTTAAAGCCTATGCAATACTTCATTGTATACAACATTAGTCGTTACAAAAAATAATATTAAACAAAGTATTTCATTTCCAAGATCTACATAGCAGTAATTCCTTATATGATAATGTAAATAATAACCACTCACCACTCACCAGCGAAAACCCAAGTCGTCTTCATTGAAATACCCCAACCAATCGTCGTCTTGCCATCTCACTCGTCATCGGGCTAGTGTTTGCAGTCTATGGGACGGCTATCAGTAATTATTGATACACAATTTTGATAAGTGTCATAAGTCCCTGACATGATATTGTATGTGACAACACACCCTTTGCTTAGGGTGTGTTTAGAAACAAAATTCTATAATAATTTCCTCATTCAATCTATTTTGTTCCTACAATGGATGGCCACCATTATTGAAGATATAACAAGCAAAGTTTTAATATTATACTATTTTGTTATTGCATTTATTGATATAAAAAAGCATTGGCCTGAGTTGAAATATTGATCTATAAAAATAAAAATAAAAACCTAAAAAGAATCCGAAATCAAGATACTTACATGAGGTATGCCTTGATGAGGTACTTCAGAGAGTGGCTCACATTGGCCATAAGCCCATAATACAGTATCATTAGTGGAGGGTATAATGAGGTATCCTTACATACACAAAAAGGATTTGTTAAAGTGGAAAATGCAGAATCAATAAGCAATAATAAATGTTGAGAGGATGCGAAAATAATAAACCAATTCCTTAGTTAAAAGGCAATGTTTAGGTTGTACGCTATGCATGCATGCCATTAGCATATACTAATCAAGATTTAAGATTATCATGCAAGCTGATCCATGATTACACTATCCCAAAAAGCTAATGTGAACTCATTGACATTTGCAAAGACACAACAATCACCAGCCTTTTTCAACATCACTGAGATACATCAGAACAGTCGCTATGCGGTGTCCACCACGTGCAACATTTATAGGGTCGCCGAAGCAATCAAAGTGCGGGTCGTATGTTTGACCAGACTCTTATCTCAGTACTTGTATGGTCTCACCGTTTTCTGAAAGAAAGAAATTGTCATTACAATATACATGAAGTTACCAGTAAATGTTCAAGATACATAGTTTTTAAGTTTCAGTTAGCTTTTTAATATCAAACCAAACAGCCTACAACAATTTTAATTAGCATTTTAGTTACCAATCTAAATAGCCCACAACATCTTTAATAAGCCTTTAATTATCAATCCAAACAGCCCATAGTATTGATATCATTATTGGGAGAGAGATCGACTTTCCGAAAATTGATAACCTATCTTTATTTATCGTTATTGTTCGTCCTATCGTATCCGGTTCGTATCAATTGGTATCAGACCTGTTCGTTTCTGAGCTTAAAAAAAGTTAATGTTCATTGTGAACTATATTCACCTCCAGAAATTATTGTTCATCTGAATCACTATTCGCCACCAGAAAACACTATCCATCCAAATCACTTTCACATAAGAAAAAAAATCACTTGCTTTCTTAAATCAATGGCCCGCAAAAATATTGAGGTGTTGGAAAAAAGCTGGGATTATAAGGTCAGACGAATATGAACATAGTTGTGGGGAAATGAAAGAGTTGCATATGTGCAAAGAATGGCGATGACTAAACCAGACACTCGCAAAGATATGATGGAGATACGCTTAAAACTCGCAAAGATTATGGATACATAAACACAAGATTGGGAGGAACGGGCAACCACAATAATAAGAGTGCAGAAGGTCATGTTCCATTGGACTCCAAGGCCATGGCAAAAGAAAATTGTGGGGGAAGTTATACTAGTAACGAGGAGCTGGCCATGAAAAGCATTCCAGTCACAGATTCAAAAGTTTGTGATACTATAATGGGTTATTCAAATCTATAAAGGCATAGATTAAGGTGGAAGACTTAATTGCAGTAGATGACAATGAAGAAACTAGTTATGAGGAGTCTGACTATATTGATGATGTCTATGACCAAGAAAGTGGTCGCAATAAAGAGAAGATCATTGTATGTGAAACTTTAGGATCAAGCCAAAAGATACTTGCTAAAGTAGTGGATAGGCAGGGCCGTTCGATTGATTTGTGTGGCCCGATACGAAATTATAAATGAGGCCCCATAAATCATGAAATCCTTAACTATTATATATGGAAAATTCAAAATATAATATACTTAAACATGTATAAAACTATAAATATTAATGAACATATACTAAATCAGTGGTCCTCACGCGTAATATTTAAAAAGGGCTATAAAAATTCAATTTAGACATGTATAAATACTAATGGACATATATTAAATCAGATGCACCTCACAAATGGTGGTCTTGTGCGGCTACCCCACTTGCACATGCTAATCACCGCCACTGTGGATAAAACTCCTCCTGAACATAACACAGAGCACGCGAGTTTTAGCCATAATGGGGTATAGATGGAGCTAAGAGACAAGAGTTGATGTTCATATTAGGCTCAATGAGCTTGAACACTGCAACTTCTACACAAAGCCTAATACGATGATGCAACGTAGAACATGGGATCCTGAAATTACTCGAGGTGACTTTTTGAAGCAACACCTTAAGGACAAGGTGTTTTTGGGGTGGAGTAGTGATACGAGCCCTCTTAGTACTTTCCTTGTTAATATCTAGTTACTTTCCTTCATTATAATTTCTTAATGAACAAGTTAAGTATATCATATTTTTTTATTATATATAGAGAACTTGTCTCATGACCCGTCCGATGGACGGGCGAGCGTCATGTAAATTTGATAAAAACAATACTTAGGATGTAAATACTGATTAGAATCAATATTTATGATATTTATAAATGGAACACACCTTATTCATTAAAATGAAATATGTATAAATCATGTTAATTTGATACTTTTAGTATGTGAATTTCAGTTTGTTTATAACTTGGTATAATGTTAATACCACCCTAAATACGTATTAGTTTATTAACGTTTCACAAGATGTGTAATTAGCCTTTTAAAAGTTGAACAATACATATGCAAACTTAAGAAAACATTAAATAAAATAGAAACACATACACGACATAAAGTTTTTTATATTAGCATTGTAATTGAATCTTAGTATTGTTTGATATTGGATAGAACGAAACTATTGATATAGAAACAGATGAAAGGATATGTTGAAACTTTATATTTGTTATTAAAGTACCAATAGCAAAATGAAAGAAATAAATAAAAGCAAAAAGAGATTAAAAAAAAAAAAAAAAAAACTACTTTTGATAGAAGAAATGTTTCATATTGTTACTGAAGAAATATGAAAGACTTTTTTTTATTGATGTAAAAAAGGTTGTTTGGCGTCATTTCTTGTGAACAGCTGAATAATCATAGTTGTTTGCAGTCGATTTCTCATCTTCTTCATCCACAACAGGTTGATCATCAACAGCCTTTGTTGATACAAAACTTTGTTTGTTTTTTGGATGATATAAACAATCCTTGTATATGCATACCCAGTTTTCATTTTCATCATCAGAATAGACAACAGGTTCAACATTGTTTTGGACAAGTTTACCATTATTTTTTATTTCTTTTGGTTCATTATTTTTTTGTCATCCTATAAACAAAATTTATGTTAGTTACACACAATAAGTTAATTGGTTATACAACTTATAGTAAGTATTGTAAAACGTACCATTTCATCATCAGGTATTATGATCACAGGTGGGTCAGCGATCCAATATTCATGTGATGGTTCAGAATAGACCACATGATAAACATTTTTTTGGACAAGTTTACCATAGTCTGTTATTTCTTTTGGTTGATTATTTTTTTGTTCATCCTGTAAACACAATTTATGTGAGTTACACAGAAAAAGTTAATTGGTTGGACAACTTATAGTAACTATCGTAAAACATACCATTTCATCATCAGATATTATGATCACAGGTGGGTCAGCGATCCAATATTCATTTGATGATTGGAACACGTCTTCTTGCTGGTTTTTACTCAAAGAAACATATTTTATAAGAATGTACTACAATGCTTGTAAAGTTATATACAAATCATAACGAAATATATATATCAAGTATATAGATAAAAAAAATTACCTTTGGACAATTATAATCATGGCTATCGTATTCTCGAATCAAGTCTGACATGCTTTCAAAGTAATATTGATTTAGGGTTTACTGGTGTAGTATTTGTTGAAGTGAAGGCTGAAATGTACTTATATATATATATATATATATATATATATATATATATATATATATATATATATATATATATATATATATATATATATATGATAAGATCGTTTATAGCTCGAGGTGGTTAGACCTCATCTAGGGATTGCACAATAATAATGAATTAACACGATACGCAGCGGAATAAACAAACACATCATTATTATTGCTAACAAGGTTTCTCGTCATCATCTCTACTCTAACATTCACCAAAGCCCCAATGCTACGTGATCAAGTGTAGCACGGTTACATCCTAACAGCTATCTAAGATAGTTGAGGCTTAACATCAATCTACCCTAGCTGTTTCCCATTAAACACCTGTATACACAAGTCTAGGCGTTTCCAGCCCTAGACACACACACACACGTTTTCTGTATATTACATTGTGGAAGACCTCTAAAACATATTCCCTGTATCTCTTTATATAATAGAGATACTAGGGTTACAAGGAATAAACTAGAATAATAAAAGATATGTTGTAATCTTTTTCTTTCTTTGCAAGTTTCTTCCTTTGTCTCCATAAGTCCTTCATCTTTCATATTTGTCAATATCAACTCAAAGTATAATTCCCAACAATCTTCCCCTAGTTGATATGACAAAACCAAGTATATGAAAGATGTCGTCTTCCCCTCAAACCATGCATATCATCAAGGATCTTCAAGTTGCAATCTTCAAAGTATTCTTCTTCCCCTTTTTATCATCATCAAATAGGGGACAAATGTAAGCAACCTTGATCTTCACAACCACGAATCAATATTACACATCCAATCTATCTTTCTAATGTTTCTAAGTCGCCCACCATTAAGTTTTCCGCATCTAAAAATGGACTTGAAACAGTAGAAATCAAAACAAGAAGTAATAATAATAACCAGCAGTAGTAAAAACCTTCACCTCGATGTAGCACATAAATGGTTAAACATTTAGACATTAAGCTTCCCCTGAAACCCATATGTTAACCATCTCTTGAATCTTCAATTCTGTAGGCTCTTATGTAATGATTACTAATGAAGAAAACTAAGTATAACCAACTTGATGCTGAAGTAGAACCACCCAAACTTGTGTCTTATATCTTGTACTAAAATTGACTTCGAACGTATACCTAACGTATAGGGAGATCGCAACCTCTTGACAAAAAATCACTGAGCACAATAATGTAACTCCTTCAAGTGTTTTGCCAATTCGTAGTCACCTGAACGAACAAACAAGTTATCTTCAAAGTGCCATACTCACTTTGAGATATGATAAGAACACGCATCCAAGAACCTCCACTTCAACTTCAAATAGGTGATAAAAACCTTTCTTCGTAACCAATTGAGCAATAAGAACGAGCCTTTGAACTTGTTGGATCGTGTACACCTTGAACTTGTGTTGATAATGATACTTTGAGTGATATCACTAAGTATGCGGAATCTACTTAATGATACTTAGAAGATTAATTGTAAGTGAAACAGATTAATGTGTGAACAATGAATATAACAAAACAACTAGCTCCAATATTATTAATAATAATAATACGAGTGATCTGAGATATCACTAGGGTTACACCTTGAAGCTCTAAGAAAACGTATTGGAAAAGATCTATGACTACTGATCTGTAAAACCCTTATCTAGGATCTCCTTTTATAAGACACAAGGAGTCCTTTACAAGATAAGTATATTATAATAGAATAAGATATACACCAAATCTTTTCTATATTTATCTTCGTACTAGCAGTGGTAACTTTGTACTTGCAGTGGTAATGTAGTTTCCACTGCTAGTGCATTCTTCAGTTGTAGGAATAATGTTTCCACTGCTAGTGTATTCATTCAGTAGTGGGAACTCCAACACTAGCATTTTGCACTGTTAGTTTAATTCCCAACAATCCTCCCCTAAACTTGTGATTCCTCTGCAAATTCACAAGTTTCTTAAATTAAACTTCCTCCTTGATATTGGGGGGATTCTTCCAAACACTTATCTTTTCAATCATGCTTCAAAATGATAAACTCTTCTGTATGCATTATAGTACAACTTTTCCAATCAACTAAGCAGCTGTCCATCCTTCATTGGTGGTTATTTCTTCTTCTGATTCAATCATGCTTCAATTACCTTTGCCTTGAATTGCTATCAACAGTAGAAACTGGTATTCTATCAGTAGAAACTTGTGCATCAGTATAGCTTTCATATCTGCATCAAATTGAGTTTCTTTGACCTGAGAGCAATCCTCCCCTGAATCTTATCATCATTTTTCCTCCCCTGTTTGGGAGAATCACCACCAAAATCATCACAATCAGATAAAATGGTACAGAGTTCCATCAATTCCTTTTGTATCATACTGCCTTCAGCACTTCCAGATGTATTACCTTCTGAGAGAGGTGCATCTTTAGGCAAAGATTCAGTTTCTTACCTAGTTAAACTAGATAGTACTTCTGAACCACCCATATGTTTTATTTGGCTTGGGATTCCACCATCTGTATCCAATCCAAAAGGATGAGACACATTAGGTGTTGCCATGGTAGAGCTCTTAATGATGTTATCATTGTCATGTCCTGCATCTACACATATTAAAGATTAGTTACTGATACAACAGTTGCAATGGTTAGTTCAACAGTGGTAAAAATTACTCTTGCAGTGGTAACTGTGAACTAGCAGTGGTAAAATTTTCACAACATATCAAAGAGCAGTGGTAAATAAAACATGAAAATTTGCTGCTCCTATCATAGTTTTTAGCAAACTACCAGCTATCAACGGATTTGATATGTCTTTACCATTAGCCGTTTGCTTATGGACTAGTCAACTCTTGATCACATGGATGTATGGTGAGTTGATAACCTAGTTTTTGGTAAACTATCAACCATAAACGGATTTGATAAGTCTTTACCAGGAGCCGTTTGCTCTGGACTAGTTGGTTCTTGGTGTGGGTCAGACATGGTGAACCAATTACCATTTGTTGTGTGTCCAATTCACACACTCCAAACTCTATATCAGCATACAATCCAATTCACATATCAAGCAATCTGATAGTTCCAAATCATGCTTTATCAACCTGCATTTGTTAGTCCAAAACCAAGAAAATACAAGACAAAATATTTTCCGTTTAACAATAATGAATATGACTAACAAAACATACTAGAACAGACAACTAAACATTGGAAATCCAAGCCATTACTGACTTGACTCTCCCTCTTGCATCAATATAAGTGTGTTTCTTTAAAACCATAGATGCTTTGTCACCTGTTATTGGTCTCCAAACCCATTGTGCTGTAGCTTTCATGCCATTTCCCATATTACCCTTAACAGCTTTCTTTTGCCTATCAGTGGAAACTTTTGGCCTAACAGTGGAAACTGCTGGCTTAGCATTTGAAACCTTAGGCATCCATTTTTTATTATACCTAGCTGTTATATTGAAAAAGGACTTTTTAACTGTTTGTGCTTGATTTGAAAATCTTGGTTTAGCACTTGGAACAATTTGCTTGGGGTAAAGAGTCTTGTTTGGCCTAGCAGGATAAAGAGGTTTAGTGCCAGACCTTAACATGACAACTCTGGGTATTATTTTAACATTAGAGTGAGTTTGATTTGAAACATAGTTGTTCACTCTAGGTTGTTTGTTCCCAAATACCCTTGTATCCTTTGAAGTTACCTTTTTCCATTTTCAGCTTCAGCTTCTTCATTGTACTTGTCATAGCCTCAAGTATTATGTAATGATAGATAGAAGCTAGTAGTACACAAGTAGCCAAATGTATTAGGAATGATCTTTGTAATCCAATCGGAACCTTGAATGTAAGCTGTATCTTATGTCTTGAAATGAAAAGATCTTCATAATTAGCATAATATGTAAGACCTTCAGCATTATTTTGTTTGCAATAGAGACTAAATACAGCTCATTAGACCACTTCCTTGGCTATATCTCTTGGTGACTGTAACACACATCTTGCAATTACATGAACATTTGCAGAACAGACATATATCAAACAACTTGAAACCATATTAGTTCAACTCAGAAAATATCATCAAGTCATTCATAGAAAACATTAATCTTTGACTGTCCCTGCACACATCATAAACAAATTAGTACCTTTTGGGGACCCAAGCCACAAATGACTTGGATCTGCCTCGTGTATCAATATAATTATATCTATCAAAGGTCATTGATACACCATTGGGATTGTTTGTTGTTCCTTTTGGTTTCCATTCCCAACGAGCTGAGGCCTTAACAGCTTTTCCCAATTTTACCCTTTTCTTTTGAACATCAGTGGAAACAATTGGTCTTGCAGTGGTAACTGCATGCCTAGCAGTGGAAACTGCTGGATTAGAAAATTTTGGTCTCCACATTTGGTTCTTGTGATCATTCTTTTCAAAATAAGTCTTTTTCCCTGTTTGGTAAGATTTAACAAAAGAAGTAACAGGGGTCTTAGGATAAACTCTGTTATTACTTCTGGCAGTGGTAACTGCTGGTCTAGCAGTGGAAACATGTTTAATGCCAGTGTTAAGCATAACAGACCTGGGAACCATTTTGCTTAGGGGATTTGGGTGAGTCATTTTATTAGAATTTGATCCATTCACCCTTGTAAAAACTTCCCTTCTTCCCATGTGGTAGGTACAGTCTTTAGCTAAATGGTCAAAGCTACCACATATGTGACAAGCCTTATTGTAAAACACAAAGTCACTACCAAACTGTCTAGTTTTAACATGATTCCAACTTCTCATGTTACCTCTAGGAGATTTAGGCCTATCCCTGTACATTTCAGCATACCTAGTAGTAGACCTAGTGAAATTTGACTGTGTTCTAGGCTTCTCTTTAACTTCTTCAGGAATGCTTTTACACTCCTCAACTTTAACATTTTCAGTAACACTAGTTTTAGACTCAACATTCAAACATTCATCTTTAAGAGATGAGTCACTAGCACTATCAAAAGTCTCAACCTCAACCTGAACCTTTTCAGTTTCAACTGGTTTAACAAATTTTGGTCCATAGGTCATGGGTGGATCCTGAAACTCTTCTAAGCCTGTGTGAGCAAGATCAATACCAGGAGGTGCTGGAACACCTCTTAGAGGTGGTGGAACAGTATTGTATCCAAGACCTGATTTAGCTTTGCTCACAATTTGGGCTTCCCAAATTTTGTCAATGCTCTTGGATTGATGGTCTAGAGTTTTCTTAGTAATCTCAATATTCTCACTAGCCTTTTTAACTTTCTCAATCTCTTCCCTAAGAGCTTTATTTACTTCAAGATAAAAATCTAAGTCTCTTTTTAAAACAGCAATATCATCTCTGAACTTAGATTCATTAGCCCTATAATGCTCTATCTGCTTTTCTAAAACACCTAGACCTCTTTTATGATTTGCTAAATTATAATTAGTATGATGTAAATCTAGCATCAGTTCATCATATTGTGTTTTAGAAACCTCTAACTCTTTAGCAGCCTTACAGTTTTTAGAACAAGCATTATCAGTATATACCTCAGAGTCAGAGAAAGCCATGAGTGCATGCTCAGTGGCTAGCATTGCAGATTCTGTATCATCTTCTCCATTCTGACCCATAAAGCTCCAATCAAAGCTTACTCCATCAATAGCCAATAGCACCTTTGGCTCTTCTGTTGTAGGTTCTTTGGCCTTTTCCTTCTTGTACCAAGTTGACTTATTGTCAGATTTCCTTGGTTTTCTGCATTCTCTTGCAAAGTGCCCCTTCTTGTGACAGTTATAGCACTCCACCTTCTTTTTATCAAAACCTACAGTCTCATCTCCACTTATATGAATCTTTCTCCCTGTCTTCTTCCAGAACTTCTTTGATCTTAAGCTGAGCAATGCTACCTGCCATTTGATGTCCATCTCCTCCATATCATCTTCATCAATTTGATCCAAGTCCTCATGATTGAGGATTGAACCACCCACATGGCTGGATATAAAGGCATAGAAAGTAGCATCACTTAGTCCTGCAATCTGCTTCTTTGAGCTCCTAGTGGAAACATTTCCATTACCAGTGGAAACAATCATGTTACCACTGTCATCATCACTGTCACTTTCATCATCAGAACTGTCATTACCTGATGATGATATGAGTGCAACTCCTGCAGAACTTGTCTTTAACTTGCCAGCTTTCTTAAGTCTTTGTTCAATAACTTTGAAGTTATTGTACACATCATTAAGCTTCATTGTCTCAAGATCTGACTTGTCCTCCCATACAGCAACATTTGTATCAAACTCAGCAGGTAAACTTCTTAAAAATTTAAGATTGAGGTCTTCCTTTTCTACCTCTATTCCAAAAGCAGTCAGCTGAGTTACAATCTTTTGTAGCCTTGTGAATATGCTATCAAGAGATTCATTGCTTGATGAGCCAAAATTCTCATAGGTCTGCTTCAGTAAAGTCTTTTGAGTTTTCTTGGTATAGTCATTACCACCAAATACTTCACATATCTCATCAAAGAGGGTCTTTGCATCCTTGTATTTGGTAAAAGCCTGGACTTGTTCTCTGGGTAGAGCCATCAATAGCAAACCTCTAGCCTTCAAATCATTCTTAAGTTGGTTTCTTTCATCATTTGTAACTGGACCAGCATTTACTTTTGTTACTGGCTTGCCACCAACTGTCTCAACAGTTGTACCAGGTTTGAATGAATTTCCACACGTTATGATCTCCCATAATGTGTAGTCTTGAACCATAAAGAATTGTTCAATCATAAGCCTCCACATCTCAAAGTCATTAATTTTAAGCTTGGGAAGCTTTGCAGCAATATTAGATTGGCTTGTTTCTGTCTCCATTGTATCTTTTGAATCTGCCATTGGATCTTCTAAATCAAAATATCAAAGCCTTGCTCTTTGATACCACTTGTTGGATCGTGTACACCTTGAACTTGTGTTGATAATGATACTTTGAGTGATATCACTAAGTATGCGGAATCTACTTAATGATACTTAGAAGATTAATTGTAAGTGAAACAGATTAATGTGTGAACAATGAATATAACAAAACAACTAGCTCCAATATTATTAACAAAAAATCACTGAGCACAATAATGTAACTCCTTCAAGTGTTTTGCCAATTCGTAGTCACCTGAACGAACAAACAAGTTATCTTCAAAGTGCCATACTCACTTTGAGATATGATAAGAACACGCATCCAAGAACCTCCACTTCAACTTCAAATAGGTGATAAAAACCTTTCTTCGTAACCAATTGAGCAATAAGAACGAGCCTTTGAATCTGTTAAGAACCAATAAATCAAAACTCCAAAAATCTTTCTTGTGTGTGTGTTTCTTCTCCTCTGTGTGTGTTGGAACCAACTGTTCCAAAATAATATATACTTCCCCTCACTGCTTGTAACTCATGATTGCCAATGAAATAATCAAAGTCTCCACGTGAAATATAGCAACATGAATAAGTACCAACCACATGCCCTTTAAGAAATATGAACAGCAGCGGAAACAATTAAGGCATCAGTGGTAACTTGTATAAGCAGTGGAAAAATAATTACCAGCAGTGGAAACAATGTAAGCGTAGCAGTGGTAACTTTTAACTAGCAGTGGGAACGTATAATGCAGCAGTAGTAACATATACACTTGCAGTGGAAACGAATACACTTTGCAGTGGAAACGAATACACTTGCAGTGGTAACTGATAAGCGTGCAGTGGAAACCATAAAGGTAGCAGTGGTAACTGAATAACGAATAGCAGTAGACTTATGCATTGTACCAGTAGCCCACATGTAGCATAAGCATTTGATGAATCATTAACCTTAGTCCACACAAGTAGGTCTATTCGATAATAACAAAACCACGCAAGTCTCCTCCACATCAATGTCAGTGTACCATAGTCGAATGGTGTGCTTGTATACCCCTACGTTCCAGTAACAATAATATACCACTAATACCATATCGATCACCAAAACTTTCCTCCAATCCAAAGTCGACACAGCAGTCCCACATCTTAAATTTAGAATACGACAGATTGTAGAAATAATACGAGGTACCTTTGTGAATTAACCAATCTGGTAACGAATTAAATAGGTCCACCAGCTCTTCACCATACAATCTTCAAGTCCTTCACACAACTTACACGAATCTGACCATAACCATTGCAGAACCCTAACTTCATGTCTGATCATTCGAATTAACATTCAAATCAATCTTCAAACCCTAATTTCGAATAGGTTAGGGTTGCTACTCCAATCCTCTCTGCGCAGCAGTTTTCAAGAATTTTTATCTTTTTATTGGAAGCTCAGATCGAAGATCCCTCTGGTGGAACTCTTCCTTGATATGTTGAGAAGCTCCAATAAAATTTTCAGCCCGATCCAACAGTTAACGAAGGAGATATCGATGTTTGAAAACTGACCTGCAGTGAGTTTTGAAGATACGAACCAGATTCGAATTTTCTTCCATCTTCGACAAACCAAACCTTGTTTAATCCCACGATCACGAGCCCCATGGCTCTGATACCAATTGATAAGATCGTTTATAGCTCGAGGTGGTTAGACCTCATCTAGGGATTGCACAATAATAATGAATTAACACGATACGCAGCGGAATAAACAAACACATCATTATTATTGCTAACAAGGTTTCTCGTCATCATCTCTACTCTAACATTCACCAAAGCCCCAATGCTACGTGATCAAGTGTAGCACGGTTACATCCTAACAGCTATCTAAGATAGTTGAGGCTTAACATCAATCTACCCTAGCTGTTTCCCATTAAACACCTGTATACACAAGTCTAGGCGTTTCCAGCCCTAGACACACACACACACGTTTTCTGTATATTACATTGTGGAAGACCTCTAAAACATATTCCCTGTATCTCTTTATATAATAGAGATACTAGGGTTACAAGGAATAAACTAGAATAATAAAAGATATGTTGTAATCTTTTTCTTTCTTTGCAAGTTTCTTCCTTTGTCTCCATAAGTCCTTCATCTTTCATATTTGTCAATATCAACTCAAAGTATAATTCCCAACAATATATATATATATATATATATATATATATATATATATATATATATATATATATATGTGTGTGTGTGTGTGTGTGTGTGTGTGTGTGTGTGTGTTAGAATATTTATATGCACATTAATGGGAAAATCAAAAGTGTATAAGTTTAAATTATAAGAATATCCAAAAAGATTTGTTGTTGATAATGTTTTTTTCATTTAAGAAAATTTGTTTTTGATGTTTATCCTTGTATATTTACATATTCTTGTAGAAGAAGTTATTAAATATTTTATTTGTAGATGAAATATGATACATGTTGACATACTCAATTTAAAACATCGTTAATGGTTCCCTAGATTGTAGGGTGAAATAATAGAGCATAATACAAAATGTATAAGAATATGATAATAAAAGATTAAATTGTGCAAGCTTGTATTGATAAAGAGCTGATAAATGTTGAATTTTTTTATTAAAAACACTCACTTAAATAAACCAGTAACAGATTATACAATGTTTAATAAGCTTCTAAGGTTATTCAAAGCGAAATTATATATTGTGTAAGAATTCTTTGTAAACAACGTTTGTTGTGGTATCTGTGTAGACACCATCGATGTCGCAACATAGAACCTTTAGTCCTTGTTTGCATTTAACTCTTGAAACCGCCACTTACAATTGTCCGTGAGAAAAGACCGGCCTTTCTAAATACAGTCCGACTTGTGACAATGTTTGTCCTTGACTCTTGTTTATAGTCATTCCAAAACAAACTTGGACTGGGAACTGTCTTCTATTTAGTTTAAACGGCATTTTGTTGTCGGATGGGCTAATAATCATTCTTGGTATTGCACAAACTGTTCCTATCTTTCCACCTGATATTATCCTTGCCTCTATAACATTCTTACCCATTCGAAGAATTTGCATTCTAGTTCCATTACACAAACCAGCTCTTTGATCAATGTTCCTCATACACATGACTGGAGCACCAACTTTCAATGTAAGTTCATGATGAGGAACACCGGATATTTTGAAGCTGTTTAAAAACTCTGGTGTGTATGCATCTTCTACAAAATTTGAATCCTTATCTGCTAGTGATACTGTGTCTGAACTATAATAAACTTTTGGATCTCCATCTAACTTATCAAGCATTTTTTTGTTGATTATGTCCACCATTTCGTGTGTTGGTGCTAATATTGCTCTTTCTTGGAAGAACTCTGGATTCCATAAGTTTGGTATAAGATCAGGGTATGTCTCTCGAATGATTGATTCGACACGATCGTCCGAATCTGGAATGAGCATTTCAGCTAGGAATTGTACGGTGGACTCACCATCATTTTTTCCGCCTATTTTTCCATTTCCTATGTCAAGTATCCAATCGGCAAAATCTTTAATTTCTCTTTTTTCTTCGATGTTTATTCCAGCCGACAAACGCATATTAACAGTTAGTCTCATCACGGTACAATGTTCCCACAGATATGAGGAGTTAATCGAGGCATGTACAACGTCTTGTCTGCTACCATTGGGAATCACAGGTAGAATTTGACGGAAATCACCACCAAATACGACCACCTTACCTAAAAATTTTAAAAATAAACCAAAGTTATAAATTAAGGATATAATAGGTGAAATTTAATATTTATAACTTTGAAATTAAATATATTGAAATATCACCTCCAAATACTTTTTCTCATCGTTGTGAATCGTCCGATCTACATATATCACGCAAGGTCCTGTCGAAAGCTTCAAAACAATGTTTGTGGACCATTGGAGCCTCGTCCCATATAATAAGCTTTGTTTTTCTTAATAAATCGGCCAAGTCACTGTCACCACTTATAGAGCACATGGACTCCTCAGTTACATTAATTGGTATTGCAAATCTTGAATGTGCAGTTCTTCCTCCATCCAAAAGGAGTGCTGCAATCCTGCTTGAGGCTACATTTAGGACAATTTCTCCTTCCGAACGAAGACAAGCTGTGATTGTTTTGTAAAGATATGTCTTCCCAGTTCCACCATAGCCGTAAACAAAAAACATACCTCCATCGTCATTATTGACGGCATCTAAAATATTTGCGTAAATGCACTTTTGCTCTTCCGTTAAAGTGCGGTACATCTTATGATGCATTTCAGATAACTCTGGCTTGTTGTAATTCATTTCATCGTTCACCAGTCTGTTGTAACCTTCCATTGTATATTGTGCATCAGGGTAAGGCATGTTGTCAATTGTCTTTAATGACCTGTTGTTGCAAAGTAACATGTCTTCGATGTATGTAAGGCAAATATTGTACTTTTGTTCATCAAACAATTCCAAATCTATGAGAAAATAAGTTTTTGAAACACTTGGATTTGTAACATATATAGGTAAGTATAGATTTGAAAGATATTAAAGTATACCTAGTGATGAGGCGAAAAATGAACCATTTTTAGGGGGTCATTTAAGCCCGAAATTGAATTTATTTGATCAAATATTGCCCTAAATCGTTTCTTTTGTGATTTTAGGTACTTTGAGAGTGAATTCTAGAAAAGAAAGCATTTTGGACGTTTTTGGAGCATAAAAGTGAAGAAAACGGCAAAGACTTAATTTTCCATGCTGAGAACACTACCTGATGGCGTCAAGAAGGAAATCCTGACGGCGTCAGGAGTAAAATCCATGACGACCCAGAGAAAACCTGAAGGCGTCAAGAGTTAAATACGTGACGGCCTGAAGATGGACTACACGTGATGGCGTCAAACCTAGATCTAGGCAGTCCGAGGAGTTTATTGGCTGCGAGATGACGGCGTCAGAAATTTACTCTTGACGCCGTCACCTCACAAAATCTATATATACTTTTCTATTTTTCATTCATTAAGAGAGGAACTTGTGTGGAGAATACTAGGGTCGAAACTAATAAACCCTAGGTCGTTTGTAATAGTATTTTCAAGGGTTTTCACCCCTTGAAACCTTTCATGTCCAATTAAGATAAGTCCTCTTTCAATTCATTCAATATGTCTATGTGTTGTTTGAATATATCTTATGCTTGTCTTGATTTTAACATGCTAGGCTAGATCTATCATGTGTTTGCTTAGATGTAATGAAACCTAGATGTTGATTATAGGTTGATTGCTTGTTTAAAATTGTAATTGATGAATGAATTCAATGTTAGGCTTAAGAAAACTGGCAGATCTCCATTGTGTAACTTGCTTGAACGTCTTAAGAAACATGAACTGATGTGTACTAGGTTTTTATGATTGTATTGAATGCATGAGCGAATTCTAGTGATCCCATGTTAGGAGCTTCTTAGCCGGCTCGACATAGGAGTGAAGTAGGAGCTTATAGGATTGGGGAATTAAGTACGCCACCCCATGAATGGTATTAAGGAATACAATCCGTCATCCATGCAACTGTAACAAGTAATTAACCTGTAAAAGATATCTAGGGAGTAGTGAAACCTAAGTAAACACAATTCTCCCATATATTGCTCACACCTCTAGTTAAATTAGTTTATTTTCATTTTTGTTATTTTATTTTGATTGCATCTTAGTTATTGGGTTAGTTGATTAGCAACTAATTCCGCCCAACTCCTTCAAAACCGAGATTTTTAATTGCTTTTCTAAAAACATAAAAATACAGAAATAATCATCCCTCATCTCTAGACCTAGTCTTTAGGTTTTCTAATCCTAGCGACACTATTCCCAAGTTGAACGATCAATCCCCCGGTACTTGTCACTATACTATACTACAACGATCAGGTACACTTCCTGGTGGGGGTTGTAAGCTTCTCGAGATCCCTTGAGAGGTAAAGCCTGGTGCAATTCCCACACATCAAGTTTTTGGCGCCGTTGCCGGGGAATAGTTATTGTCCAGGTTAGAATTTCTTTTTATTAGGTCTACTTACTAGAATCCTTTCTAGTAAGATTTTTATTTTTATTTTTATAGGATTCCTTTAGTCGATCTTTTTCTTTGTGCCCCTTGTTTGTAAAACCATTTTCATTTGTCTTCATGGCGGATGAGATTCCATTTAGATCATTAACAATAGAAGAACAATTAGTTTACTCGGATAGATTTGCTTCTTGTTGTTCCAATGAATTTTTAAGTGATCTTAGCTATATACAAGAGGAGATGGGTGTAAAGTTTGATAGGTTTGATGAGTTATGCGCATGTGTGGCCTATATTAAACAATCATTGTTAGGATCAATTCCTTTTAGTAAGACCCTTTGGAAAAATTTTGAGGAAAGCCTCCAAACCGTGAACCATGAGTTCAATGAATTGATGGGTTTGTATACATCACAACTTGAGGAAACAATTAAGGAGGATTTAGCCGAACATGATCATATTGAGCAAAAAGATGAATCCTTTAGGCAAATTGAACATTGTAATCAAGTTATTGAGGAAGGTTCTTATGAATCAGACTTAGAACTTGAAATGGCTAGAGAAGGATTTGAGATACTTAGGAACATGTTTAGGTTAGATTCTACTAAAACACGTGATGAGGATATAGGTGATGTTGAGAAAAGGAAGGATAAGGTAAATAACACAAACCTACAAAGTACCCCACAACTCCCACCATCACTTGAGGAATACACACCACCGGTGACTTACCCGGAAGAAGTAGAAGAAACTATAGGAGCCCCAATAGAGGTAGAACCCTTGTACCAAACACCACTAGAGGATATAGGTTTGAATACTTGTAGTGATAACCTTACTCTTAGTTCTAGGGAATTACCTAATGTTGATGAACCGGAACCTCAATCTTCACACAACTTTCCATCCTTAGATATACATCTAGGAGACAAAAGAGGAGCTGACCCACCCATCAACCCATGTAGTCCGGGTAGTATTAGGATAAAGGTAGTGAACTCTAAGCCTTGTAGAGAGGAAGCCAATATAGGAGTGGAAAATGACCTTACATACTTACATCACCCATTCATGATTGATCACAAGAAACATTATGGGTTTAAACCGGGTTTATTAGGTCAAGATGGATTCCCAACTAGGAGTCTCTCAAAGTTGATAGAAGATGATCCCTTTTTAGGAGAAAACTTCAACTCACCCATTGACCAAAGTGAACTGGGTAAGGTTATGATGATAGGAGCACACCTCTTTGAGCATATAATTCATCCACCACTCTTTCCTCACGAGGCATATTTCCACCCTAAGGGTGTGTATCGCTACTTCCACCCGCACTTAATTCAAAGTGTAGGGAAAACCTCCCCTATTTCCGTTAAATAAGGGTAGAGTCAGGCTCGTGACTCGAACAAAAACAAGCGCTTATTGGGAGGCAACCCAAGCTTTATTTGTTTGTTTGTTTGTTTGATTTTATTTGTTTCCATATGCATGCTTCATTTTTATTGTTTGTGGCTCATGTTTCAAAGTAAATTGTGAAAATGCTTTATTTTGTTTTTAACTTGTCTTAATTGCATATAAAGGTATTTTGCAAAAGATAAGTGTAAGGGAGATCCAAATTTGTTTATAAGAATGAAATTGAGCATGAACGACAACAATATTAAATGAACATGTGTATTAATATTCGTTAGAGTCAAATGCTTGTATCGAGTCATAATGATGTTTTGCAGGATTTTCCAGGAAGTAGGACATAAGTTTTTCCAGAAATTTTCCGGAAACATAACATAAAGATTTCTGCAGGTCACTTCTGACGGCGTCAAGAAGTAACCCCTGACGGCGTCACGTGTAAAATTCTGGAAATTTTACCAGTTTTGTTTTTCTAACGGAGTCTTAAAGTTTTTGTTGAATCTTTAGTTTTATAATCTCCAGGAGATCTGCAAACATCATTCCACAAGCATTATATCTTATTTTTGTTTTCTAGGATTTGTTAGCATATATAGATTGCCGCCGATTTTACACGAGGTTGCCTTGTCTGTTTTTTCAGGTTTTACAGGTTATGTATGACAAGAAGATGATTTATATTCTGGAAGGGAAGCTTTGATTGTTCATTTTCTTGGAGGAAGATCTAACCTGGCTACCTTATTATCCATACCGAGCGAATCAGGGGAGTATTTGATTTCATTCTTTTTACTTATTTCACTTTTACATTCTTTACTTGAACATTGGGGACAATGTTCATCCTAAGTGTAAGGGGAGGGTAAAATGATGATACCTTGTAGGATACACTTTCGCTTGAGTTTGTTTGTTTGATAGTAGATGTGTAATAAAACTATGAGAAATACTTGTTAGTGTAATTTTAGCGACAAATTTAAATTTTTTTACAACATTTAGGAGTGAAAATTTAGCCTTAGCAAGCGTCTCATGGATAGGAGATTGTATGACTAGCACAAAACCGTACCATTCAGAAAAATTTTCCACCCAAATATGTGAGGTTCGCCTTTAGATTTGATAGGAAATGCATTTACTATTAGTGCTTATGAGTGTACCGGTAGCATTTAGATTCTAGAACTTGCGTTAGTGATGCATTCCGAGACCGCTGGTGAGACTACATTCGTGTAGTAGGATTTACTACATGATAAGAGGCATTAGGATCACCCTTGTGTTAAACCCGTATCATAATTACTTGACCATTTAAGTCATATTACTTGGCTAGTAAAGTCAATTAATTTTTCCCACACCCTTAGCGTTGTACTCTTTTTAGTACACGAAACCCCTAGTACATCCCCCCGAGCCTATCTTTTCGTTTCTAACTTTAAGCATCTTACTTAAATGAAGAATTTGTTACACCCCACTTAAATGTACACCCAAATCGCCTTATCCTTCCGTGTATGCACTCATCTTTAGTGCATTATTGTTATATGTTTAAAACCGTTAGTTAATTATCTAATTGATTACATGGTTGCTAAGTCGAGTCATATCCTTGTACATATTGTTTTGGGACGATTGTGACTCATGGGTAAAGTACTTATTTTATGAAGTAATGGGGAAGAACATCATATTATTACCCCCATATGTACGTTAATCTTAAAAGCACTCTAAGTGTTTTGATTTTCTTAATTCGAGTCATTAGATTAGTTTATTGTAAAGTATGTAAAAATTCAAGTGTATGTATGCAAAAAAAAAATAATAATAACAAAAAAAAAAAAAAAAAAAAAAAAGAAAAAAAAAAACATATGGACTACCATCCCGTTTCATTCTATGTTTGTTTTATGTTTTTGTTATTTCTCATTTATTAGCTTAAGTTGAGTCTAGTCTTGGCTTAGCAACGCCACATTGTACATGTAATTGACCAAGATGATTAACTCGCCACCAGTAAAGACTGCCTATATCCAACAAAACCGTGTATTCCATATCCCAACACCTAACGTTACAACCCTTTAAAAGACCTATTTAATAGTTTATCCTAGGTGCTTACGCCATGTGGTGGAGGTTTGATCCTTTCCCAAGCCTATGGTAATCTATTTTGCTATGACAGGCAGTGAGAGATGTTGTCCATTTCCATATTGTGATATTACTTTATTACACCCGAGAGATGTGAGTATCTAAACACTATTTGTGAGGTGCTAGTATATGACCTCCGTGCTTGTCTTTGGTTTTTAGTGGAACGATTATTTATTGTAATTACTTTTATATTAGCGTTAAATGACCTCTAACTTGTATTTTGATTAGAATAAAAGCGCATTTGCTTGAGGACAAGCAAATCTCAAGTGTAAGAGTATATGATGAGGTGAAAAATGAACCGTTTTTAGGGAGTCATTTAAGCCCGGAATTGAATTTATTTGTTCAAATATTGCCCTAAATCGTTCCTTTTGTGATTTTAGGTACTCTGGGAGTGAATTCTGGAAAAAGAAGCATTTTGGACGTTTTTGGAGCATAAAAGTGAAGAAAACGGCAAAGACTTAATTTTCCATGCTGAGAACAGTACCTGACGGCGTCAAGAAGGAAATCCTGACGGCGTCAGGAGTAAAATCCATGACGACCCAGAGAAAACCTAAAGGCGTCAAGAGAAGGGCGTCAAGAGAAGGGCGTCAAGAGTTAAATACGTGACAGCCTGAAGATGGACTACACGTGACGGCGTCAAACCTAGATCTAGGCAGTCCGAGGAGTTTATTGGCGGCGAGATGACGGTGTCAGAAATTTACTCTTGACGCCGTCACCTCACAAAATCTATATATACTTTTCTATTTTTCATTCACTAAGAGAGGAACTTGTGTGGAGAATACTAGGGTCGAACTTAAAAAACCCTAGGTCGTTTGTAACAGTATTTTCAAGGGTTTTCACCCCTTGAAACCTTTCATGTTCAATTAAGATAAGTCATCTTTCAATTCATTCAATATGTCTATGTGTTGTTTGAATATATCTTATGCTTGTCTTGATTTTAACATGCTAGGCTAGATCTATCATGTGTTTGCTTAGATGTAATGAAACCTAGATGTTGATTATAGGGTGATTGCTTGTTTATAATTGTAATGGATGAATGAATTCAATGTTAGGCTTAAGAAAACTGGCAGATCTCCATTGTGTAACTTTCTTGAACGTCTTAAAAAACATGAACCAATGTGTACTAGGTTTTTATGATTGTATTTAATGCATGAGCGAATTCTAGTGATCCCATGTTAGGAGCTTCTTAGCCGGCTCTACATAGGAGTGAAGTAGGAGCTTATAGGATTGGGGAATTAAGTACGCCACCCCATGAATGGTATTAAGGAATACAATCCGTCATCCACGCAATTGTAACAAGTAATTAACCTGTAAAAGATATCTAGGGAGTAGTGAAACCTAAGTAAACACAATTCTCCCATATATTGCTCACACCTCCAGTTAAATTAGTTTATTTTCATTTTTGTTATTTTATTTTGATTGCATCTTAGTTATTGGGTTAGTTGATTAGCAACTAATTCCGCCCAACTCCTTCAAAACCGAGATTTTTAATTGCTTTTCTAAAAACATAAAAATACAAAAAGAATCATCTCTCATCTCTAGACCTAGTCTTTAGGTTTTCTAATCCTAGCGACACTATTCCCAAGTTGAACGATCAATCCCCCGGTACTTGTCACTATACTATACTACAACGATCAGGTACACTGCCTGGTGGGGGTTGTAAGCTTCTCGAGATCCCTTGAGAGGTAAAGCCTGGTGCAATTCCCACGTATCACCTGGGTCATTTTGTTTACGACGTTCTTTTGCTTGTACATCTTCAGCCATGAGACGCCATGTTTTGCTCCAAACAAAGTCGGGACGCGACATAGTATCTATCATGATGAGCGCTACAAAGAAAGATCTAAGATAGTCTCCCATACTCCAGCTGCTTGCCTCTATTAGACCATCAATATACTCTTTGTCGTCTTGCAACAAACCTCTTGAATAGCAAGCTTCTCTATGAGTCGCGTAAAGTACATCGTTAAAAGTCTTGAACTCGTCCCATTCTTGAACTCTAGGTATTTTGTTTAACAAAATACGAATGTAGTACATTTCACCCCAAGATGGTGGAACCTGATGTATGCGACCAATGGCGGTTCCCTTCTGTCTTAATTCCTATCTGCATTCTTGTTTTTTCCATACATATTTCTTTGGAATATCTACATACAACAACTTTCTTGCCTCGGTATCTGTTTTGTTAAGTTCCATCCATTTTAAAAACTTTGACGTGTTGTTTGATTCCTTTTCTAACACGTAATCAATACTATCTGCTAGATCAAAAAGAACAGAGTGCTCGTTTGGTAGGTGAAATGGAAGCCTTTCAACCGAGGGAGACCTGTGATGTATATCAAACTTAAATATCCTCCATGCACCCTCACACGCTGATAGATACCGGCAATCGTAATAATCCTTAATCTCATCCACTTCCTCTTCTTCATCCACCACAGCAGTGACTCGATCAGGTCCTTTGTTTATATACTTGAAAAGGTACTTAATAGAACCAAATTGATTGCAATATTCAACGTTTATATGTGCCTGGTATTGTTTCAACAAACCTGGGTTATACGGAACAACAAATCCATTGCCCAAATTAGCCCCACTTTTAGTTACTTTTCTACCATTGTCTGGTCTCTTGTATATAGCGTAACCATGCTCATCGATGAAGGTTTCCTCGTTAAATGGTTTTGGAAACTTCTTTGTGCATCTACGATTTACCATACACGGACAGTCTTGATGTTCAAGGCCGCAAGGCCTGTGCATCATGTTTTCTGTCACCAGTTGGTACAAAGCTGGGTCAGTATCCTTATCTGGAATTTCAGAAGATATGAATTTGTCAATCTGCTCTGGTGTACGTAGTTTATCGCTTGGCTCCAACCACAGGCAAATATGACAATGGGGCAGTCCACGTTTCTGAAACTCAATTGTGTACAATTCTGCATTAAAATAAACTGAAATATTAATAATATATATAAATTAACTTACTTTGTATTTGAAAAAGTATAATTTTAATAATATGTTTATTAATAGAAGAGACATTATGAAATGAATAGCAACATACCTCCTTTAACACGTCCAAATGTACGTTTTTGTTTAAAATCGTTCATCAACATGTCAAATTTCATTTTGAACACCCTGGTAGTAGCATCTAGCCTATCCTCTGATTTCAAGCCTTTTTCCTCCATATAACGTGTAATTTCGGGCCAGCTTAGATTACATGTAAATTTTATAAATAAATCCGGGTATCCGTATGCCTTGCAAATTGACATAGCATCAAGGTAGTTTTGTAACATGTATCTTGGACTTCCTGTGTGTGACGAAGGCAATATAACCTTTTTTCCACGAAGAACACGTGGTCCAGTTGATACATTTTCCAAGCTAGCCAGCCTAGTATAGGTTTCACAACGCAACTCTTTTTGATTTTTTCTGTAATAAGACATCCTTTCGGACTCCACCATTGTGTAACCGTCTACCAGAAATTGCTGGAACAACCTTCTTCCATGTAGAATAACTGAAAAAACACCTGGCCTATCTTGTAAACGATGTGCAAACCACTCACGCATTGTCACTCTAGTGCGCTTGGTTGTTGGTGTAAAGTCTGTAACCCCTCGATGGTATATATTAGTTCTGTATCCATCTTCTGCGTATGGAAACAATAACGGATACTGAAGAGCTAAGTACTCCACGTGTAGTTCACTAATTCTTTTTGTTTTATCATCATGCACGTGAACAATAATGTCTCTTTTTTCTTTCAAAGTGTAAAAGTCACCAACTATAAGCGCAGCTACTTCTGATGCAGTGGGTAAATTATGTGTCCTTCCATCATGATCTCTTCTACCAATAAGCCTAAGTCTTATTTTCTCGTCATCGTCTGCTGTTGCTATACGCTGACCAGCCATTCGGAACTCATGAACCAATGGATTATTTGCATCAAGCATCTCTTTTAGTTGTTTAGTTAGTTGATAATCTATTTGTGTAGTGTTTGACGAAGTTGACGCACCATTACTGCAATATTAGTTTAAAAAATTATCACATGAAGATAGTAAAAAAAAAGATGAAATATATAGGAGTATTTAAGTTTTTTATAAATGATATATTTTTATTAAAGTATAAAACAAATAGATGTTCAATATAATTACCTGACAACATTAATTATGTTTTGTATCTCGTTTTTTGTGTCAAATATATAGATTTGTGCAAACTTAGGTTTCTTGTCATTCTCAGGCATCAAAGTACCCATTCGGTGGTAGTTCTCTCCCTGCAGCCTAAAACAATATGGACCACGTCTGTTGTTAATGGTTTGGTCTACTTTACCACCCAGAGATGTAAATGAAAACATAGAGTTGTAACGCCTTATATTCTCAAGGAACCCTTTGCTCTTTGGATGTTCATTTTTCACCAAGCTCATAAGCAAAGGTGGAGGAGGTTTGAATTTCACTGGTAGTAGAACTTTTCCCCTCATGCAACATATAGAATATGATTCGTCCGTTCCGTGGCCTCTCTTACTCTCTGCTTCTCACAACAATGCGCCACATTGAGAGCATTGTACATTTGGATCTCCAAGATCTATGTATTCTGCATAATAAGTATTTAAGTTAAAAGGGGTAAACATGTATATATAAGCTATTGAATAAGTAACTGAACAAAATATTTGTATTATATATTGATTTTGCAAAAATTTTACCACTTGATATACCAACGAATGGATTTCTGTTGAAATGATTTTCCACATCTTCATCATTTGTGAAGTTAATACGTCGTGATGTGGATCCTAAAACACACTCGCATTTTTTGTTTGTGTCTAATAAGTTAGGCTTGACATTGTTAGATTGCTGGATTTAATGGCCGATGTATTGGACGAACCACCTGTGTAAACGTAGACCTCATGTAAATAAAAAATATCAAGAAAATGAAAATAATTGTTAATTTGTTTATGAATACAAATGAAACAAACCTATGTCAAATATAACTGGACTTTTATCATTAAACCTTGATGTCTTTTTAGGCCGCATAGGTATTCCTGTATATATATATATAGTTGAGTAATCTCCCAACAAAAAAATAAAGAATATTTAGAAATAAAAAAGATACAAATATGAAACAAAAGATATAGAAATACTATGTGTTAAGTCATCTAAACGTGACCTGCCTGGCCTTCTTCGAGTTAATGATGAAAGCACATTCGTTGATATGACAGGAGTTGGAGTTGGTAATTCTGAAAGATTAAGTAAACGTAGATATGTATAACATTCAGTTACTATAAATATATGAAATGTAACTAAACATATATGAAATCCATATTTGTAGAAATTAAGATTCACATGCCTGGAGTAGTTATGGCTTTTCGTGACATTGCTTTTCGTTAGGAGTTATCGATTGATTTGTTGGTGTAGAATTGTTTGGAGTTAATGATGAAATTGCAGACGATGGTATGACAGTGGATGTTGTTGGTACCAAAGGAGTTGGAGTTGGTACCTCTAAAACATTAACTAAAAGTAGTTGCGTATAAAATACATTTTTAATACGATACAAAATGTAATTAAAAAAATTGTAGATCAAACGTGCATAAATTAAGAATTACATGCCTGGTGTAGTGACTGATTTTCGTGGCCTCCCTACCCGTTTAAGAGCTATTGATGGATTTGTTTGTGTATCATTATTAGGAGGTAACGATGAATTTTCAGACGATTGTATGACATTAGTTGTACTTGGTATCAAAGGAGTTGGAGTTGATAAGTCTGAAACATTAAGTAAATGAAGTTGCGTAGAAAATACGTTTTTAAAATGCAAGTCAAAATAAACGAAGGTAAAATGTTTAGAAATTAATATATAGATGCTTGGAGTAGTGGTTTTTTTTTAGTGCCGCTCCTATTCGCGTAGGAGTTATTGATGGATTCGGAATAACTGGTACTTTAGTACTTGATGGTGTAGATTTATTTGGCGGTCTGCCTCTACGTCGAACTATTGGTGTACCAGAAGATGATCCACCTAAAATGAAATAGAAAACACCATTTGATATACAATTTGCAATTATTTCTTAAAATTGTTAATGCTTGATATAAGAACAAAAAGACATAAAAAAAGTTGACTTACTATTAGTTATATCAATAAGAGGACGTCTCCCTCTTGACCTCTTTGCTATATCAACTATGGAATGAGTTGAGAATGAAGTTTTTGCATCATTTACATTCTCAAGATCACTCAATTGTGTTCGTTTACTTTGTTTAGAATGAGTATCATGTAATTCTAAACATGAATTCTGGGTGTTTTCTTTTCCAGGAGTTAACGTGTTGTCGTAGACATTAGCTTTCCTCTTGTTACTCGAATCCATAAACTGAATGAAAAGTAAAATCAATTTTGTATAACTTAAATATGTTAACACAAAATTATTGTATAATGGGTTGCTATATAAATCGATAAAGGGGATTGATATTGGAATGTAATGATAATGATAAGAACGTATTTATAAAAAATTCTAAAACTATTACCTGGATGTTGAGTTCTTGGTTTTGATTATTGGGTTAACAATCTACTGTATTATGTTAAGACAAACGTATGTTTGAAACAAACATGGGAGGTCCAATTGAGTTTTGAATTGTAGCTACTTTTAAGGGATATTTCTCAAATCAAAAGTGATATATTTATGGAAATTAGATTAATAAGCATAAAATATTTTTTAAAGAACATTAATTATGCCTGATTTATAGGAGTTTTTAAATTTTGAAAAGTGAAATAACACATTTAATAATGTTAAGAAAAATGTATGATCGAATGCACCATATATGCAGGTGGAACGGGCATCGCGAACACTTCAGTGAAGAACACATGTGTTCTATAAGCGTTTCTCGGAAATTATGGCCTTTTCACATCTTGTAAGTGTTATGAACGGATAACTTGTTTGTATTTATGAGTTTGAATTTAATTTATTGACAATAATTTTTTTTTTATTTTTTTTTTTGTGTGCAAATACAGTCAATACCAGGAAGATTCTTAGTTCGCCATCCAATGCACTTGTACATGACAGCGTTGCTAAAACACCAAAATATAGAACGTAGCTTTAAACTGAGGATGGACCATCACAAGGAAAATCCGGGAAGGACAAACCATGTAAATGCCTACGGTGAATGGGGACAAGTTGGTGTAGACTGCGATTTTGAATACACCAAGATGTTAAGGTTCAGGTTAGTGTACATTGTTACAGATTTGAACGGTGCTCAACAACGAAGTTACCCTTTATTTCACGTGGGTTAGAGGTAAAAGAAGAATGATGGTGGACCTTTTGTTTAGGTTGATTATTCTGGAATTAATAAATTGTTTAGACAGTGGTTTCAATATGGGCAACTTTTGTTCTTATGTAGTCTTTTGGTGTCGTTTTATTACTATTAAGTCTAAACAACTTTGTTATGAATTGTGTTTCAATTACGAACTTCTAATATGTGAATTATGGTATTTCGTTTTAATGGACTTTATATGATGCACTATGATTTGGATTTTTGTATCGCATGTATGTTGCAGTATGAAACTGCTTATGTCATTAAGTATTTTGGAAGACGATACTTAATACTCCTATGTGTTTTGAAGTATGTATCTTGGTGATATTAGTTATCCGACATATACTTGACTGGTTGTATCTTGCTAATCTTAGTTACACATAATGATTTAACCTAAAACCAATAAATTGAACATCAACAGTGTGGGGAAAGAATGGTTGGATAAGTAGTCACGTGGATAGAAAGCGTCGTCGGATGTATATAAAAGATATAAAAGTTATACGAATATGTTATTGAATGATGATTGTAAGTTTACATGCATTTTTGTAATGCATATGTGTTTTTATGCATATCTTTTGTGCGTTTGTGAATGATATATTCATTGTTAATGACTAAAAATGATACGAAGTTATTAAATTTTTTAGTTGATATATTTCACATTCAAGATGCATGAATTGCATCTTTACCTTCAATTGGAACATTTGTGCAATATTTAGTCTATTGTGTTGCAGATTAGAAATACTAAATATTTAGTCTATTGTGTTATGACTCATTTTGTGACTTTGGAGTTTGGTCTGATGGATTATGGTTAAGTTTAAACTATGTCTATGTTGATAACATAGATTAATCTATGTTTTTATGTGTTGGATTATGCAAGTAATTTCCTAGGATTGTAATATTACTTTTATGTTTTAAGTATGTTTGAACATTTGAATTATGTAAGTTTAAGTATGTTTGAACATTTGAATTATGTAAGTTTAGTAGGATTTTATTATGGTTTATATATGTTTTATATATATTGTGTATTATAGTAAATCCTCTAAACAGGTAATGATATTTTTTCTTGTGAAAATATATTTGCAGGATTTTAATTAATAAAATTTTGATAAGTTTGTGTATTTTTAAATCAAATTTAAAAAAGTTTCAAAGGTATATGAGATTAGTAAGATTAAATAAAGAATAAAGAGTAACAAATGATATACAATTATGAAATTATGAAAATAAAAATATAGATCAAATCTCCATGTTTGACAATAGGATAACCATGGCATTGCACATACTGCAAAAACCAACTTATTGTGCATAAACTGAAAGCGAAAAACTTTAAAAATACCCCAAACATGACCAAACAAAGAAACTATAGTAGTGTCTTAAAATAAAGGAATAATTTTAAAAAACATGGAGACGATCTTGAAGAAGGGAATTACTCTTCCTTTTCTAATTTGACATCTGCCAGAAGTGGTTTTTTGGCAATTCCTCCAGCATCTTCATCTGGCAAGTCATCCAGATCAATCACCTCACGTTTTTTGTTGACTATTTTGCTTCCTGAAGATCCATCCTTCTTTTCACTTGTCATGCCAAAAATACGGTTTCTTGAAGATTGAACTTGATTGTCCGGTGTTTCTAGTAGGAACTTATTGATGTTTAGAGATGCTGCATCCAAGCCACCAAAGTGTGCAACACTTGCATCAGGAGTTTTATACTGCTCATCTATTTCCTAAAATAATTGGTAAGTAACACGTTAATTGAATATGTTTAGGGTAAAGTAGGCTTCTGGTAAAGTTTACCGTTAAAAAAAAAAAAATACCTGATCATCAATGAAGCCATCATTAAAATGAGCAATCAATTCAGCATCATCAGAAACTGCTTTGGCTGTGTAAACCTTGCTGTTGGAGTTGACATTATGCTAGTTGTAGCTGAATTTGAAAAGGTATTTCTTGCCAACAATAACGTTGAGCTCATCAGGAAAGTAGTCAAATATGTTCTGCCCATGTGCACTCGTTATCTCAGACGCGGATTTGCCATTACACATCTTACTCATATAGGTATCAAACACAACAAAGGGTGCTGATCCTATCTCATCAATAACCCGCAAGACTACCTTGAACCTATAATTATTGTAGTATTGTAGTGTGTTAAAAAGTATTCCTATTATGAATATATACTGGATGTGATAAGAAATACTAAAGATGGATTAAACACTTACCTTGGAACCACTTGGTAAATAACACCATGATCATCGCAGGTGTATGCCTTTTTTGTTCTATTTGAGTTTGATGCAGAACCAGAACCTGAAGATTTAGATAGTTTGGCCATTTTGTTGCACCTTTTAGAGGCATCATAACACCAACCATGTTCTTTGTGAATACGATGAACTTTTGCGTAAAGAACGGCTTTAGTGCCCTGTGTTTGATAAAGTCATTTTTAAAATTGATACTTAAATTTTTTATGTATAAGGAAGTTTTCGATGTATAATCGAATAGGGAATTCTAACCGGTTGGATATCTGGGATACCAGCGACATTTGTTTTGGAAGTGTGTTTAAAAACCATGTCTCATCTCAATCTTATGGTCACCATCCGAGTAACCTTCTTTGGATGTGTACCTTAATTAGTTAAAAGTAAATTGGTATTAATACATCATACATTCTATAAACATAAATTGTCATATGAAATAAGATAAAATATAAATTACCTTAGCTTAAATGATGTGATAGCAGGGATTTCTTTGTTAATGAAAATCCTGCTACCAAAAAGTGAATTGTGGACTGCAGGCTCATCTGTATTGAAATTATAAAAAGTATATAAATTCGGAAAGGTCAAATTTAAAAGAATTTATATTATTAATGATTAAATATTGTGTTAAAAAACGCGTGTTCTTCGTAAAGTATTTGTACCTCTAAAATATTTGACCTTTGCAAGCTGTAAGACAAAGATGACTGGACCATTAGCATCATTGTTTGCATACTGACTGAACATTTCAGCCCAACTGTCCCAGAATGTACATTTAACCCTGGTACCCCTGAAATATATCTCAAAAATGATAAGTTGTATGCATGTAAATTATTAAATTAGTATGTTTAAAAATAACCTAATGTTTTTGTGAGTGAGAATGTTTTAAAGAAAAATTACTCTGCATCTTCAATCACAACTGTCCTTCTAACTTTTTTGACCACACTATTCGGGATTTGAACAATATCGCCAATAGCTACAATGGCTCCAACGACATCTGCATTTAAGTGACATAAGATTAATTGATGTTAGTATTTGAATATGAATAAGATAACATGTTTCAAGAAAAAGAGTTAAACGTACCAACAGAATCCTTCTCATCATACTTCTTACTCAAAATATCACTGAATGGCTCTAATCTGAACCCAAACACATCATCATCGAAGTGGTCAATCCTGGTAACTTTGGTTGATTGGAAAAAGGTTATCTTGTATTTGTGATTCAGCAATGGTAGTGTACCATTGTTTTCAGCAATACTAAAGTCAGCGACAATATAACAATAACCCTGTTGGAAAATGGGTTCAAAACGATACATATCATCCTTACGTGCAGTACACTGGATTCGGTTACCCTGTGCAATTTTTTTGTATTAATTAATATTGATAATGGTTTACAATAATTATAAATGTCATGTATAGATAAGCTTTAGATTAATCAACATACCTACATATCTTGCAAAACAATATCAAAGCTGTATGCCTGTTTTGGTTTACCAGCAGGATGGCTATGCCAAACTGAAATACACCTTGCTTTGATCTTGATGTTATCAAGCATAGGATCTACTTGATCCAAGGGAGTGAATTCCAAATCATTGACAGCTGAAATGTTTTTTCCTTTACCGTTGAGGGAAGCACTCTTAATGTTTTCGTAAACATTGGTTGCAGACTCATCATTACTCTTAATGTTTTCAGTATCATTGGTTGAAGAAACATCAACGAGCTCTTCTGTAAAAGGTATTAAAGTTATTTAAATATAAAGTATAACATATTATAAATTGACAAATAATGGATAAACAAATTAAATCAATAATCAAGGTAAGAATTATAATAAATCATATAACTTCTTCCTAACATATATTGGACATCAATCATAAAAATAGCTTAGTTACATGATGGTGATTTCAAAAGACATCAAATTAATAAATTGCAATGCTAAAGGGAGTCTAAAATCAGACATCAGACATATGTAAATAATAAAGTTTACAAAAAACTGAAATCTTGCAAACCCTTCCTAACATCCATTGTTCTTCTACTTAATAATAGGTTAATTACATTATCATCATTGCAAGAAAGATCGAAATATAAAAGTATAATACTTGCCGATCTTTCTGGCAATGACGATAATGATAATTAACATATGGAGCATTGTGCGTATGAAGGAGTATATGAAAAAAGTAATTAAACTGACCTTGGTATCGAAATGACATGGCAGAATAGGTTTTTTTCTGGATTGAATGATTTGTGATATGAAGTATAGCCACATAATGATCCAATTTATATAGTTGTTGATTAGGGTTAACCAATGATTTAAAAAAGGGATTGATATTGATCCTTTAATTATCCCCAAATTATTTGCACAAATCATCAAAATTTCAAATGAAGTGATAGGATTATCATTCATGATTTTGAATAATGAATGAAAATAATATGATTTGATGAATTGTAACCGATTTTGAAAGGTATACTTTTGGATGGGTGTTGATTGCAATTGATTTGATACTGAAAATCAGGAGAGTAGTTTTAGATGAGATAGAAGTGAGATAGGCGTGTGTTATGTTGCCAGGTGGATTAGCCATGTCATTATTTTGCCAGCATGTCATTTTTGCCTGCCTAGTGGCAAATATTAGTTGGCAAGTTCCTCTATTACATATGTTGGGAGATATTAGGGCTGTAATATCATTATGTTGAATATTATGAATAAATTAGTGATTTAATAACATTATTGAAAAAGAGATCGACCTTTCGAAAGTTGATCATCTATCTTTATTTATCGTTACTGTTCTTTCTATCGTATCCGGTTAGTATAAGATTTTGTCACATGTTCATTGTCCATTGTTCCGGTTGATCTCTAACATGTAATATGGCATGTATTTATTATTGATGATTGAAATTAACACTTTCTAATGTAACATACAAGAATGTAAAGTTAAAACGAGCTTGTTAAGGGCGTTGTACTGCACTTTTTAGTTTTACTACAAACGACAACAATTATCTTTCGTTTCCTAAATGCAGATAATTAAAAACCATATTTAACATGAGTGCCGTTTTACAAACCAACAATGTGTTTAGTAAAATGGAACCCTACACTATACAAGCAGCTAAAGCAGTTTATACTTAAAACTTAAAATACAACTGTCTAATTACATAGAGGAGAGTTATTTTACATATCAATTTTTTTTTACATACAAAGGTACTCATCCTCCCAATTAATATATAAAAAAAATTGTTAAGATTAAAAGTATTTTAATATTTCACATATTTTTTATTATTTAAATATCTCTTAAACTGTTAATCATTAAGCGAAAATAATTACACCATCGCGACGAGCATTTAATTATCTTTCTATAGACGGGCACTTTGATATACTTTTGACATTTTTTTTTTCGTTTTTTTCATGTTTTTTTTTGTTACCGAAAAAATCACATGTGATATGTAATACCACATGTGATATTAGTGTAATAACACATGTGATATTAGTGTGATATCACATGTGATATGTAATATCACATGCGGTTTTTTCGGTAACGAAAAAAAAGTGAACAAATAAAAAAAAAATTGTCGAAAATATATCAAAGTGCCTATCTATATAAAGATAATTAAATGCTCCTCGTAATGGTATATTTTTTTTCGCTTAACGATTAACGGTTTGAAATATATTAATATTTGAAAGAAAAAAAATATATATTTTTTAAATTGTTGAAATTAATCTCCAATTACATCAAATAAAGATAGAGTACGGAGATTAGTTAAAAAAAGTTTTGTCGACAAATCAATTACATATTGTGAAGTGTCCCAAACAACCTTTTATTTTATTTTAATTTATTTTATTTAATCAAAATACAGTTACTACGTATTTTTTATAAAAAAATTTTGAATTTACCCACAATATGTCCATTATATTATTTACCCAAAAATCCAAAATAGGAGAAGAAAACGAAAATTAGTCATTAAATAATGGGAAAAAAATGGAGTTTGGTCTGTGTATGGCCACTGCTGTTGTTCCCAGCCACCAACCACCACCACAGCATGCGGTGGCGCTAGTGACCAACCACTTGGCCACCACCACCTCTATCACCTTTAAATCACCTCTCAGGTACACTCCAAAACCATAATCACACTTTCTTATTTAAGATAACCCCTTTAATGTGACAAATAACCATGTTAGCAATTTGGGTAAGTTACTTGAAACACTCTTAAAACTGTTTATCTGCTTAATACATTAGATAAGTTGTTCAGAGTGCATACACAGTACACCTATATCATATAGTAGTTTCTGAGCTGTTTATTCAATAGGCTTATAGTGAAATAGCAAGTCGAAATACTATCTCGAAATCTCAGTTGAGCAGAATTGTCAAACACTCTATCACGCGCTGATTACGTGTTTTGTTACATCAAATGCGAATCCAAACACTATATCACGCTCTGCGTTTTCTTACTACATTTTCAGGAACTGAGGATAGACATATTTTAGTCGTTTTTTTCTTTCTTTTTGACGTTTTAAAAAATGAATTGAAGGTATGAGAAACTATCCGAGGCATGGGGGGAATCAAAACCTCCATCAAACACGCTTGAAGAGGCTTCAAGTCTCCTAATTCACACCTTACACAAAAACCAACAACCCAATGCAGACGGCTTATTTTCATTTTTCGGTCTCCCTTTTCCTCGATTTTTAGATCGTGAAGCACCACCACTTGCAGATGGTGTCAAGTTCGAGTTACACACACTTCCGGTAAGAAAACAAGTCCTTACTACACTCACACTCACAATTCCTACAAACTAGATTTCTTATTAGTTTTTTTGAATTAACTTGGTGAAAAAAGGTGGGTGCTAAGGCTGTAGCAGATGGGGATACTGTAACAGTCTATGTTAGCACCTTAGATGCTCGGGAATCGTCACGTGTTCCTCGAGATGTACAACTGGCGGCTGTTGAATGGAACAAAGCAGAGGCTGAGAAGAACTACACTAAAGAAGATGAACTAAACAAACAAATAAAAAAAGCAGGCTATCGGTAATTACTCTTGTCTATGTGATAGTGATATTATTATTGTTTCGACTTTGTTCTGAATCAATGCTAGTCGTGGACACAGGGTACTCCATATCAATAACAAGGACATTCTAGCACGGAAGTACCGGATTCGACTACGGTATCTCAAATTGATTTGTGTCTTATAAAGATACACATGGTCTTTATTTTCAGAACTACAAATTACTATAATGGGATATATGTTTGTTTGTGATGTGTTGATTCTGTAAGTTATATTTCTAGAAAACCCTTCAACCCTGCTAAATCCTAGGGGTAGAGGTAGCAATTTTAGCCTGTGTTATTTTGGGCTTTTTTTTTTAGCTCTAAATTGTAAAAAAAAAAAACGAGTTAAGCTGAACATTTAACCAAAAGAAATCGAGTTAAACGAGTTGCGTTTGTTATCATATTTGACACCCTAATTATTTGAAAGTATACAACCTTCAAGAAAAAGCGATGTTGTAAAAACCGGTTTTCCAATTGACCCTAACGAGTTCCTGGTTCACACATTTCAACCAGTGATTCAACCAGTTTTTTTCTCAAAACTGGCTTCCGGTGACCAAGCCGATTTGCGGTTCAACCTGGGTTTTAAAACATTGAGAAAAAAGGAACAAATATGTGTTTGAGACCCTGCGCAACTCGACTGGGCCTTTTTGACCCGTAGTTAATTTTTTTTGACCCGTTACCCAAACTCACTTATTTTCTATTTCTAGTAATTAAAGTATTAGTATACTTGTTTTAGGCTGCCTTACAGTTATGAAGTTTCTCCATTTGGAGTAACATAAGTGAATGGAACAGGGGAATAGATGCACCCGAGAGATCAATGCCTTTTGGGAAAGAGGCGAAGGATGAGCTTGTGAAGATGATTGATGGGAAATCCTTGAAAGTCTTGACTCTTGATCTTTGGTGAAGACCGTTATGGTCGTTTTGTTGGGGATATCTACTGCAATGGCAAATTTGTACAGGTTATTTGGCTGCTGTCATATTGCCTTGTACCTTTAAGTCGAAGGCAACTAATATGTTAAACTCAATTATGCAGGAAGCAATGTTGAAGAAAGGACTTGCATGGCACTACACTGCCTATGACAAACGGCCACAATTAGAAAAGGTGCTTGTTAATTAAGTACTATGCCAAGAACAATTGGCTTTTTGAATTATAAAAATGGATTAATTGGTTTAATATCAGTGGGAGAAAGAGGCAAGAGCCAAAAGAATCGGGTTGTGGGCTTCATCGAATCCTGAGATGCCATGGGAATGGAGAAAGAAGCATCGTCAACACAGATAGCCATGAAGTATGTGACACTCTCAAACTGATGATGGTTCCTGTCTGGTTCCATTATGGCATTCATAATTCAACTGTTTAGAAAATACAATACCATTCATTCTATGTTTTACTCCATTGGGCTCATTGTGCATTCAGAATGTGATATGTAACAACGATATTAGCTTTCTGTTTTCTGTTTCTCCATGTTAGTATTTGTATCTGTTTAGTTACAGACTCACAGTCAGTTATTTATTGGAATTAACTAAATATAGAAATCATATTTGTCATAAAACCAGTGAATCAATCTTACTCATTCATTTTTTTTAATCGAAAAAAAAAAAAAAAAAAAAAAAAAAAAAAAAAAAAACTTTCATTCTTTAAAAAAAAAATTAAATAACTTACAAACCGTTAATTGTTACGCGAAAAAATCATATCATCGCAACGAGAATTAAATTATCTTTCTAAAGATATGCATTGTTATATACTTTTGATTTTTTTTTTTTTTTTTTTTTTTTTTTTTTTTTTCGCTAAGAAAAATCACATGTGATTCATAAAAATCAAATCACATATGATTTTTACGAATCACATGTGATTGTAAAAATTAAATCATATATGATTTTTTCGAATCACATGTGATTTTTCTGGGCGGAAATTAAAAAAAAAAAAAAAAAAAAAAAAATGGTCGAAAGTATATAACAATGCATATCTATAGAAAGATAATTTAATTCTCGTCGCAATGAATATCTATAAAAAGATAACAATGCATATGTTTAAAAAAAATGGAAAATGGTTTTTTATTAATTTATATAAAAAAATGAATAGCTTTGAATCTTTGATTAGTTCATTTATTCTATAACAAATATGAATTCTATATTGCAAGGGTGAGCATAATCGACCGAGTACCGAATCCCAACCGAACCCGACGTCCTGAATCGTCCCGAATCCAGAAACCGACCATACTCGGGTCAGGAGTCGGTTTGGATTTTGCAGTTATTCGGTTTCGGGTCGGGACGGGCCAAAAACCGAGAAAACAAAGCCAAATTCCCGAATCCCGACCGAACCTGACGTCGACCATACTCTCGTCGGGAGTCGGTTTGGATTTTGCAGTTACTTGGTTTCGGGCTGTCTCGGTTTCGGGTCAGGACGGGTCGGTTCCGGCCCGACGCTCACCACTGCTATATTGATTTCACCTCATAAAAGTAATTCAATAATTTTCAAATCAACTAAACTATGATGAATATTTTCAACCAGCATCCATTAACAAAGGGTTTGTCTGATACATTTGCCGCAGACCCTAAAGCTTGAATCACTTATGGGGTGTTTGGTATTGCTTATTATAACAGCTTCTCTGCTAAAGTTCTGAAATAAGCAGCTTGGAACTGCTTCTTGCCCTTACAAATTATCAGATAAGCATCTGGAATAAGCTATCAATACACTTCCAAAAATGATATGTTTCACCACAACATTAATCAGATAAATAAACAATCCAAACACCCCATCAGTTCCTGTCTTAAATTTCTGACAGGCAACCCAAACTAGCTCCACACAGTAATTTGTTGGAAAATTATTAATGGACTGTTACGGAGTATGGATGATACATAGAAGGCAATGCACATCCTCCAACTGGAAAGTTGTTTATAGAAAGGCAACCTCAAATTGTACCTGGGTGACTACAGTTTCAAACAAATATAATACTAATAGAGAGAGAGAGAGTGATAATATTATTTTCATTGAATAACTAGAGGATTTGGAGTGACAAAGTTCCATAAATACAGTAATCTCAAAACTTAATACTACATTACTACTGACCAAAAAAGCATATCTATATGCAGAGAAAAAAAAATATACAAATCAATGAATCATATTAACATATAAATGACAAAAAATTAAAATGTCTTAATTATCATCTCTGTGTATAAATGATTGAACAGGCGGTTCCAGAATTACATCCTTACCTCTTGTAAATGAATCTTCTTCCTTCTTAAACCTATTAGGACTTTGACTAGATCGAAAATTTGAATGTTCTCCTTCTCGAGGCAAGGGCGATATAGTCATTTCATGAGTTTCACCCTCAGGTTTCTTATAAAACTTATCTTCCACAATATCGTATAAATTTCCAGTCCGCACTTCCTGAGCAAGTGAACACCAACAACAGCATAACCATAATGCAAAATCAGTAATAGCGGGTTTACCACAACAGAAATTGGATGCCGGTAAATTAAATCTTTTCCTCATTTGTATCCTCCAAAAACCCCCATAGAGTAAACCAAATATGCACAAAAACACCCCAGTGATCCCCAACACTTCCCTGACTGTCTCGTTGTCGATATTAATGGCAGCCAAATTAAAAATCCAAAATGGCGCCAAACAAAACAGCAGAAACGTCGCAATATGAACATACATGTTTCCAAACCCAAGCCTTTCCATATTCCATCCAAAAACACAAAAACTACAGCATAAAGATAAATATGCTAATGAAATATCATCCCAAAAATCAAATATACCTCCACTCCATTTTGGGCTTGTTATAATAGTTTTTGAATCGTCTTTTAAGGCAAACGAAAATCTTCTTTCATATGGTTCCTCTTGTTTTCGGGTCGAACCACTACTACTCTCGGGGTTATCTTTATTTAGTTGTGACTCTTCATCAGAACCTGTATCATAATCCTTCCCGAGGGGACTCATGACACTATAAACACCAGCAATAGCAGGAGCACCAATTGCTACACAAAGAGTCAATGCGACTCCAATAGCGGGTCGTTCTGATCTTTTATACCCAACATTAAGACCACATAACGCATATTGTGCTAAACAATTGATATTAAGAAGCAAGACAACAACCATCATGTGGGCCAATTCATGAGGTTTGTAACATGCGTTTTTGCAATATGATGCTCTTAATTTGGAAACATCTCCTTGTCTCCATCTTATTAGCAGTATGAGATGATATATGCGCTGAGGGTGTTGGTAAAGACACATCAGTGTAAATAAAGCATTGAGAATTTGGTTGTTGACTTCAAACCAAGCGTTTCTTTGAGATTTTTTTGGTAGTGCGTGGTTCAACATACCCGTCATAACAAGGAAAAGAATTGCTCCAGAGATAGCAACACAAACAATCCAAACAAAGAGAACCATATTCATTGGATTCTTTATCCATTCTCTAGCCATATTTTTTAGGGACCCCCACTCAATTTTTTTGAAAAAGGCTTTGCGGACACTTCCTCCAAAAGTGTAATTAGTACTGGAAGGTATACTGCGTGAGAACACATCTTTACCTTTGACAAGCCGTTGGAATTTCACTGAAGGGGAGTGGAGGTTTCCAAATCTAAAGAAGTTTGATCTTTTATCGTTTTGAGGATTGTGACTACCTTCTACTTGATTTTGATTATCATCGTCACTAAGAAGTCCTGTTTTAATTTGCAGAGGGGCAAATGTCTTAGCTTTAGATCCACCGGATGTATCTTCTTCAACTCCATCAATATCTATTACGGACATTATAATGTGATATCGGTATTTGACCTTTGATTTTTAAAAGTTGGATCGGTAAACTTCTAAAGAATCAGTTTATGATGACTGCCATAAAACATAAAACATAAACACGATTATAATTAGTTTGAAGTGTGAACCCAACTAAAACAGCCACGTGTTTTTCATCATTCACCTACCATGCCTTAAATTATGATTTATGAGCTACTTGAATCGACCGAACAAGAAAACTAAGGGGTTTGCCATCATGTATTAAAGGTGATTATATGATACACAAAGATAAGAACATGTAATCATTCGTTATAATCTTTTACAAAACGTGTTGTCAAAGATAGCGCTTCAAGTTGTGATAATCTCTTCAACTTATTTTGTGTTTGAAAAATTATAATATGTACAGATTTCCATGTAAAACAGAATAAGTATTGTTACAGCTACCCCAATACAAATTTTGATCTCAAAACGATCATAAAAGGTTTCACTATACACACACACCAAACATTTTAACACATAAGAATACTTGATCATGAGCAGAATTGAACAATTACCTAGCAACCATACCTACTAAAACCTTGCAAGTAATTCATATAACTATGTTTGTAAAATTGCAAACTATAACCAAGCGGGCTTAGTGGTCGTAAGGTGTCGCAAAAATATTAAAAGAGACCGGGATTCAAACCTCGTGGACCTCTTGTGATGGCCTGATGGCCAGGGAAATGAACAGACATGGCTAAGAAGATCCCGTAAATCAGAATTAACCTGAATAACGATCCCATTTACCCGTTTATATATGTAAAATTGCAACCGAGTTGTTTCGTATGCAGAAAAACTTGGTTCATACAAGAACACCCTAGAGCTGTGGGCCTATGGGAACATGTACTTAACGTATATGAATAATTTTTCTCGTTTACATACCAAGTACTAAGATCAAACAGACATAAATTCATATATACAATCTGATTAAAACCAAGTACACGATAAAGCAGTTTTTTCATGAAGATGATAAACGTACCAGTTTGAGGAGAATATTAGTTGAAGTTGATGTATTCTCCAATGAAAAATATCTTTGACCTTGAACAAATGATAACTTATAAGAAAGAATTATGAATTAATGAATCACGTAGTTGAAGAAACAATAATAATAAAACAAAGAACGAGTATATTGACTTTTATGAATATTCTTCCAGAAGATCTCCAAATGGCAGCTATGTATGTGAACTGGTGTAACAGTCAAACAACACAACAGCGTTTATTAGGATACTATGTTTTTCTAACATAACTCATCCTTCTAGATATCTAGACAACCTATGATACATCTTTTGACCCTCTTGCTTTCAATTTTTTAAAGGCCCATTTAGTTTGTAAAACGATTTAGATTCGAAAATCTGGTAAGAGAAAAAAAATACTTTTTATTAAAAAATTTATTTTAATAGTTGATAAATGATTTATTAGAAAAGAAGTGTGGTAGTTTATTTATTGACTTTTTTAGTCTTTATTCTTTAACTTTGACTTTAAATATTTTTGTGAGTGTTATATAATATTTGATTTAAAATATATAAATGAATTTGGTTTTAAGTGTGCTTTTCAATATTATAATTTTTCATCAAGTATTATATAATAAAAAAAATATATTTATAGCCAAAGTCGAACTAGTTTGACTTTGAAAATTCAAACTGGACAATAATTTTGAGACGAATGGAGTAACTATTTTACAATGTAGGAAACTTGCCTACTTTCTTTTGTTAAAAATGGAGGAGACAAGGAGTGGAACAAGGAAAACATGTATCTGTAAAGGCTGTTATGAAAAATCATGAACAAGAAAGAGAGATGTAAGGAGAAGAGAGAATTCTTATTCAATCGTCATTCAAATAGGTTACAAGTAAGATCTATTTATAAGGTTAATAGTCTAAACCTAACTTGTTACTAAAGATTAGATGAATAGACATAAGCCCAAAAGCCCATAAGTAATATTTTACAATACTCCTCCTTGGATATTCATCTTTTATTATACGCGATATGCTGTCTCATTAAAAACCTTATCAAGAAAAACCCAGTGGGATAAAAAACTTGATGAAGGGAAAAAGAGTGCAGTGCGCATAGTATGCTTCTCCTCCTCAAATTAATGTATATCTTTCAAGCGTCGAAGACGATCTTCCAAACCAGTTGCTCAAAAAATTTTGTTGCCAAAGATTTTGTGAATAAATCTGCCAAATTGTTACTTGATCGAATTTGACAAACATCAATAACTCCATCATTTTGTAGATCATATGTAAAGAAAAACTTCGGAGAAATGTGCTTTGTTTTGTCTCCTTTGATATACCATTCCTTGATTTGAGTTATACACGCGGCATTGTCTTCATATAATAAGGTTGGGTTCCTTTGATAGACTTGAGACCTCATTCTTCTTGGATGTATTGAATCATCGATCTTAACCAAACGCATTCTTCTTGGATGGTTTGATGATGTAGCAATTAAAAAAATATGGACATCAATTCCATAATTATTTATAACACTTCCCCTTTGATGTACATTTGAAGATTATGCCTCGCTAAAACCTTACTAGATAAAATCCAATGGGACAAAAATCTAGTGAAGGGAAAAAAAGTACATAATTCCTATATACGCTTAGGAATATTGCCTCGTCAAAAACCTTACCAGGAAAACCCAATGGGGACAAAACCATGGTCAAGGGAAAAAAATGCAACACGTATTTTCAACATCATAACACCTCATAAACATGAGCATCATGTATCCATATAAAGATATTTATCATATTTCTTTAGTTTTCATGATGTATAAAGAGATCATCATTAAATTTTCAATTCGTAAACTAAGACAACTCTGTCTTTTATTTCAAGGTTAGTTTTTAAGCAATCAATCACCTTCATAAACTCTCAAGGAGTTTCATTGACATACCATAGTCAAATCCAGATATCTTTATAAAATTTCATGGACAAACATAATTATTTCACGTCCCATTTTAACAAATATTGACTAAGGGTGATTGTAACAATTATGCTCATATTCCTTGATCTCACACAATTATTTATTCGGTTTGATCAAGTTGTATACTCAAGAATTTTTCTTATATGCTTCAAGCATTTTAAATAACGAGACATGCTTCATGCATTTTATATCCTTTTAGGAATCTCAACATCAAATGAGCACTTACTCATATTCTTTTAGACGCATATCAATATTTATCATATTGCCAGACTTATATTATATCAAAATACTTATTGGATCCACCACATGAGATCATGTCTCATTATTATTTTCACGTCTTTGCGAAAATGTAAATTCAGTACATTAATTTCATTTTTTTTATAAAGACAAATATTATTCCAATAAGTTTACACATTCATGTGTATGGATTTCAAGTCTCACATGTCTCATCACAAGAGACTTCAATCTTTCATTAGTTACTTGCGTCTTTACATCATGGTAAATCATTTTACAACTGCGATTCTCGCATGATTATTTGCAAGATCCTCACTATTATTATAACGCTATTTTGTGATAAATCGTTATCTTGCGCATCATTAGATACGATAGTACTATCGACGTCGATTCAATTCTTTTTCGATTCCACATTTTGCTAGACATTATATTCATTAAGATCTCATAGTTTTAAATTTATATGAGGTTCTTTTAGAATCCTCTTTGTCTAGTGTCTCAGTACGAGACTATTATGGGGTCTTTATTGCCTCGATATGACCAATCTTAACTTCTTGCTCCATTTTTATATATCGAGGACTTTTTATTTGGAATCAATTTTTCTATCACGTTGTAAGCGTGCCATAGAAACATTACCAATCATTGGTTGTCCAGTTGGGACACAAATATAAGTTGGAGCATTAGCAGCTTGTAAAAGATCTAGTTACTCTGTTTAGGTCACCAAATATGTCTCGCATTTTCTAGATCAGAAAAATGAATTATATTTTGAACTTCAAGTTCATATTCATTAGTGTTGTGAGGATCAACATTTACATTATTATAATTCATTTCAAATTCTTGCTGCTCATTCTCTTCCCCTGGATGAATTATCATTCTCAACATCCCACATTGTGCGTTGTGGTGGATTCACTATAAGCCGCACAATTACATGACTCTTAGATGGGAGATATATGGTTTGTGACCTAAAAACCATTCAATGAGGAGGAATCATTATAACTTTTGACATGATGCAAATTCATGTTCTATCATTTATAACATGCCCCATAAACCATTAATTTTGCTCTCATAATTATTGGCTTTGTTATTAATTGGAAAACGTTTATAAACGCTTCAACAAAAGCATTTCGCTTACCAACATGAGCTACAAGTGTTCGACACTTGTTTCAATAATTACCAAATACTTGGAATTACTAACCACCATTTCCAAAAATATAATATGGAAAACATGCTCGCATTCTTATAAGCGGAGCCACTAATCACGCTAACTTCATGTTGCGTCTTTCATGATCATTTTGACGATGCATCGATTTTAAAATCAAAATGATCTAAATGGCACTTGTATAGGCCTACAAATATCTCCTTTGGATATTTTCCAAAAATCGAAGGGAATGAGCCCTTACTTTAATTTGGTGGTGATAGGTGAAGTATTAACTTCTGTTGAGAGCAATAAAGACAATAAAAATCATCTTTGAAGAAATTCATGGTTCTTCTATATATTTGCATCATCATTGACTCGGTATGGTCCAACCGGTCATGCCACATAATAATTTTGGAACATAAACTTATGTTATGGCTACTCGAGGAAGATGCAAGAGAATATAATGCATCATTAATATGAAATTTCATTCCTCGTAACATGTTTATATTTGCTCTACGGAGCATTCATGTATTATTAGCATAGATGCTTACATCTATGAAGATAATGTGTAATACATTTGACACACTTATATTTTTCATACATGACATTTTTTTTTACTTGCTCCATTCTTATTTTGCCACATTTCATTTTCCATTGATCGCATTCACTTGAGGGAATGGAGATTTTATTTTGATCATTTTATCACATTCACTTGAGGGAATGGACTTCTTTATGTTGATCACTTCATCACATTCACTTAAAAGAATGGAGATTTTTATGTTGCAACTTGAGGTTGCCAACTAGTTTCTTTAAACACGACAATATGGAGCAAATTTAGTAAACGGGTTTATTGTGTTTGTTCAAAACATGCCCATTTTTTTTATATCAAAGCATCGTTCTCGATATATGAGAATATTCGAGACATTAACCATCTCATCGCATTTTTTCTTTGCATAATTGAGATGTACTACTTAATATTGCGAAAAATGTGCTCGCACTTGCAAGAATCTCTTGCTTATGATGGTCAAATCTTTCTTTAAGATTTTGACATACATTTAACGGATCTTTCACCGTTATATATTTTCTTTTTAATTCAGATCTAACACTGAAATTGTGAGACCAAACTCGCTTTTTTTTTTAATGCAGCTTAAGGTGCATACAATCATAGCGAAATTTTTGAGAATATTACTTGCTTTTGTGTGGTAATGTATCCTTTAGATCTTACCATAATGTAACGAATCTTTCATCGTTAAGTATTCCCTTTTAAGGTCCTCACGAAGAAAACGAGGTTCTCCTAAAAAATATTACAGTTAAAATAGATCTCAACATCAAAAATCCACACAAATATTAGGAACAGAAAAAATTGATGTTTGAGAACTTCAAATCAGAGTCAACTATGATATCATATTCTTATATCTGTTACTTTTTGGCAACATTCACAATAGTGTTCTCCTTTACGCATGAGGAATAGTTAACACCTTTGACTTTTGCACATTGTCATTTATTTTGTTCTTGTTTTATTTTAGCACTTTTAGTCGAGCATAACAATAGTAGGTAGACCGGTATAAAACGAGCTTTAAAAAGTACTATAAGGTGTCAAATATTTCTCATAAACTAATTCAAGAAAATAACTTTTAATCATTACGCACATTTTAGTGCATCGAGACGCAAATCAGATGCTTCTTATTCATATAGCAAACGAGTAGTAAATGGACAAAACATGTTATATTGTAACTGTAAACTAACTTGATACTAAAAAACATATGTATCAACTAGCTAGATAGTCACATTCGACACAAATCACTAATCATTATTAATTCTCGTGAATTTCGTTTATTATGTCACATACAATAAATCATGGTCACAATATATACCAACTTATATCAAGCATGTATTTTCAAAAAAAATCTTAAATCATCCGAAATCACTAATATGCACATATATTTTCAATTTATTAATAGAATTCTTATCACTAAAATTGGTTATAAAGAACAAATATGTTTTGCAAAACATATACATAAATACATTCGAGCTATAACAATACTATGCAAATAAAATTACAAATAGATAAGATAAACATAAAACAAGCAATAATTATATGAGTAACAATAAAAAAAAAACTTGAGGTTCAACATAACGATAACACGAGATTGTGTTATTTGATTCTCTTGAGGAAATCATAATAAAACTTGAAGTTTTTTTTTTTCTTCTTCTAACATAACATGAAGTTATGTCATTGATTCTATTAATTGAATCAAATTAGAACGTGAGGTTCTTTTTTTTTTCATCATCATAACATAAGGTTATGATGTTGATCTTTATGATAAGATCATATTAGAACTTGAGGTTCTAATTATATTTTTTTTACTCATAACTTGAAGTTATGATATATTTTTTTTTCAGTCATAACATGAGGTTATGATTTTTTTTTTTTTTTTCCATATTGATTCTTGAAAGAACCATATTAGAACTTTGAAGTTCTAATTTTTTTTTTTCTTTTTTTTTTTTTGACATAACATGATGTTGCATTATTTTTATTTTCTCTTTGTAGTCACAAAAAAAACATTTATTGTTCTTCATAACTATAAAAAAATGTTAATAGAAAACAAAAAAAACTTAATAATGTTCTAATAGCATCAACTACGATGAATGTAATCAGACAACAAGATTCTGTGAAGGGATGATAATATAAAAACTACAGTAACAAAATAGATTTGCATATAATATAGTAAATTAGTTGTATATATATGACAAAAGAGGCATTGGGTGTCAATTAAAGATTTCATGTTGTTATGGTTCATCTACGTTATATCTGCTGTTGATTGTAAAAAAAATAATAATACGCATGTGGCTATAGCAAAAGACTATCATAAAAACGTACCTCTATAAAACAAAAACAAAATTGTTAGAGCGTCAATATATATATAACATTATTATTTAATAAGATCTACGGCACAAAAAATTAATCAACGTGGAAGAGTAAACTTATCTTTATGATGATGTCATGTTCAAACCGCAAGATCGTTCTTTCAGTTAAGAGCGTGCTGATAATTTGTTATGAAAAATCATGAACAAGAAAGAGAGATGTAAGGAGAAGAGAGAATTCTTATTCAATCATCATTCAAATAGGTTACAAGTAAGATCTATTTATAAGGTTAATAGTCTAAACCTAACTTGTTACTAAAGATTAGATGAATAGACATAAGCCCAAAAGCCCATAAGTAATATTTTACAATAAAGGCTTAATTTTAAATATTTTTTATTTTTTTCAAAGAAAAATAGGCAAGTTGCCTACTTTGTAAAGTAGACATGATTTCACCATTAATTTATGTATAGATTGTGAGTAAAATATAAATAGGAGGTTTATTATTTTAAAAAAAATACTCCCTCCGTCCCAAAATTATTGTCCTCTATTGATTTTTTCGGTCTTTGTTTCTCAACTTTGACAATATATATATATATATATATATATATATATATATATATATATATATATATATATATATATATATATATATATATATATATATGTTTGTTTGTGTTACATATTTTTTGATAAAAATTATATCAAATGAAAATATATTTAAAACTCATTTCGTTCATATATTTTGTATCAAGTATTAAGTAATATAAACAAAAATACTTAAGGTCAAAGTTGAAAAGTAAAGACCGAAAAAATCAATAGGGGATAATAATTTTAGGACGGAGGTAGTACCACATTTGGCATGAATTAATCTATCATTACCAGGCCCACTTAAATTACCAAAAACTTGAACAAAACATTTAATTTTTGGAATGAAACTATTCCTTTAATACAAAAGTTATAAACCAAACGGGCCCTAAAATTTTCATACATAGATTTCAAACTTGTATTAAAGGAATAGTTTCATTCAAAAAAAAAAAAAAAAAAAAAAAAAAAAAAAACTAATTAAGCTATATGTACAATTAATTTATGTATCAACAACTACACATATTGACTGGTTAACACTTGTAATTAATATACAAAATAACATTTTAATAAAAAATATCATTTGTAATTCATGATGTACAAGCAAAGCAAGCTACTAAACACTCTTCCAAAAATTTGTATAGCATTTCTGAATAATTTTTTTTAATAATATCCCTTTTATTACATATATTATAAACTTATGAAACACAAAAAGTGACAGATTCATATATATCGAGAGTTCTTGGACCGCAAAAATAATAAAAGTACCTCCAAAATACATGAACTTACGTTCGAACTAGGGGTGAGCAAACAAAACCGAAAAAACCGAAACCGAACCAAAAACCGAAAAAACCGAACCGAAAAAACCGACCGAAACTAAAAACCGATGGTTCGGTTTTTAATTTTTCAAAAACCGAAATATACGGTTCGGTTTTGGTTTTCGTCCAAAAACCGAACCGAACCGATTTTATTATATAAAAATATATACTTAATATAATATAAATAAATAACTAAATAAATCAAATTTATAAGCTTATATTCATTTTGTAGGTAGATATATAATATATTTATCTTAACTTTTATATTTATATGCGTGTTGTCGTGTCGTGTGTTTACTTGATAATATATATCAATAAATATATAACGATGATCATACTATTTGTATGTTTATTTACATGTGTGTGTCTCATCTATATGTGTGTAATTATAGAATTATAGAATAAACATTATTACGCTTACATTGACAAAAAAATAAAAAATAAAATAAAATAAAAATAAATAAATACAAGTTTATTGGTATAAATTTGTCATGCCCAAATATAAACGGTTAGAAACCGAAAAAATCGAAAAACCGAACCGAAACTGACGAAAAACCGAAAAAACCGAACCGCCAAAAACCGAACGGTTTCGGTTTCGGGTTATATAAAAACCGAACATTATGGTTCGGTTTCGGTTTTAGCCAAAAACCGACCCAAACCGAACCGTGCACACCACTAGTTCGAACTTTCAAAATAAGAAAACAAAAAGGAATTGAAAGTAGACTCAGATAATATATCATCATCTCATGGCTTCAACAGTTTACCATGCTTGCAAAATTATTTTCGCTACCTATAGTAATTGTTATCGCAAATAAATACTAACAGAAAAACTTTGTTCGTCAAAATTTCAATTACATGATATCTGCTGTCGCAACACGCGAGTACCTTGCTATAATCTAAAAATTACACCGTTAGTCCCTGAATAAAAAGGGGCAAAAATTTAGGATCAAAATTGTTGAAAATACTCTAATACTTTCCTACTAGAGATGGCGGTGGATCGGATAGATACCGAGTGAAGCCGTATCCATCCATATTTATTTTATCTTTCATCATCTATTTACATTCATACCGTATCTGCATTCATTTAGTTTAATTCATAATAAGTAACAGTAAGTACGTATAGTTTCACCTCTTTTTATTCAAAGAGAAGTTAATTACTCAAATAAAGCCTATATAACCCGGATTATGTTTGCATGAAAATTAATATATTAGGAAATAGGAACTAAACACTTCAAAACTAATTAAAATGAAAACAGATAGAAAATATCATTTCATTTCATATGAAGAGTATAGTAATATAAATTCCAAATTTTAAATGATACGAGGTGGATCACCCGCGCGTTGTCGCGGGATGTTTTGCCAAAAAAGTAGTTATTGCAGTCAACGACCGTTAGTTATAAGGACTAAATTTGCAATGAACCTCTAAGACGAAGGACCAATTGCAGGCGGAATTTATAAAAAAAAAGTTAACGGTCGTTAACGACCGTTAGTTACAAGGACTAAATTTTCAATGAACCTCTAAGACGAAGGACCAATTGCAGGCGGAATTTAAAAAAAAGTTAACGGTCGTTATTTCTTAACAGCCGTTAAATACTTAACGACCGTTAGTTACTGTACATTTCACTATTTGAATGTGAGTGTGACGCACTGTAGCTTTCAATGTAGCTTATGCTACAGTGTTTTGTGAGAGCACTTCCTGATAAATGTTATTTATACTAATGTGTGTCAGGGGCGTAGCTACATGGGTTCTTTGGTGGGCAATGGCCCACCCATAAATATCATACTTCATACTATATTATAAAACATGAATGCATACTATTAATAGAATACTTAAAATTAAGCATTACACATTTCAATGCTAAAAGTACAAGTGATAATTAGACATTTAATACAATAAATGAGATATAATTAGACATTTACAAATTTAGTAGCTACGTATACACACCATTTTGTTTTTGCCATTAAAGTTTAAAATTAATGACTTAATATTGAAAATTAATGACTTAAAATTGATCATTATGTATATTAAATATAATTAATTAAATAGTCAATAAATACAATTAATACACTTATTAAAACACCCCTTACATAAGAAATACAAATTATCAAGCATATTGAACAACCAACTTAAACTCAACTCCTGCATTAAATGACACTAATACAAATAATAAAGCATATTATACAAATTTTTAAACCCGAACGGGCAATGGGCCAAATAGGCTCGAGCCCGAACGGGCACGGGTCAAACGGGCTCGAGCCCGAATGGACACGAGCTAAACGAAATTTTTGATATCCGTAAATTTATTGTCAAAAAGAACATAATTGTTCACATATTGTACAAACCAAGCAAACTACTAAACAAAAACATAAAATAAATAATAAATAAAATAATACAAACAAAACAAAATTTCATCAAACTTTTGCAATAAAAAACTAATCAATAAAGCTATTGCCAAAAAACGTACAAATAAAATAAATTATTAACCGAAAAATTTAAATTATATGGTGTCTGCAGCTGAATCGCGCGAGGACTCTGCTAGTATGTAATAATGTATATTGTACTAGTATTTGTATTAGCCCATTATAAGAATATAAGTTAGACAAATTAATGTCATTTTGGCTCAACCAAAGGCAATTTTATATTACAACTATCAGCTAATTTGTTTACCATCTATCTTATACAAATGATGATTGGTTGTATTATTGTTTTATGATAAATCTCGGCATACCCTCAAGTGAAATCCAAGCTACGCCACTAATGTGTGTATATATATATGATCTAGGCTGATAAATGGGTATTATGGATGCCAAAATGTTGTACATATCCGATATTGATGCACTAATAAGTTTAAACATCCATATCAAAACCATATCCATTATTTAACAATATGGTTCATTCATCCATTAATAGTAGATTGGACCGGGTGGGTGTCCATTGGATTGGGTGATCATTAGCATCCCCATCCATAACATCTCGAAAATGCTTCGATGATGATCTAATTTTCTAACGCTCGTTAAATGTATGGGGTACTATAATGCGTTTAAGAAGCAACCTAATAAACGTTGGAAAATTGGATTTATGTCAAAATGTTTTTGGGATGTTAGACTATTAAAGTAGAGTCGTTGATTTTGTTCCTAAATTCATGGCTGCCCTTGTGTTCAGTGACTAACAGTGTAATTTACCCGTAACTTTTTGAAGTATTAGGAAAGTTTGTTTCCGGCCATTAACTGCTTATGTGAAATTAATCTATGTAGCTGCGACTGAAACTTAAAAGTCGCAACATGCTAGTTTTCCAATTTCTATTACTATTATTTTATTATATGGTCACATCGACCTTTAAAGGAGGCTAGGGTATTCTAGAAAAGATGACATAAGAAATTAGGTAAAATATAGCCTAAGTAACATGAATGGTTCAAAATATAGTTTAAGACTCATTCTACAACTATTTCATTTTTATGAAAGAAAAAAATGAAGTGCTTTAAGTCTTGCTATTAAATTTTTATAATATAATTCAGTCATAACAATTTACATGTGTGCGTAGATTTCATATTCATATCTACTACATCGAATTTTTCCCTAATCGGCAACTGTTCAGACAACCCGAATCAATCGACATATAGCATCAAAACGACAGAACAAAGTATTAAAAAACGCATCAATAGTATGTATAATACAAAAGGTATATGTATTTCAAACAAAAGTCACCAATTATCATAGCCCCATAATGTTGAGGTATGATTTAACAATCACAAATTCAATGGAAAATAAAGCATACTATCAACAAAGGCGATAATGAGCCCCCACAGCAAGTAACAAAAATGCAACCGGGAATTAAGAAATAACTGGACACATTTGTTTGAATAAAAGGGGACTCAACTCACTCAAGTAAGATCATCCTCCTCCATCTCCTTGGCCTTCAACATCTCTTTCACTCTTAGCAAAAGAGTTGTCTTCCATGCATCCTATGTTCACACGAAACGTTCAAATCAATTCATAAACTTGAGATCATTTGGTAACTTGTCCATCTAGATTTTGATCTATACAGTGGATATGCATCTATTTCAGTTTATCATACTTTGCACAAGAGTAGGAATATCCTTGGGATGTAAGCATTTTAATCAAAACCTACTACATATTAATTAGTACGTAGTATATGGCTATTGTATGTTTAATTATCAATCCTACTACATATATCTACAACATTTCCCATAATGTCATTAATTCAATGGTGAAACTTTATAGCTTGATGTCTTGATGATTAGATTAATAGACAATTCTTACCAACTTAGTTATTGTATCATATTCCTTGATAGCATCAGTAAACTTATCAATATCTTCCTCATCAATCGAAGCAGCCATATCCTGTCATTACATATAAGAGAAATTATAAAAAAAAGAAAAAAAAAAAAAAAAAAAAAAATGTATTGTCAATGTTTCTAAAAATGCAAAATACCGCAAGCAATCTATACTCGCGTGATCCTGCAAAAGTTGGATCCATGTCCTACAGAACCAAATTCGTACATTCAGATGGTATTTTAAAGCATAAAAGTACTAGAAAATTGCTTAACAAAATCCATTTCCTATGACCTGATATTTGTCCAATGCGTTTGTAATTGCAACAACGTCGCCTTTACAGAGTTGGCAAATGCCAGCATTGAGTAGATGCCCTTTAACTCCATACTTGAGAAGATTATTGTTGAGTGATTGCTTTGCAATGTCTTCAAAAATCTCAATTGCTTTAGGATACCTGACATAACATTTCGAAATAATAGTCATAGTAAAACTTTCATCATCCTTGGTTAATTCATCACATAAGTAAAGTACGTAGGCTTACTGTTCGAGCTCAGCAGAATATTGTGCAATTTTCAGCCTGCATGTATTAGCAGAACTGCTAACTTCTTCACCTTGATAAAGATCAGCTGCTTTATCATAATAAACCATCGCTTGCTCCAGATTCTGCTGCTGTTCATACAACTCAGCGATTTCCTGCAAAAAAAATAAGGAAATATATATGTATAACATCAATCTATGTGATGATCTGTGTTCACAAAGAAATTATCCAAATTCCATATAGTGTTTGCTCTATAGTCTTGGCCTAAAAATATCGAATTTCGGCCTTGAAGACCTTACTTGAATGAAAATTAAAATGAACATGCATATTGTTAAGAATTGAGAAAATAACAAGAATGGCAGAAGTTAATAATAGTCTATCACCGAAATTAAATTACTGTTTCTTAGAGAAAAGTGTGAGAATGTACCTTACAGTATCGTGCAGACATGCCGAGCCTTCCTATTTCCATGAATATATATAATGCCTTCTCAAGCTGAGATATGCACTCTGCAAAGTTATTCGACAATATGAAGATATTTTAAGATGAATTTCACTGAAACTTGAAGGGTAAAGAACAAAAGATTTCACGCGACTATGTATGCACGCCAAAGATATGAAGCAGCTTACGAATTTTCTTTGGACATCAAGTTTACATGCAATTAAGAGGTATATTCCATACATGTTGTGTCTTCCCTCTAGAGTATCTCTTTATTTTCAAATAAAAGTTCAAAAACATGAAAGTCTCTAGATATTATATGCATACATCCAAGGTACTGCAAAAGTGCAAAGGATATATACACATATGAAATCATGCAACAATTGGGTACAATTTATTAAAAGCTTACATAAGAGAAACATGAAGAGACGTCAATTTCCACTATACACATTTCAGAAATTTTGATTCAAGTAGGGTCAAGGGTGTATAACAAAATTAGATATATATGGATGTTGAAAAGATGGAAACCTGTGGGATTTGTTTTCTTATAGGCATGACCTGCTTCAGCAAATGCATTGGCGGCTTCATGTTTGCTATCCAACTGCAAACATAAAGATGTAAACAATATAGGAAATTGGTAAACGAAAGAGGTCGTTGCTCACTAATATCAAACACTTACTTGCAAATAGCACTCAGCCAGTTTGACATAAACCGCCCCTGCTTTATCCCCTGAGAAACCATGTATTAAATTAGCGAGGTACATATATATGCTCGCACATACGACCAGTTTAGCAAAACCTAAAGTTTGTATATCCATAATCTACATGCCATCAAATTGTCAAAATGTCAAGCAACCGAGTATAAGGTCTACGCTTTGATATACCAAAAACATACTCCCAACAAATAATCTACACGCGAGTGAAACACAATATGGAATTTGTAGCACATTTGAGAAAATAAACATCAACATGTGCGGAACTTGTGTTAGATTTTGATATTGCTTCTTAAGGGGTGATTGGAATTGCTTATTAAACTATTTAAGTTTTTCTTTTTAGAAAGAATAATTAAGTGTAACAAAATGCAATGCAGAAGATAGTATTCAAATGCTATTGTTATAACTGAACACAATAATCAGATAACCATTCGTTTAAGTATTTGGCAATGCTGCTTATTGTAGTACTTAAGAAAGAAAATAATCATAATAAAATATGCAATATATCCAATCAATAAAAAATGTTTATCTGTTGTATTAAAACAGAAGAAGGAATCCCAAACGTCTCCTTAGTTTTTGTCTAATGGCATAAAACCTATAACATTTTTTGGTAGAACATATGGGATTATTTCAACATAAATATAAAATAATGGTCTTCAAGAATGCTAATGCACCATATATATGAATTAAAATTACATCATGCAAACCCGAAAGAATTTAAACCATGAAAAAATAATATTAAGAAAATCATTAAATTGCATTACAATTATATTGTACATATGTTACATAATCATAACTTACATGATTTTCCAAGTTTATAACAATTGGCAGCTTTTTCGTATAAATCGGCAGCGTCTTCATGTTTCGAACCAAATAATGCCCAACCGGTAAGCTTTTTCTCTGCTTGTTTCTCAAAATCATCACCTTTCGATACTTGATTTTGATCAAACATTCTTCTTATTATTTGTTTTGTATTTGGGTTTCTCTATTTTCAGAAAGAAACACAGGGGAGGGTTAGGGTTTGAATAACGTAAGACAAGGTGGCATATGAATATTTGGTTGTTTTGCTATGTTTTATATTTCACCCACCAGTTAAATCTAAAAAATTTGAAAACATGCATAGTTTACAACACGTAAATATATTTAGATAGTTGAAGCTATTTCTGTTTTTTCTATGGTATAGTTGTGACTCGTCACAAGATATCTGAAAATGATTGCTCATAGCCTCATATAATGATAGACCGAGGGTCCGTTTAGTTTGTAGATTGGTTTAGGATTAAAATTAGGATTATAATTGGATTTGAATTTAAATTTAAGGTAAGAGATAATATATATTATAAAATAATTTAAACTATTAATAAAAGACTAGCAGGTCCCCGCGCGATGCAGCTGCGGACACCCTGTAATTTAATTTTTTTGATTAATAATTTATTTTATTTGTACGTTTTTTGGCAATAGCTTTACCGATTAGTTTTTTATGGCAAAAGTTTAATGAAAATTTGCTTTGTTTGTATTATTTTATTTATTATTTATTTTATGTTTTTGTTTATAAGTTTGTTTGGTTTGTACAATATGTGAACATATTTTAGTTTATTATGTTCTTTTTGACAATAAATTTACGGATATAAAAAATTTCATTTAGCTCGTGTCCATTCGGGCTCGAGCCCGTTTGACCCGTGGCTCGAGCCCATTGCCCGTTCGGGCTCGAGCCCATTTAATGCTGGAATTGTGTTTAAGTTGGTTGTACAATATGCTTGATAATTTGTATTTCTTATGTAAGGGGTGTTTTAATAAGTGTATTAATTGTATTTATTGACTATTTAATTAATTGTATTTAATATACATAATGATCAATTTTAAGCAATTAATTTTCAATTTTAAGTCATTAATTTTAAACTTTAATAGAAAAAAAACAAAGTAGTGTGTACATGTAGCTACTAAATTTGTAAATGTCTAATTATATCTCATTTATTGTATTAAATGTCTAATTGTGTTGAATCACTTGTACTTTTAGCATTAAAATGTGTAATGGTTAATTTTAATTATATTCTATTAATAGTAGACACTCATGCTTTATAATATAATATGATAAAAATTTAATTTTATGTAAAATAACTAAAGAGAAGTGACCAATATGTGGTCTACGTTGCAATGTTAGAAAGCTAAACATAATCCAATACCCTTTTTGTAGGTTTTGAAGGTGACCATGAAATGGAGTTTCAGTGGGCCCAATCAAATGCAATCTTCAATCCAAACAATTTTTTTAATCCAACCCTACATTCTAGGGGTGTTCGTCGGTTCGGTTTTCGGGTTATTTAGTTAATTCGGTTCGGTTGGTTCGTTTAAAAGTTTTTTTAGGGTCAAACCGTAAACCAAACCAAACCGAATTCAAATTCAGTTTTCGGTTCGGTTTGGTTGAATTCTAGTTCGGTTTTCGGTTTAATTCGAATTACACACTTTATTTAAAAAAAGAGAGAAAAATATACAAATACTAGCTTCAAGACCCGCCCGATGGGCGGGCTAGCTCTATCAGCTTATTTCAATTAATAGTATATTAATAAAATAAAACATCAAAATACCATACGAATACGCATTCAATTTTAAAAAAAATACATAATGTAAGGAACATATTTACATCATTATTGGTGTCTACTGAATCATCCTCGTATTCTTTAATATATCAACAAAAGATTGATTCTTATGTATTTATAATGGACTCAACAAAAGAATGTTACATAGGCCTTTTTCGTCTGTCTTAAAAAGTAAAGCATCGAGATTAAAGGTGGCGGTGACAAAGGGTGGCCCATTCCTCCTTCCAACGACATCGATCACGCAAATGAACGGGCTTCACATAAAGATCAATGTCAAGCATCGTAAGTACTCCTAAAACTATGATAGATTACGTATGTGACCTGTAGAAAACATGTGTATCAAATTATTAACCTCAAGTAATAAAACCTGGTTCATAACAATAATATGAATATTCTTCGAATCAATGAATGTGATAAATATAAAATATAAGGTTAATAACTTCTACCATATACATTATCATGTATCAAGAAGTGTAATAACGAACGGTCTCATTTATTTTCAATTCGTATATGTTGTACATACGATTCAGGTGAATCATTTACCCGTCCCAATGTGTAAAAGCGTTCGAATTATAACCAACACATTTCCGGTGTAGTCTGGGTCACTTACAAAATCATTAATTTGCCTTGAAAAATCACCCCACAAGGTGCAAATGATGGTATTGCCACTCAAAGGAAAGTGATCATTTATAACTTGTAAAATATCATAAACTAAAATGATAATCTAATTATTATGGATAAACTTATTCAAGATGTTTTAATCATTAAAATACACCTGTTTAATGACTTTTAACCCACTGAAACTATTTGACCCTTTAAAAACAAAAGAATAATAAGAAATACCCATTTTCGTTAGCTCATTCAAATGTCTTGTAACCGTTTCCACAATAATAAGAAATACCCATTTTCGATGGCTCATTTTCGGTAGCCCATTTTCGGTAGCTTAGACATTAACTATTCAGTAACCGTTTCCACAATAAGAAGTGTCTTGTGCCACGTAGTCCATTGTTCCTCACTTGTGATAGACATTTTTTTTGTTTTTTTTAATCAAGATGCTCATATATCACCTTTCCTCACACAATGTAGTTGTTTGAATATCGGCCAACAAATCACAGAATCCCATGCCAACCTCCCATTGAATTCAGTAGAAGTAGATAAAGACATAAGAGCCTGTGTTATTAATAATGAACAGTGAGGCACACAAAATTAATGGAACCACTGAGTTTCTAAATAAGCAAAATAAATATAAAAAGCAAACATATAGGAATCAAAATAGGAAAAATCCCCTTAAAGACAATATATTTTCAGGCTAAACAAACTAATCTAAATAAAAAATAACAAAAGTAAACAAATACCTTCCTTTGCCTTACCTATACATGAATGTGATGTTTTTAATGCTTCATCATTGAGCCCGACACGACGACGTCTGATACGAAAAATAGAAGTTGGTTGATCTGTCAAAATATGCAATTTCAAATTTGACAAATTCACATTTTTTCATAAAAAAAAAAAAAAAAAAAAAAAAAAAAAAAAAAAAAAAAAAAAAACGTATGTAGGTTATTGCCATATAAGTGACACAAACATATACCAAGGAACATACATGATTTATGTGTCCAACTATCAAATAACGAAGATGAATCTATCATCAATAATTTTAATTCATCCATTAAAGAGCTAATAATTAGATGGTAAATAAGAAAATAAAAAACTATTGATGACTGCTATTTAAAGATGAACTTCAAAGTTTAGCCATTGAACGTAATGGTATAAAATTCAGAAAGAAAAAAAAAATATGTGTGAAGAAGTAATGTCATGTTTTATCTAATAAGTTTAATGGGTCAATTCAGTAAAAGTTTTTGTCTATACGACTCTGCGATGGGTTTAGGAACAACCTAAAAGAGGATGCTGTAGCTCAAAATTTGTCTTTTGACAAGAACATCTTAAGAAAAAGGGGATCAAAAATACCTTATTGCTTACCCAAGTATGATACAATTGGCTTTAGTCATCATTGAAGGTGAGCAGTTGTTGCCCTGGTTTTCCTGCTAATATTACGAAAATAATAAGTCAAAATAAGATGAAATCAATATATAGATGATACATGTTTTCTCGTTCAAATTAGAGGTGAAGGAACATCGTAAACTTTATTGCTTTCTACGGTTAAGGAGGTCTCCTAATCTACCAAGCATAACATATTCATCAAAGTATCCTAAAGGACTATTCTGACAAAATAGAAGATGACATTACATTTATGCCTTCGAAATTTGCTGACACCAACACAAGATGTCTATTAGCAATGATGTTTGCTAAACAAAGATGGAGATCATTGGGAATATTAAAAGTAACAATATTCTTGAAATGCAGTTAATTAAGTTATAAAGTTAAAAAAAGATGTCCGAAAGGGGAAGCCAAAATGAATTATCAACAATTTCATTGTACAAATATAGAGGGATTATCGACAATTTCATAATAATAATAACAATAACAATAACAATAACAATAACAATAACAACAACAATAACAATAATAGATATAAAACCAAGCAAATCCAGTTTCAAAAATCTCAAACTATCTAAAATCACGGTTAAGTTATATCAAACAGGACCACCCAGTGAACACCAACAAAACACTAATACCTGTTACAACAATTTTTTCTTGGAACCTTGAGCTTTGGGCAATTCATTGAAGAGTTTCAAAACCGAATGACATTTTTCCTATAGAAAAAAGAGTCACGGCTTACATCGAATGAGTCGTCTTAGTAAGGTTTTCATGCTATTTCTTCATCACAAAAGTTAGAAGCCCGTAAAATAAGTCTATCCAAGCACCATCAAAATGCTTAATAGCTTTTCTAAAAAAAAAGCCATTCAGGCCCTAAACTAAGTTTATCAAACCTATATAAGCACATAACAATTATAATTACAACATTTCATTGAACGGTTGGTGCACATGAAACTAACTAAAGTTACTCAACCACAAAACATTGCATACTTGCATAACTCACCAATTGTATCTTTATTATATAGCACCAGGATTGGAGATCAAGACATGAAGTAAAATTCAAGAGAAACTAATATAGAAGAAGACTCACCAAACCGCGACATTTAATCGTCTATCTTGAAACATTTTTGGAGACGCTTTATAAACTTGTGAATGATGAGTGTGTAAATACTCATCATTTTTGTCTTATATGAACTGCCAAAACATCCAAAAACACCCAATAATGCATCAAAATACTGAAATTATCTCAAAAGTGTGTTTTATATGTTTTAGATGCAAAATGTTTGAAAACAAATGAAAAATGAACAAAGTTTGCACAATTGGCAGTTTCAGTCCCTCAAGTTTCAAATATTGACAAAACTAGTCCCTAGAAGTTTAAAATGAAAGAAAAGTCAACCCAAGGCATGGAAAAGTCAAAAGTTATGAAAAAATGATCCTTGGGTAAAAAGTTTGAGAAAATTACACATTTGGTCCCTCAAAATCCAAAATTGGCAAAACTAGTCCCTGGAGTTTCAGAAAATGACAGAATTGGTCCCTGGTGGATTATTTTGGATAGAAAAGTCATTTATGGTCCTTGGAAAGTAAAAATTATCAAAATGGGTCCCTGGGTGAAAGTTTTGTGGAAAGTACATGTTTGGTCCCCGAAGTTTGGTAACTTGTCACATTTGCCCCCCGAGAATTTTGAAAAGTACAAAACGGCAAAAATGGGTTTTGATATCTAAACTAAGCAAGAGTGGTCCTTATAATAAATTTTGGGAATTACCATTTCAAGCCCTCACTTTTCAATAAATCTCGAAAATGGTCCTTGTGAATTTTAGTTACAAACCATACGTACCCTTTTATCCTAAAACTAAACCCACAAAAAAAAAACCAAATAGCCCACCCATACTTATTCCCTTGGCCCAAATCCAGTGCAAGCCCAACTTAAAAAAAATAAACAAAACAAACCGTTTAACAAACCCACACCCTACTCCCTTGTTTGACTTCGGTCAAACTCACCCCCCACTTTGACCTCCCATCCTCACCACTTGACTGCTAAACCTGCAACACCCTGCCAACACGCTTTCCCCCCCATCACTCCAACTCAACACTCCACCATCATCACTCCTACACCCCTCCAAATACTAAACAACAAAACCCACCTCCTTGCCAAGAGCTAAAGACCAAACTGCCAAATTGGCATTTCCCGCCAAAACAACAATCAAGGGTCAAGATCACATGGCAGTCATCCAAGGGTCCTTATTTATGATGGGAAAGTCTCAGAAGAGTCAAAAGAGCCCATTCACTTATAAAAGAAAGAGAGAAATGAAGCAGAGGAGGGGCTAGTTTTTAGTATTAAGAGTACTTTTTAATATGTAGTCAAATTAATATTAGAATGTAATGTTTTTATTCCAGTTATGTTAGTTTTCTGTTTCAAATCCATTTTAAGCTTGTTTGTATTGTAATTCACATTGTTCTCATATTTTTAGAAGTTTAATGAAAAGCAAAAAAAAATTCAAGAGTTAATTCGGGTTCATGCTCAATTTGAAAGTTGTTTGGATAGTTTGATAAGCTCACATAAGCTTCCTAGCTTATTGTGAGTCTTTGCAGCCCTTTGGTTCCACAGAAAAATTGCTTAGCTCAAAATATAAAAAAAAAAAGTCAAGTAAGTCAAACTTCTCATTAGCTTATGCATGTTGCTTTATTGTGCTTAGTTCCTGTTAATTGTTGTTTAGTATATCTCTCTGTAGTAGTTTGAATCTTGGCTTTTCAGTTTCTTTGCTTAAATATTGTTATGGCCTCATTAAATTTCCTTCAGTTGGAACATATAGGAGTGTTTGGTTTAGTTTAAATTTCCTAGTTGTTGTAGTTCTTGGCACTTAAGTTCTGTGTAGATAAGTCACCTAGGCCTAGTTAAACTCAAATGTACCATTTCTTAGTCATTTGTATCTAAAAAAGTCAAATTGCAAGTTTATAATCACTACAGTTAGACTGTAGTGATTTGATTTGTCAAAACCTTGAATTTGTTTCAAAAACTTGTTATAGTTGCTTGGTAAAGTTCCATTTTGGTCTAGTAAACATCATTGAATCAACTGAGATCAATTTAATTTCACTTAAGTCAAAGCTCTCAAAATTAATTTGAAAAGTCAATTTTGCATACTCAGGTTTTTGGACAGATTTCAAATCAAAATCTAGGGCTCACTAGTGAATGGAAATACAAAGTCTTGGTTATTTTGAAAACTTTGGCAGCTTGTTTGCCCAAATCAAAAAGAAATTTGAGACTTGAAGGTGATTTACCCACTCAAATTTGGTCTTGAATTTGCTGGTTTGACCCATTAGGTGCCCTGCACCAACATCAGTGTTCCATAAGCTCATTTTCCATTGCTTGTTTCTTGTTCTTTAAGTTGTCATTAGCCTGTGATTTTTAGTTTTATAGATAGCTTATATCCTTGTTTACTTATACATGTGCTTTGTTTGTCAATTATTGCTTATTTTATTGCTGATTCATGGCCTTCAATAGAATACTGCTTGGTCAGATACACTGACCAATCAGTGTAAACAAGGTAAGTTCATAAGCTCCTAGTGGGTTTATTTGTGAAGCTTATTTTGCGATTTTGGCTTCTTTGAGAACCTCACCAGCTCAGCTTGTAGGATCAAGGGTCATTTTGGCCTCTTGAGTTTATTTACATAGCCTATCAATGGCCTGCAAATTGCCCCCTAGGCCTGGTTTAGCTCTCACAGCCATAAGTTAGAAGTAACTTATGAGAGCTTGTTAGGGTTTCCTTGAAGTGCTTATTCTCATGCCCCTTAGCTTAATTAGGTCCCCCTTATTAGCCTTAGTTAAATTTCTCTCTAGGAAGCCTGTTGTTAGCTTATGGCTAGCTTTTCATAGCCCTTAAATCATTTCCCCATAAGCTGCAGGTCTGATTAATCAGTGGTATTCATAAGCTCATTGTGAGCTATTCTGTGGGTCCCACCTTGTGAACTTAGCCATTTGGAAAGTTCATGAGCCCATTTTTTTGGTTCTAGGTCCAATTTAGCTTCTAGCTCATTGGATAAGCTAGAATTTAGGCCTGAAATCAGCCCTGTGGTCTGTGTGGTTTTGACCCATTTGGTTTTGCTTATTCCCACTCTTAGCTTATTCAGTGTTTCTTTTCAATTGTCTCTGCTTATTTTAAGTTTATTTTGCTTATCTCAGCTTGTTTAATCCTTTGGTCCCAACTTGTGAGTTTATTGTAAGCTTATTCAAGCCAAAAATCCTTTTTAAGCTTATTTGTGAACTGTTGAGCTTATGAGCTCATTCTTAGCTTATTTTTGAATTGTAAAAAAAGTTACTTTCATAAAAGTTTTACATTTCCATTTGTTTATCAAGTTTGTAAAGAGAAAAATAAAAAATAAAAAGATTGCAAAAAAAAGTGCCACTAGCCAGGTTTGAACCCTGGACTTGATGGGTTGACCTGGTCAACGCCAGGCCAAAGGCAAGCACCATCTGTGCTTAGTTGTATTTAGTGTTTATAATTTCCACCCTTCTTTTTATAGTATTCCTAGTTTCTATAAGCTTAATAAGCTTTTTCAGCTTATTTCCCAGCTTATTTATAAGCTTTTCCCACTTTTTTATTTTTCTTAGCTTAATATTATTATAAAGTAATTTTAGGAAAAATTTGGTAATTTTCATAATTAGTTTAATATTTTTAATAATTAATTTTAGTTTATTTAGTATTTAATTAATAATAAATAATTAAAAAGTCAAAAAAATAATTTTCTTTTTCTCAAAATTTTCTTGTCTCATTAGGATCGTAAAAATATAATTTTCATGTCCGTAGGATTAGCGTAACTCAAAATTCACTTTTTATTTCGCGCACTCGCGTTTATTTTAATTTTAACTCGCGTTTTATTTAAATAACTTTCACGTTTTTAAATTTAGGTTACGTTATTAAAAGTAGTTTGTAAAATAAGAAAAACCAAAAACATAAATAAAGTGATAGCTTCTATTTAAGCCGTTTGGCTTATTTTTCTGCTTACGTATAAGCAATTTCTGATTTTAAGTTTTCAGTTTACGTTTTAGGTTAATTAGGTTTCGCGTTATTTTTAATATAGTGTGTTTAATCGTTCTCACTTAGATTTCCGTAGCGTAATCATTCAAACTCCTTCATTACCCTTTTTCGTCCAATTTCACCCGATCACAAATCCGTTTTAATACCATCCACACCTCGTCGGGACATAACGACCCTGGGAAACACTATACTTCCACGGAGATTGATTCTAAGCTATTTGACTATTATAGTTGACCATTCACAAGTGGTTGACCAATAATTATCTGACGGTTCAGACCAATCAACTTTTGGCGCCGCTGCCGGGGAGGTTGTGTGCGTATCTAAACGGTTTTTCTGATTAGTGTCTTTGGAATTCGTTCCATTGTACATTTATCCATCCTTTGTTCATATTTTCTTATTTTCAAAACAAAACCGTTCACGAAAACTTTTTAAATCAAGTTTTCAACGAACACAAAAAACCCAAAAACATTTTCCTTATCATTTGTACAAAATGTTTATCCAAAAACCCAAAAATATTCACCTTTACCCTCTCACATCTTTGATTCTTCATCCCTACCCCTCTATGAACCTTTGATTCTTTTCTATGTCTCATCCATACTTTCTGGTTTGCCAGTGGTGTGGTAGTTCTTATAATGGTGGCAATTGCCCCAGTTGTGGCATGATAGAGTCAGGAAACGGGTCTGTCTATAACCAAGATCCCTATTCCTATCATGACACCACTGATTCATTCCACCAGCTACCACACCATCAGTCTCAGCAGTTTTACTGTTGTGAGTACTGTGGTGGTTCACACTACAGTTCTGATTGTCAATCGGGAAACACGCTTGTCTATGAGCAGTTTCCTGATAATGGTTATGACTCTAGCACGTACAACCCACAGCCTCAACAGTTTTACTGTTGTGATTTCTGTGGAGGTTCACACTTCAGTTCAGATTGTCAAACGGGGAATCCATATCCTTGTGACAATTTTGACACACCTTATTACGACCAACCTCCACAGTACGATATGAATCAAGCACTTCTTCCAGAAATGCAAAATCTGATGAAAATCGTTGATGAGCTTAAGGGTTTAGTTGACGACTTTGCCCAAAGACATACTCATCAAAAATCTATGGAAGAATTGCTTGCTGAAGAGCAGGCTGCTAAAATAAATTCCCAAGATGAATATGAAAAATCTATTCGGGAATCCATTGCAAGAGAAAAAGCAGCCAAGTCTAGCTCTTTGTTCCGTTTTTTTCCATGATGACAGTGATGATGAGGATACACTTGATATCCTTGAATTTTATAAAACTTCATCAAGTTCATCAGCTGATATCCCTGCAGTTGAGATTCCATCTCAAACAACTGCTATCACACCCGAAGTTCACACTCACTCTCTGATCATGGGGGATGAGCATCTTAGCACTGTTCCTGATAAGGAATCGGACGAATTAATAAAGTCTAGTGTTGAGATCCTTATCCCAATCCCAGGAGAGTCACAGGGAACTTTGGATGATATGTGTGATATTTCTTCCCCTATTGAGTGTCCTAAAGATCAAGTTGAGACTTTCTCAGATTTTAGCGATGATTGTACATCTTATGGAGACATCGAGTATGTTGAGGCATTAGTTCCACAAACTGATGCTGATCATCTTCTTGAGGAGTTCGCTGATGAACTTGCTCACATCGATCCACTTTCATTGGAAAGTGATGATGGTCTCCTTGATTTCCAAGCCGATCTGGGAGAAATTGAAAGTCTCCTATATCATGATCCGTCACTCACTTCTGATCCCAGCAGTCCAACAGAGAATAATATTCACTTTGTTCCCGAAACATTCGATACGACTCTCACCAATCCTTTATTTGAATTCGAATTTGAATTCACTATGATTTCTAACAATCCAATCTTTGACGAGGATTGTGATGAGTCCACAATGGAACATAAGTTCACAGATTCACATCTTGTGAATAATTCTCTTCATGAGGAGTTCTCCGGTGAACTCGCTCATCAGGTTGATATCCCGGGGGGAGATGCTCTCAATTATGAGAATTTGCAAATTCCCACCCACCCTCCCGGGTTGTTTACGAGCTTACCCTTTGAAATCCAAACTCAGGCTATTGAGCCTCCTCTTGAGGAAGAAGATCAAATCATGCTTTTTATCATGATTTTCTTCCTTTTCTTCACCTATAAGGTGACTTCTTCCCTTCTTCACTCCTTCGGGAGTGAGGACACTATATTTGATCCCGGCATTTTCATGTATCATTATCTTGAGCCGGATACTTATCTCATCGGTGTGGAACTTTCACGTGCTTCAAATGTTTGTCCAAACATCTTGAATGAAAGTCCGATTGAGATTGTTTCTTCCACATTCCCCAAGGACAAATGAATTCGGGGTCGAGTCAAGCTAGCGACTCGGTAAACAAAAACAGTAGCATGCTTATAGGGTTTTCACCCTAAGTGTGGGGGAGTCCCCCATGCTATGGTTACAAGAGTGAAAATACAAAATGGTGTTTTCCACGCTTAGCTTGTAATGTTGCCCTTTTACGTTCAAAATGTCGGCATAATAGCCGGGATTTTGAATATTGAGGACAATATTCATGCTAAGTGTGGGGGGGTATTCGCTATTCTAGCGAATTTTATCACATTTTACTATATAATACCCCCGTTTTAGCCAAAATTTCAAAAATTTTAAAATTTTTTTCACTAGTGCTTCAAAATTTTTGTGGTAATCAGTCCGCCTTGTCTAAGCGACAAAAGGGATTGGCTAGTTCAGGAGCAAACGGCTCTTGGTAAAGACATCTCAAATCCGTTGACAGCTTGCAATTTGCCCAAAATTGTATGGTTCCTCAACTCCCCAAAAACAAATGAGTTGGCTAGCCCACAAGATTATGGCTTGTGGTAAAGGCCGTGAAAAATCCATAATTGGTAATCAGCTCACCAAGATGTTGACTATTCCATCAAGAGTTGGCTAGTCAAGAAGCAAACGGCTTTTGGTAAAGACTAATCAAATCCGTTGACAGCTGGTGGTTTGCTCAAAATCACACGGTTATCAGGTGTGCCACAGTTCTTACACCTGGCTACTCCAGAAGTGATGGCTTTTGGTAAAGAGTTTCAAATCAATTAAGTTTTTCTCAAAAGATTGCTAGGGACTAGCAATAGTTTAGTGTGGGGGATTGATGAGTGTGTAAATACTCATCATTTTTGTCTTATATGAACTGCCAAAACATCCAAAAACACCCAATAATGCATCAAAATACTGAAATTATCTCAAAAGTGTGTTTTATATGTTTTAGATGCAAAATGTTTGAAAACAAATGAAAAACGAACAAAGTTTGCACAATTGGCAGTTTCAGTCCCTCAAGTTTCAAATATTGACAAAACTAGTCCCTGGAAGTTTAAAACGAAAGAAAAGTCAACCCAAGGCATGGAAAAGTCAAAAGTTATGAAAAAATGATCCTTGGGTAAAAAGTTTGAGAAAATTACACATTTGGTCCCTCAAAATCCAAAATTGGCAAAACTAGTCCCTGGATTTTCAGAAAATGACAGAATTGGTCCCTGGTGGATTATTTTGGATAGAAAAGTCATTTATGGTCCTTGGAAAGTAAAAATTATCAAAATGGGTCCCTGGGTGAAAGTTTTGTGGAAAGTACATGTTTGGTCCCCGAAGTTTGGTAACTTGTCACATTTGCCCCCCGAGAATTTTGAAAAGTACAAAACGGCAAAAATGGGTTTTGATATCTAAACTAAGCAAGAGTGGTCCTTATAATAAATTTTGGGAATTACCATTTCAAGCCCTCACTTTTCAATAAATCTCGAAAATGGTCCTTGTGAATTTTAGTTACAAACCATACGTACCCTTTTATCCTAAAACTAAACCCACCAAAAAAAAAACCAAATAGCCCACCCATACTTATTCCCTTGGCCCAAATCCAGTGCAAGCCCAACTTAAAAAAAAATAAAAAAAACAAACCGTTTAACAAACCCACACCCTACTCCCTTGTTTGACTTCGGTCAAACTCACCCCCCACTTTGACCTCCCATCCTCACCACTTGACTGCTAAACCTGCAACACCCTGCCAACACGCTTTCCCCCCCATCACTCCAACTCAACACTCCACCATCATCACTCCTACACCCCTCCAAATACTAAACAACAAAACCCACCTCCTTGCCAAGAGCTAAAGGCCAAACTGCCAAATTGGCATTTCCCGCCAAAACAACAATCAAGGGTCAAGATCACATGGCAGTCATCCAAGGGTCCTTATTTATGATGGGAAAGTCTCAGAAGAGTCAAAAGAGCCCATTCACTTATAAAAGAAAGAGAGAAATGAAGCAGAGGAGGGGCTAGTTTTTAGTATTAAGAGTACTTTTTAATATGTAGTCAAATTAATATTAGAATGTAATGTTTTTATTCCAGTTATGTTAGTTTTCTGTTTCAAATCCATTTTAAGCTTGTTTGTATTGTAATTCACATTGTTCTCATATTTTTAGAAGTTTAATGAAAAGCAAAAAAAATTCAAGAGTTAATTCGGGTTCATGCTCAATTTGAAAGTTGTTTGGATAGTTTGATAAGCTCACATAAGCTTCCTAGCTTATTGTGAGTCTTTGCAGCCCTTTGGTTCCACAGAAAAATTGCTTAGCTCAAAATATAAAAAAAAAAGTCAAGTAAGTCAAACTTCTCATTAGCTTATGCATGTTGCTTTATTGTGCTTAGTTCCTGTTAATTGTTGTTTAGTATATCTCTCTGTAGTAGTTTGAATCTTGGCTTTTCAGTTTCTTTGCTTAAATATTGTTATGGCCTCATTAAATTTCCTTCAGTTGGAACATATAGGAGTGTTTGGTTTAGTTTAAATTTCCTAGTTGTTGTAGTTCTTGGCACTTAAGTTCTGTGTAGATAAGTCACCTAGGCCTAGTTAAACTCAAATGTACCATTTCTTAGTCATTTGTATCTAAAAAAGTCAAATTGCAAGTTTATAATCACTACAGTTAGACTGTAGTGATTTGATTTGTCAAAACCTTGAATTTGTTTCAAAAACTTGTTATAGTTGCTTGGTAAAGTTCCATTTTGGTCTAGTAAACATCATTGAATCAACTGAGATCAATTTAATTTCACTTAAGTCAAAGCTCTCAAAATTAATTTGAAAAGTCAATTTTGCATACTCAGGTTTTTGGACAGATTTCAAATCAAAATCTAGGGCTCACTAGTGAATGGAAATACAAAGTCTTGGTTATTTTGAAAACTTTGGCAGCTTGTTTGCCCAAATCAAAAAGAAATTTGAGACTTGAAGGTGATTTACCCACTCAAATTTGGTCTTGAATTTGCTGGTTTGACCCATTAGGTGCCCTGCACCAACATCAGTGTTCCATAAGCTCATTTTCCATTGCTTGTTTCTTGTTCTTTAAGTTGTCCTTAGCCTGTGATTTTTAGTTTTATAGATAGCTTATATCCTTGTTTACTTATACATGTGCTTTGTTTGTCAATTATTGCTTATTTTATTGCTGATTCATGGCCTTCAATAGAATACTGCTTGGTCAGATACACTGACCAATCAGTGTAAACAAGGTAAGTTCATAAGCTCCTAGTGGGTTTATTTGTGAAGCTTATTTTGCGATTCTGGCTTCTTTGAGAACCTCACCAGCTCAGCTTGTAGGATCAAGGGTCATTTTGGCCTCTTGAGTTTATTTACATAGCCTATCAATGGCCTGCAAATTGCCCCTAGGCCTGGTTTAGCTCTCACAGCCATAAGTTAGAAGTAACTTATGAGAGCTTGTTAGGGTTTCCTTGAAGTGCTTATTCTCATGCCCCTTAGCTTAATTAGGTCCCCCTTATTAGCCTTAGTTAAATTTCTCTCTAGGAAGCCTGTTGTTAGCTTATGGCTAGCTTTTCATAGCCCTTAAATCATTTCCCCATAAGCTGCAGGTCTGATTAATCAGTGGTATTCATAAGCTCATTGTGAGCTATTCTGTGGGTCTCACCTTGTGAACTTAGCCATTTGGAAAGTTCATGAGCCCATTTTTATGGTTCTAGGTCCAATTTAGCTTCTAGCTCATTGGATAAGCTAGAATTTAGGCCTGAAATCAGCCCTGTGGTCTGTGTGGTTTTGACCCATTTGGTTTTGCTTATTCCCACTCTTAGCTTATTCAGTGTTTCTTTTCAATTGTCTCTGCTTATTTTAAGTTTATTTTGCTTATCTCAGCTTGTTTAATCCTTTGGTCCCAGCTTGTGAGTTTATTGTAAGCTTATTCAAGCCAAAAATCCTTTTTAAGCTTATTTGTGAACTGTTGAGCTTATGAGCTCATTCTCAGCTTATTTTTGAATTGTAAAAAAAGTTACTTTCATAAAAGTTTTACATTTCCATTTGTTTATCAAGTTTGTAAAGAGAAAAATAAAAAATAAAAAGATTGCAAAAAAAAGTGCCACTAGCCAGGTTTGAACCCTGGACTTGATGGGTTGACCTGGTCAACGCCAGGCCAAAGGCGAGCACCATCTGTGCTTAGTTGTATTTAGTGTTTATAATTTCCACCCTTCTTTTTATAGTATTCCTAGTTTCTATAAGCTTAATAAGCTTTTTCAGCTTATTTCCCAGCTTATTTATAAGCTTTTCCCACTTTTTTTTTTCTTAGCTTAATATTATTATAAAGTAATTTTAGGAAAAATTTGGTAATTTTCATAATTAGTTTAATATTTTTAATAATTAATTTTAGTTTATTTAGTATTTAATTAATAATAAATAATTAAAAAGTCAAAAAAATAATTTTCTTTTTCTCAAAATTTTCTTGTCTCATTAGGATCGTAAAAATATAATTTTCATGTCCGTAGGATTAGCGTAACTCAAAATTCACTTTTTATTTCGCGCACTCGCGTTTATTTTAATTTTAACTCGCGTTTTATTTAAATAACTTTCACGTTTTTAAATTTAGGTTACGTTATTAAAAGTAGTTTGTAAAATAAGAAAAACCAAAAACATAAATAAAGTGATAGCTTCTATTTAAGCCGTTTGGCTTATTTTTCTGCTTACGTATAAGCAATTTATGATTTTAAGTTTTCAGTTTACGTTTTAGGTTAATTAGGTTTCGCGTTATTTTTAATATAGTGTGTTTAATCGTTCTCACTTAGATTTCCGTAGCGTAATCATTCAAACTCCTTCATTACCCTTTTTCGTCCAATTTCACCCGATCACAAACCCGTTTTAATACCATCCACACCTCGTCGGGACATAACGACCCGGGGAAACACTATACTTCCACGGAGATTGATTCTAAGCTGTTTGACTATTATAGTTGACCATTCACAAGTGGTTGACCAATAATTATCTGACGGTTCAGACCAATCAGTGAACCACTTTAACTTTCGTTTCTTATCCATACAATGGAGACAACCGAAACAACCACCTGAATTTAGCAACAAAAAAAAATTCATCAGTTACCTTGAAACATCTATTAAACATTTCATCAAATACTTGGCACACATAATATCCAATCGATCAATGTGTTACAAATCCAATAAACAACTTCACAACAAATCAAACATATAAGCATTTCAATCAACAAAAAAACCATCGAGACAATTACCTTATTCTCGAAGGTTTGAACTCAACCACGTTGTATATGGCTGCAATAAAAGATCTTAACATCAATCAAAGTCTAAAAACGATTTTTAAGAATTAATAAAATATAATGAATAAAAAATCTCATAAATAAGTATTTCTCCATATGATATATGATTTATAAAAACACATACGTCCATCTTGTTCACACCTTCCAACATTTGAGAAATCAATTCGGAACAAACTGTAGAAACAATAGAGAAAAATGGTATTAAAGAAATCGACAGGAAATATGGTGGGTTAGTGTTTGGGTGAGGAACATAAGAGATACATGCATACCTAATTCATTATAAATTAAAGTGTCGACTAACCTAATTCATTAAATCGTATCAAAAGTTGAAAATAACAATTACCTCAAAAAAAAATAAAAAATAAGAGCCTAGTTGATTTATGATAAAGTGGAGAGACGTGATTCTGAATTTGGTTTTTGAATTGTGGATCAAAACAAAGAAGAAATCCCAAATTCCTGAATCAGTTATATGAATTATGATATGTTTCCTGCTTTAAGGGATATTTTCCTAAAAAAATGAACTGATTTTGATTAAAAAAAAATCGAAATCTTTCTATTATTGGGGAGGTTTCCAGGTGTCATTTTTTTTTAGAGTTTTGAGGTGATTTATTGCCTCTAAAAATAGCAATCACACTTGTGTTTTATATAGATTGGGATATTTAGCCAAAAAAGTTATTACAAACATAAAAAGTATTTTTAATATTATGATAAAATTTTATTGATATATATATATATATATATATATATATATATATATATAAGGGGTCATTCATGTGAGAAATCTAATTTTTGTGAGAAAGCGAGAACTAATCCTAGCCATAAATTTTATCCTCCTTAAACTTTGATCTAATGGCTATTATTAGCTAACTATTTTTTTTGAAAAATTTCGTGAAAATTTCCAAATTTTTTTTCACATTAGCTAACTATTCTAATGGCTATTATTAGCTAACTATTTTTTTCACATGTGACGATTTTTTTTCACACGTGACAAAAAAATTCGTGAAAATTTCCAAATTTTTTTTCACATGTGACGAAATTTTTTTTCCACATGTGACGGAATTTTTTTTTCACATGTGACGAATTTTTTTTTCACACGTGACAAAAAAATTTCGTGAAAATTTCCAAATTTTTTTCACATGTGACGGAATTTTTTTTTCGCATGTGACGAAAAAAAATTTACATGTGACAAAAAATTTTTTTCACATGTGACGAATTTTTTTTTCACACGAGACAAAAAAAATTCGTGAAAATTTCCAAATTTTTTTTCACATGTGACAAAAAAAATTTCATAAAAAAAATTTTGGAAATTTTTTTTTTCGAAATTTCTTTTTTTCGAAAAAAAAATCGAATTTTCTTTTTCGATAAAAATTTTTTTGAAAAAAAAAGTTTTCTAAAAAAAATTTCGAAATAAATTTTTTTCGAATAATTTTTTTTCGAAAATTTCTTTTTTAAACTTTTTCAAAACTTTTTAAGAAATTTTCAAAAAGTTGATTAACTAATATTAGCCATTAGATTAAAGTTAAAGGAGGATAAAATGAGTGGCTAGGATTGCTTCTCGCGTTCTCACAAAATTTAGGCTTCTCATTTGAACACTTCACTATATATATATATATATATATATATATATATATATATATATATATATATATATATATATATATATATAACATTTTATTGATTTTTATATATATAAAAATATATAAGTTTATATGAATTCGGTTTTCAGTTTTGATTACCAAAACCATATCCAAACCGAGAACCGAATTAAAAGTTCGGTTTGGTTTGGTTTTGGCAAATTCGGTTCGATTATTAGTTCGATTCGGTTATTTTCAGTTAGGTTCAGTTTCTGTTTTCGGTTTATTCGGATTTTTCATTTTTCTGCTCACTCCAACTACATTCTTTGACAGATCCATTATTATATATACTAAAAGGGGGAACTCGCTACCCTAAAAAACGGTGCTGCTACAGTACTATTACGGGGCTACAGTGGACGAAGCAGTTGCCTTACGGTTCTTAGCCCCGTTTCCCATTCCGTTATTCATTAACTTAGACCCTTCTTTTCCAACTCTCTTTCACCTCCTAGAAATTTCCAGACCATTTGATTCTCTCTTCAAAGCCACAAACTAAAATCTCTTCATCAAAAAACACACACTAATTTCATTATCAAAACCTAAAAACGCACACACATCAACACAAATCGAAACACCCGTCAATTAAATGAAATCTTGAAAGGCGGAATAAGCGACCGGATCATCAACGGCTTAGAAGCAGGCATATAAAGGTTCATTAAATGAAAGAACTGATTAACATCAAATGCAAAAAATCAACATGTATTAGGTTAGTGGGTCCGTTTTATTTTATGTTAAAGATGGTTGCTTCATGTGCTTCTAATGAATATAAAAACTCCAAGGTGTTGACACCATTTCTAATAATATGTTTTCACAGGGGCAAATATCCATTTGGGGAGTACATATCGTATAACAATACTGCTTTTGCCCTGAGCGAAGTCAAACATCTATGGAGACAAAATGGATGTTTGACCACTTATGGCAAGGATCTGGTTATAAGGATTGATGATTTTCAAAGGCCAAGGAAGACAAATGCTCTCTGTAGCAATTGGAGGGAGTGGGAAGAGCCTATAATATGGTAAAATTATTCTCAGCTACTATTGTTTATTAAGTTCGTTGAATCAAAATTTAATGTTGGGTTTGGCAGGTTACAGAATACTACAGATGTCGTGGCAGCTCTACTCGAAAAATGCGTGATTTAAAAGTTACATTTTCGTAATCACAACAGTATGTAAGTGTGATATGTTGAGGTAAGTAACTTGATTTGTAAATGGTTAATCTATATTTAGGAGGTGTTTGGATTTACATTATGAAACTCATTATCTCTGCAAATTGAGATAAAATAATCTGTTTCAATGTGTTAAGTTAAGTAGATAAGTAGGTATGAGTGTTTGAATTATGCATGTTTATCTGTTTATTTTTAGTCTACACTGTGATGTTTAGATGCAATAGCAAGAAGTGATTTATAAGCAAGTACTTTCTAAATAAGCATTACAAACTCCCCATCAAATGTCCTGTTGTGTGATGAATAACATATGCATAATCAAATGATCACCGTTTAAATCATTTTAACACTTTGTGGTTAATAACTACTAATACCAAAATCATTGACTCACATCTTCATGTTTGGGATGGTTGAAATTCATCATAACTTCATATAGAGTATTTTTATTTCATTTCAAAGTAGGGGTTTTGGCGTTGCCTTTTAAAAAGTGATCAAAATGTAATAATCAGATAATGCTTGGATCTATTTTTATGTTTGAAGTTGTGATAATGAAATAAATAGTGACACAAGTGTTTGGATTATACTGATTGTTTATGGATCGACATGTAAAATAATCCCTTAATAGTTAGAGCATGAACACACGTAACGTTAAGGGCTGCGTTAAGGCCTTTTTAACGCACGTTAACGTGCGTTATTGATGTGGATGAGCGCGTTAAGGCCACGTTAATGTGGCAAGTTAAGCCACTAACGTGGCGTTAAGCCACATTTGCTTAAAAAAAATTTACACTTCTGGTCCCTGTATTTATGTTTGTGTGTTGACAATTTTGGCCCTTGTAATTCTTAAATGATACTAATTTATTCAAAGTCACACGATACGGAAATACAATTACAAACGATACGAGAAACAAATACAATAGATACGATTTATATAGCTTTGTAATTGTCGATTAGATTTGACTTCTCCTCCCACACTTGCAATACTTGTTCCCTAACCATTTTCAAGGCGACATGAAGTTGCAAATCTGTTTCATCATTTCTTAATAGAGTTTCTAACCCGACGCTGATGATTGGATGGTCTTGAGGCATATCACGTAACCGTTCGACCTCAGCAGCACGAGTATGCATCTGCCTTATACAACGAGTTATCTCACCAAGCAAACTGTTAACCAACCTGAGTTCCTTCTCTTGTTCGCTGCGTAAACGGGAAAGAATAGATTTTTGCACCTCAGCTAGGTTGTTTGCCATTTTTTGTGTGTGTTAATAGTATTGATATTTGTGTGAGAAAATATAGTTCTGTTAAACTAGTTTTTAAAGGGGAAAAGTAGCCGTTAAACAAATAGCCGTTGGAAAAGTAGCCGTTAAGCGTTTTATTCAAATTAAAAGTTAAACAAACACAAGATACAGCACAAACGAAACAGAAAACACAAACGATACATCACATCTTCATGGAATACAAAAGCCATTAACCCATAAACCTGCACCAAGTGTGGTTGAACCTCAAAAGCGACCAAACGTGAAAATATTTGAATGCTTTCCCATCATTGCGTTCTTTGAAAACATTCATTGCATCTTCAACACGAACCCAGGGGTCACGTGTAGGCTGCAAATTGTCATGAATTGCATGAAATTGTTGGCATTCAGAGTTCATCCGTGCCCACTTGCTCGTTATCTGGGATTTGCTCCGATGAGGACCGACTGCTTGTTCATTAAACCTTTCTGTAACGACTTGCCAAAAAGGTCCTTCGCCGGCATGGAATTCATGAACCAATTGCCACATATCGGCTAGCAAGGTTTCTTCTTCAATATCCTAATGATTTGCCATTGTGTAGAAATTGAAGTGTGTGTATAATTATAAGATAATGTATACTATATACAGGAAAGGTTAAACGTTTAAAATTTGAATTTCAAAATCTGAGCGGGATATTCAAATTTCAAAATTTCATTTGTAAACGTGTTTAAATTTGAATATTCAAATTCAAAAGCGGGATTATTTTTAAATGTTTAAAATTCAAATTTTGAAATGTATGGGCGGGATTTATGGTATTATTTAACACCCTTTGACAGTTCACACAAGTCACAAACAATTCTCACACAACTCTAATAATTCTCTCAAACAATGTCTCGCAAGGATTTCTCCCAACAATTCCCAACACACCGTGACTTCTCCCAACAATTTCCAACTCACCATGACTTTGGCCAGCAATTCCCAAGCTCTAGCACGATTCAGAATACAATTGCACCGGTGAACACTCCACCGGAAGACATCTTTCCAGTATTCACACCGGAAAATGAACCGGTGCCCAATCAACCTGTTGTCCAACATTAACAAGATCAACCAGAAGAAAACCAACCCATTTGGAGAGGGTTGACTGATGAAGAATTTGAAGAACAAAACATGCAAGAATTGTTACGTGTTGAACATGAGGAAGAAATGGAGGCAAGAGCTCGTGAGCAGCGAGCAAAAGCTAAACAGAATCGTCGAAACCGTCGAGCAGAATGGCGATGGGCAAATGGAATAAACCGTGTGCCAACCAGTGAGGATGATTCGAGTGCCTCCTATTCGAGTCATGAAGGGTGGGTGTCCGACGATTCGTTCTATTGATTTGAAGTTTTATGTTTAATTATTTTAGTTTTATGTTTAATTATCGTACTTTATGTTTCATGTTTAATGTAACTTGCGTTTAAGTTTAATGTATGTTTAAATTTTAAGTATTGATATAAGTTGTTTTTATTAGTTATTAAATGAAAGAATAGTTTTAGTTGAGGGTAGAATTTGAAAATATTTGAGTTAAAGCTGAGTTATTGTTGTAGGTATTTTTTTCTGAGTTAAAGTTAAAGTGTAAAAGCTGATGTGGCGCTGACGTGACACTGCGTTAAGTTTTAACCCAGGTTACGTATGGGCATGCTCTTAGAATCAAATTTGTTGCCGATACTCTCATAATTATTTTGTCATCCTCATGTATTTAAATTATCAGATAATAGTTTTCAAAACGCAAAACCAAACACCACCAATTTCTGCTTGATTCAGTTGTTTTAAAAGAATGATAAATACATTTTCAACTTCTTTTATTTATTTATTTATATCAATCTAAATTTATTCGATGTTGCCTTGCAAATCCGGCAAGTATCAAATATAGGAATCCGTAATGTAATCTTTGTATGCTATGCAGGTCGAGATCTCTTGGGAATGAAGTTATCGAGACTGACTTAGGTACTACAAATTCACACATTGCAGTTACGGAGAAAAGGTGGTAAAATAGCTCTTGACGCTGCAAAATAATGGTGCACTCAATCAGGTACGTGTTAAGTTTCACTCGAAACAATTAAACAATAAATTAGTACCTATCACGTGCACAAATAATAAATGATTATTACGCGTTTACTAATTGTTAATAAAACGTTGGAACTTATACTATTAGATTTACAACTTGCCAATGCATCAGCCATTTTTTTCTATGGTATTTAGCACAGAAATTGGTGGTTACTGCAAATAATTGTTTACTTGACCAATTTTGACTGAAAGTAGATGATAAGTGGCACTAAATGATAAGTTTAACAGGAACAATGAAGCTGTTTTTTTTTCCTGTAACAACAGCAAATTTGGCTGCATATATTTGCAGCCAATATATTCTTGCAGAGAAATTGATGGTATGCTGTTTTAGTTATCTCAGGGGACATATGTATAAAGGGATAATAAAGAGCTGCTCATGCTCAGGTAGACGAGCCGTTGCTGTTAAGATTGTTGTCGTTTTTGTGGAAAATTAATTATTTGTGTATTTGTGGTTTGGAATTGCTTATAGAATGTGCTTATGGGGAGCATCTATTTCTCTTCAAACTGTGCAGCTGAAAAGCGCTGTGGATATAGTTGTAGGAACATTTGCCAAGGTGAAGGTATTAGCTGCTTTTAAAGAGTTTGCTGTATAACATGTTTGGGAATCACTTTGCTGGATAAAAAAAATACTAACCTATATCTTTAATTGACATTTACCATCCTTTTAATACGTTTTCATTTTGGTCTTGATGGATACAGGTCCAGGATCGATTATGTGCTTCAAAAACATTACGATAAATAATAGAGAATGCAAGATGTTGTAAATGCAACCAAAGTCGATTGGCTTACTCATAGTCAACTGTTGAGCTACATTTTTGCATAAATGGTATGTGTTAGGATAAAAGTTTATAATCCTAACACGTAAATGGAACGACATTTACGGGATTACATTAGCTATCTTGAAAGGCACAAACACATGGACTAGAAGTGTCATTATTGTAAAGTTGTATGTTTGTTGACCTATTAATACCCCCTTCATACTTCCATGGAGGGGTGAGACTTGTGTAATTTACTCTTTCATTTTATCATTCAATAAAACACACTTGTTTCCTTTCTCTCTCTACTCTCCCTCTCTCTCTAACTATGGCTTTTATCTTCTTCCACCAAACCCGACCTCCCGATTCACATAATAAACATAAAACTACGATCCATCAAGTGGTATCAGAGCCAAGGTTTTTACTTTGTTGATTTTGTGGTATTATCTTGTCAAAATCGTACCTTTTTTATGGTCAGATCTGTTTTTATGCTCGTTTACCTTATTTTTCGGATCTGAAATTGTTTTGGTATAAAAATAGTCAAAAAGTCCAACCTTTCAATATCAGTTTCAAAGATCTGTTTTCCTGTGGTCAGTATATTAGCCTCGGTAACAGTTTATTGCAACTTTTGTAGCATCATTTTTTTGACTTGCTTTGTACCAAAACCATGAAATATTGGTCATATTCATTGTCTTAAAGTGGTCAGAAACTGGTAATAACAAACTGGTTTGAAAAGTTAATCGGAAAAATGAACGGGAAACTCATCGGAATCTGGGTTGTCAGACTGGTCGGAATCTTTGGTTGGATTAATCGCCGAAAAAAATCGGAACTTCTTGTATAAGAAGTTCTCGATAAGTACTTGTTTTCGAGAACATAAGTAGTTTTCGAGAACACAATAACCTTAATTATCGAAATCACATGTTCTCGATAATTACGTTTTTGAAAATCAGTCTCGATAAATTTCACATTCTCGATAAAATATGTATTCTCGATAAATGCATTGTTTCGAAATTAGAAAGTTTCGAGAAAATAATCTTTTGAAAACACAAAAGTGAAAACTATCGAAATCTTTAGAAAACTTTCGAGAAGAGAAGTGTTTTAGACCTTTGACCACAACCAAAAATACCATAACCACTCTTGCGTGACCTCAGTTTTGACATCATAAGTCACATGCACCAAAAGGAAAAATCATATAAGAGAAACTTATGACTTGGGTTACCCACTGCCAACCAAAACCAGCCCATTCACCACCACAATCAAGTCCATGACTACCTATCCCATATCTAACAATCTCAGCTCATTAATTCGTGGTATTCAAAGCAACGTCATAAGAGTTCTAAATCTAAACCACGAATTAAAAATCATCATAGATCGAATTTTTTGAAGCCTACTTTCACTTAATTAACTATCCGAATATAAAAGATAAGGAACATAACAATCTTGTTATACCTTTTCTTTAATTCGTTCAAAACACGAACAACAAAAACAAAACAAACACTTGACGACCCTACCGTGACCCTCCAAAGGATCTTGATGCCTTGAAAGATGGTTTCTTGATTCGTCTTGCGCAATAAAAGTAGATAAAGGTTAAGGAAAGGTTGCTGAGTTGTATTTGTTTTCGGTCCTCATAAGCATTTAAGGCGAAAGGATTTGTTGGTGTTTGAGTGATGATAGAGGTGGAACTGTGACTAGTTGGAGATGAGAGGTGTAGCTTGTGTCGAATGGACTTTGTGGCTGTGTTTGATGAGTGATAACAGAGAGAGGCGGATGAAACTATGTATTTGTGTGTAGGGTTAATACAAATGTACCAAAGGGATTAGGGTTGTACTTTTATACCGAATATAATATTGGGTTTGTAAACGGGTTAGTTTACCGTTGGGCCTGAACTTTAATCGCACACGATTTTATATCTCATGGATCCAAAATGAATAACACATGTGGCTGAATTTTAATTATTCATATGTATTTTTAAAATACAAAGTGTTATTTTTTGGTATAATTATTGGCAAGAAGAGTGGTATTTTGGTCACTACATATTTTCACGGGGATACATTTTGACAAGATCGGGAAACCATTATCAAATTCATTTAAACCGTCAAAAGGCTAGTTTTGGGCATTTAACCGCAAGATGTGACTACGACATTAATTCAATATTATTTATTTGAGGTTGAAGTGGAATATCACGGGTGCGTGTACTTAGTATCTTGAAGATATCGGGGTTGGTTGGATGCATGATTCTTCGAGATCCTTGTTCGAGCTTTTATTCGTACAAATGACCAAGACTTGAGTTGTCTAGTTATACATGATGTAAGGAGTTACGTTGTTGTGCTCACAGTGTATAGCTATCACTTTAAAGGAGTTACGTTGTAGTGCTCAAGTGTCACCAAAAGATGTGGATGATTCAAGAGACGTTCATATACATTTAAGGAAGGTTGGATGGGTATATGATTTCCTACCATTATTGAAATTCTCAGTATTGGTTCTTAGTCAGACAATAGTGCAAGTTTAAGTCACAAGTTTGGGTTATTTTACTTCAGTATCAAGTTTGTCATATTGGGTTTTCTCCATCAGTGGTCACTACAAAGAGCCGACAGAATGATAATGGGTTTGGTAAAGAGTTAGTTGAGAAGAGTAACAAAGAGTAGAGATGTTATCAGCAGTTGATTCTCACGGGCTATTTATGATGCTTCACACGTAATCTGTTAGTTAGACATATGGGGTTACGCTGCCTCCGTTTCCATCGTAAACATAGTGTGTATGCTTCCGATTCTGCGAAGACATCATGGGGGAAGAGAGAGTGGGTGTTGTTTTGCTTCTTTGATTTTTCTTGACTTCTTTGCGAAAACACTCATTTTTCCACGAGGTTCTGCAATTAGGGGGAAGAAATGTACACATCAGGGACGCATAATAGACGCAAGTGATCGAGCTTACAATTTTATTACTACCGGAGAGACGTCCGTAGAGATGATCAGTGGTTCAATTTTGTGATTTTGGTGTAATCGTTTCAACTCTCGCAGGTTGTGAAGTGTGAAGTAGCCTGCATATGTGAGAAGATCTTGTTGATTTCTTGCATGTTACCCCTGAACGGAACTTCCGCATTGAGTATAACTGTGATTAAGTGTTTGTCAGATTTGCTTAGTGTGGTTTACGGTGTCATCTACAAATTCCGCTGCGTACTGAAAACTTCCAAAGTTAGAAGACATGTGGACTACATCAAAGTTTCGAATCTGCTGAATACGGTTGTCAGTTTGGGGGGAAGCTGATTCAGAAACTTCGCCAAAAAGAAGTGTACGAAGAAGCCGCTAAAGACATGCAGCATGAATTGGGGGGAAGTTAATCCATTTCATGCATATTACATCATTTGCCTACAAGTGAAGATAAAGTTCTCAAGCCGAGGTACAAGATGAAGACAAAGAGCATCAACTGTAGTCATCCTCCGCACTTGAAGAGCCGATGAAGACCTTTCTTTATTTGTATTTGTACTTGTAGGAAATGTTGTAAGTAATCCCTTATGTCGCCCCATTGGGGGAAGATTGTTAGGATCAAAGTTTATAATCCTAACACGTAAATGGAACGACATTTACGGGATTACATTAGCTATCTTGAAAGGCACAAACACATGGACTAGAAGCGTCATTATTGTAAAGTTGTATGTTTGTTGACCTATTAATACCCCCTTCATACTTCCATGGAGGGGTGAGACTTGTGTAATTTACTCTTTCATTTTATCATTCAATAAAACACACTTGTTTCCTTTCTCTCTCTACTCTCTCTCTCTAACTATGGCTTTTATCTTCTTCCACCAAACCCGACCTCCCGATTCACATAATCAACATAAAACTACGATCCATCAGTATGTGTCTGTCAGATCTTATATCTTATAATCTTATCCAATTTTACAATTTACTTTTAATAGTGTTGTATAAATTATTTTTTGCAAATAGTTTCGAATTCAATCACTTCGGATTAATCAATCTATAAAGAACAATTTACCAAAACTTTGCTTTCGTTTCATGATATCAAACTCAGAGAAAATATATGTGCATGTCTTTCATTTAATTTTTGCAAACAATCTCTACGCATCATGTTTTTCTAGCGGTTTTCATGACACATCGCTTTCTGAACCGACGGTTACTCATGCTCACAGGTAAGCCGAAAGAAGGTGCAACTGCAAATTAGTTCGAAGGCACTGTACAAACAAATGACAGCAGAGTACATCTATGCAAATGCAGAAACTACATCAAAGTGATCGACGGTTATATAATACACAAAATCAAAAGCCAAATGGGCTATTTTCGGGACGTTAACCTCAACTTATATCTTGAGCCTTTTTGCTTTTACCACTCTTTTCTTTGCGTTGTTTTTATGTTCTTTTTAAATAGTTTCTGCATAATTTTATAAGCAAAACTTCATTTTTCAATAGATGTTTCTCACAATATTCTCGCAGCAACGCGCTGGTTGCCCCGCTCGTTCATACTAAATGCGTACTGATAGTTGATGTCATTTACTTCTGGGTGAATCATTGTAGTCACAAATCTTTAGTTTCTCACGTCTTTTAGTCATTTCCAAGCGTAATTACACTTTTTAGTCCAAAATAATCAAACTACCTACAATTATGGAGAAATTGACAAGTAAAAAAAAAAAAAAAAAAAAAAAAAAAAAAAAAAAAAAAAAAACCCAGTGAAAAACAACATAAAATTGTTGATAAATATAGTGGGCTTTCCAAAAATTAGGAACTACTAGGGGCGGCTTTCAACACGACACGAACTCAACACAAAGTTAAACATGTTTTGGTTGAGATGATTAACAAGTTTGGGAAGAAAAAAAAACAGATCAACACATCTAACACGTTTTGTTGAGGCAACATGATAAAGATCTCTTCATGTTTTAATGATGACAAATAAACCATCGAAACACATAAAATAACAAACGTTAGCTCAAAATCGCCGGAGCTCATGTCTGCTCCTGGCGCGCTGCCCGCGCGTCAACGCGCGAGTAATGCGCCAGGACACTGTATGGTTCCGGGCGAATTTTGAAAGTCGGCTTTTCCCTTACCCGACAAATTTGGATCTTTTAATACAGTTATGAATATGTTATGTGCTTACTTGAGAACACTCGAAACGAGTTTTGAAACTTGAGAGATCCTACTTTTAAAGTACCCACTTACGGGAAAACGCCAACTCATGTTTTCTAACTATCGCCTCTAGCCAAGGCTTTTCTAAACTTAGGGAGCTTGTATATTTCACGTGACATCGTGTTGAAGCATCCATATTCTCATATCCCATGCTTATGTCTTCTCTAATTATGTAACGGGTTTACTCCCTTATTGGTCAAACTAAGTCAAAGGTCACCTTGCGTAAACGCATCCTTTCCCACTTGGGTTATGCTTTACATCAAGGCAAAGCACTTAACTTGTTTAAACCAAGGTATTAGTTGAGAACTTCGAGTCGTGGAAAGTCACGAGATATGAACCTATGGATTCTCGACGTTGTGTTACTTGAACTTATAAGTAACTTACGATTTTCTTAACTTATAATCTTGATTGTCTAAAACTTTTTCTTCTTAATGACAATTAGATTATGTCTTAATCTTCTCTTAATCTAATTTCAATAAAAAACAAATCCAATCATATCCAAATCAAATATTCTCTTACACAATCTCTTACACTCTTAAATATTCCCTTATACACTACATCTCAACCATCCATTCCCTTACAACACATCTTAACCCTCCATATTCCCCACATGCTAATTATTTGAATTCCAAAGGATGCTCATTTGATCCTAGCCATTGAATTCAAATTACAACACATCTCAACCATTCATCTCATCCTCCTCTTTAGACCATCACATGTGTTTAATCCAAGCCATCCATTTTGTTAATACAAATATCGCCTAAAAACGTTATTTATATTTTACGATCTTTGCTAAGTTTTGTTAACGACAAAATGTAAACTTTAGTTTCTAAGTAAAACTTAATTTAAGTTTAAATACTTGCATAATTAGACATTTGCTACATTTTACATTTCACATAAAACACAACACTTTTTATATTTCTTAAAATAGAAAAATGTTAACATCACATCATACATTTATGGTAAGCTTGTGTGTTTGACTTACCATAACCTCTTAAACATTCTTGGAAGCTTTCTTCTTTTGCTTTAATGTGTTTGACTAGGATTTAGTTGATGTAACTTTGGTTGGTTTGAATGATTTATTGCAAAACCAACTTCAAGCCTGGCGGAACCCTGGGGGTACACGGGTGGAACCCATCTGAGGGTTCCACCGTATCCGCCAGACCTGCAGAAGGTCTTGCTATAAATACCAAGCCATATGTTTGAATTTTGGCTTTATCACTCTACATTAGATTTTCACACACACATACATTCATTCTCTCATCTAACCCTTTAACATTTCATTTCTATGTGAAGTTTCTTTTGTAGCAAAGAAGTTCACAAGTTCATATAAAGTTACAAGTATTCAACACAACGTTGCAAGACTTGTTAGCTTAGCATCGTGTAGACTTTATGTAGTTTACACTTCATTTGATTGTGTATTTTCAGTAGTGATCGGTTAGTATTTTAGTCCTCAAAATACAAAGTGTGATGGGAGTTGTTGTACCCTTGTAAAAGAACTAACGGGAGTGGTTGTACCCTTGTTAAAGAACTCGACATCTAGCTTAGTGTCGGTAAACGTGTATAAGCGACGTGTAAGGTTTTCTCCGCCGGTGAAAGGAGCTTGTTGACTAGTGAAACAAACTTTTGAGTTGGATACTCGGATCGTGGACGTAGGGCAAGGAAAAAGAGTCCTTGTAGCCGAACCACGAAAATACTCGTGTTGTGGTTTGATCGTTTCTTTCTCTATACTTGCATGTTATATATTATGTTTGTGTTCATATCTTTGATTAAACGGAAAGTTTCAAAAGATAATCAAACAAGTTTAAAGTTTTTAAACGGTAAACTATTCAACCCCCCTTCTAGTTTTCCACAATTGGCATCAAGAGCTACGTTACTCAAGTTTTTAAAATATATTGTGTTTTAAAACTTGAAACGATCCATGAATTTTGAAAATTACAAAGAAGGGCAATCTATGCAAAGACCACCGCTTTTTGAAGCAAATGGTTTTATATATTGGAAAAACCGTTTTGAAACTTACGTGAAATCTAAAGATATAGATTTATGGTATATAATCATTGATGGTGATAATATAGCTACTAATAGTAAAGATGATGATCAAAAGAAATTGATTGCTAAAAATAATGAAGCTAAAATGATGCTTTACAATGCTTTGCCTAAAAAAGAATATGAAAGAGTCTTTATGTGTAAAACCGCCAAAGATATTTGGCAATATTTAATAGTCACTCATCAAGGAAACTCACAAGTTAAGGATAACAAAATTGATCTTCTTGTTCAACAATATGAACAATTTGTTATTCCCGAAGATGAGATAATTGATAGTGCATTTGCTAGGTTTAACACTATTATTACTTCACTTAAAGCACTTAATGAATATTTTTGTAGCAATAATTTTGTCAGGAAATTCCTTAGAGCACTCCATCCGAAGTGGAGAGCAAAAGTGACGGCAATTGAAGAATCCAAGGATCTTTCAAGCATGTCACTTGACGAGCTAATTGGAAATCTTAAAGTTCATGAAATGGTAATGGAAAAAGATTCGGAAATAGTTAAAGGCAAGAAAGAAAAGGTTAAGTCCATTGCCTTGAAAGCTAGAGTCCAATCAAGTGATAATGAAGAATCTACTTCGGATAGTGATGATGAAGAATATGATATGGCCGTTAGAGACTTCAAGAAGTTCTTTCGTAGACGAGGGAAGTTTGTAAGGCAACCTAAAGATGACAAGAAAACCTTCCGAAAAGATCGTGATGATAGGAAAGGAAAGGTTGAAAGGAAATGCTATAGGTGTGGAGACACAAGTCATCTCGTAGGAGAATGTCCAAAACCACCCAAAAGTAAGTCTCAACAAGCCTTTGTGAGTGGTGCTTGGAGTGACTATGAAGGAGATGACGATGAGCCTAAGAATGATGATATTGCTCTCATGGCTCACGACTCAAATGAGGTACTCTCCGACTCATCTTATTCTTCTATTGATGATGACACCTTACAAAAAGAATATAACAAACTTTGTGAATTGAGCTTAAAAATCATAAACAAAAATAAGTTTTTGAAAACTAAAAAGGAGTTTTTAGAAAATGAAGTTTATGAGTTAAAAGAAAAAGCTAAGAGATTAGAAAAGAGTAAAGGTATTGACACATCGTGCAAATCATGTGAAGAGCTTAAACTCGAAGTTGAGAGACTTAAAATTACTCAAGATGATCTAATAAAACAAACCACAAAGTTTAAGAAGTTCGATAAGAGCATTTCTTGTGCGGATGAAATTATGAAACTTCAAAAGTCACCATTTGATAAAACAGGACTAGGTTTCATGAAATTAGAAACTTCAAAGAGTCAAACGAAACAAGAAATGAAAGCACAAGAAACTAACAAAACTGCTACAGCAGCCAGCGGAACAGACGGAACCCAAATTAGTGTTCCGCCCGTTGAACCCAAAGGTTCCGCCAGGTCTGCTGCAGCTGTAACATCCTCCACATCGGATCGTTCAAAATTTGTTAAAGTCACATATAAAAATGGAACAAAACCTGCCTTTAAAACTGGAGTAGGACTTAGTAAAAATGAATTTAGAGCTAGAACTACTCAACCAAGACCTAAGACTCCAATTCCCAAACACCCCTTTCCAAAGAGTAACTACAACACACGACCAAACTACCAACATGTTTGGAACCAAAACACTCCTGGACATTACCAAACTCCAAATTACATGTCATGGAACCCTTATGTTCTATTTTCATACTTGGATCAAGTTAATGGTATGCTTAACCAAAATGGACCCATGAGAAATTGGGGACCAAATGTTTGAGTGTTTTTCGTAAAATAGGTGTGCCGCAATGTATGTTTGGAACCGGATGAATGGATTAAAGATAGCGGTTGTTCAAGGCACACGACGGGTAACAAAAGCCTCTTCTCAACTTATCACAAATGTGATGGAGGTCATGTTACTTTTGGTAGTAATGCTAAGAGCAAAATCATCGGAAAAGGTACAATCTCTCATGACTCCCTTTTTATAGATGATGTAGCTCATGTTGATAACTTAGGTTTTAATCTCCTTAGTATTAGTCAACTTTGCCGTAATAAGTATAATGTCCTTTTTAGTGAAAATGGAAGTAAAATACTTAAAGATGGTATAACCATAGCCAAAGGTGTTCTTAAGAACAACGTGTATGTCATGAAGATGGATCAAACATCTAGAGACAAACTTTATATTACTTCATTAGATGAATCTTCAACTTTATGGCATAGACGTTTAGGACACGCTAACATGAGACTAATTCAAAACCTCTCCTCCAAAGACTTAGTTCGAAACCTACCTAAGTTGAAATATGACCGACACTTTTTTGACGCTTGCAAAGTCGGCAAACAAGTCCATAGTAGCCATAAGGCAAAAAAATTGGTTTCTACATCTAGGTGTCTAGAACTTTTGCATATGGATTTATTTGGTCCATCCGCTATACAAAGTTATGGAGGTAACTTCTATACTTTGGTCATAGTAGATGATTACTTAAGATATACTTGGACAAAATTTTTAAAAAGTAAAAATGAAGCTTTTGAAAAATTTGAAATTCTAAGTAAGAAAATTCAAAATCAAGTAGGGTCTAGTATTGTGTCTATTAGAACGCATCACGGTCGTGAATTTGATAATGAATTTCAATTTGGAAACTTTTGTGATAAAAATGGAATTACTCATAACTTTTCGGCTCCACGCACTCCTCAATCTAATGGTGTAGTAGAACGTAAAAACCGGACTTTGCAAGAGATGAGTAGAACAATGCTTAATGAACAAAACATTCCACAAAAGTTTTGGTGTAACGCCGTTGACACATCAACGTACATTTTAAATCGAGTCCTAATTAGACCATTTTTGAATAAAAACTCCTTATGAACTATATAAAGGTAAAAAGCCTACATTAGGATACTTTAGAGTGTTTGGGAGTAAATGCTTTATTCTTAACACCAAGGACTATCTCACCAAATTTGACCCAAAGTCTTATGAAGGTGTATTTCTTGGATATTCACAAAATAGTAAAGCTTACATTTTTTTAAACAAAGAAACCTTAAGAGTCGAGGAATCGTTGAACGTAACATTTGACGAGAGTCCACCTCCCTCTAGGACATCACCTTTGGTTGATGATGACTTAGTTGAAAGCCAAGCAATTGAAAGTCAAGATATCTTAGGTAATGACAAGGAAGATGAACTATTGAACAAAGAATTTGTCAATGTCAAAGAATCTAAAAGTAATCCATTAGATGGTGTCATAGGAAACATTAACGAAAGAACACTAAGATCAAAAGTTCAAAATGAAAGCAACTTCTTTTGTTTCGTATCAACCATTGAACCGAAAAACATTAATGAAGCCATTAAAGATGAGTCTTGGGTAATAGCAATGCAAGAAGAGTTAAACCAATTTGTTAGGAATGATGTATGGACATTAGTTCCTCAACCAAAGAGTCAAACAATAATTGGAACAAAATGGGTCTTCCGTAATAAATTGGATGAAAATGGAATTGTGTCTAGAAATAAAGCTAGGCTAGTAGCACAAGGATATAATCAACAAAAAGGCATTGACTACGATGAAACTTTTGCTCCGGTTGCTAGGCTCGAGTCAATTAGAATCTTACTTGCATATGCATGTGCACACAACTTTAAACTCTTTCAAATGGACGTCAAAAGTGCATTCTTAAACGGGGTCATAAATGAAGAAGTGTATGTTGCTCAACCACCGGGCTTCATCGATTTTGAAAAACCTAATCATGTTTACAAACTTAAAAAGACTCTTTACGGACTTAAGCAAGCTCTAAAAGCATGGTATGATCGACTTAAAACCTTCCTAGTTGACCATAAGTATACCATGGGCTTAGTTGATAATACTCTCTTCATTAAGAAGAAAGATTCACATATTATCATAGTCCAAATCTATGTTGACGACATTATATTCGGATCAACTTGTCAAGAGCTATGCATTGATTTCTCAAAAATCACGCATGACGAGTTTGAAATGAGTATGATGGGAGAGCTCAACTTTTTCCTAGGACTCCAAATTAAACAACTAGAAGATGCTATCTTCTTTAACCAATCTAAATATATTAAGGACATGCTTAAGAAATTTGGATTAGAAGATTCGAAACCAATCAAAACTCCCATGTCCACGGAAACTAAACTCACCAAGGATGAGGAAAGTGAATCCGTAGATAGCACTAAATATAGAGGTATGATTGGAAGTCTACTTTACCTAACGGCTAGTAGACCCGACATTATGTTTAGTGTTTGTCTATGTGCTCATTTTCAAGAAGATCCTAAGACAACTCATCTCGAAGCCGTTAAAAGGATTTTTAGATACATTAAAGGCACTACACATTTAGGTTTATGGTATCCCAAAGGAACGGGAATAGACACCATAGTGTATGCCGACTCGGATCATGCCGGTGACTATGTTGATAGAAAAAGCACAAGTGGTTTTTGTACTTTTGTTGGACATTGTCTCACCTCATGGTTCTCTAAGAAGCAAACGACTCTTGCTATCTCAACAACGGAAGCCGAATACGTTTCGGCCGGAAAGGCATGTCAAAAAGCTCTTTGGATGAAGCAAGCCCTTGGGACTACGGAATTCAACTTAACGACATCACCATTCTTTGTAACAACAAAGGAGCCATTGATCTTAGCAAAAATCTAGTTCAACATGCTCGTACCAAACATATTGAAATCTGTCATCATTTCCTTCATGATAACGTTCAAAAAGGAAATATCTCAATTGAAAAAGTTTCTTCCGAAGACAACATAGCCGACATTCTCACAAAACCTCTTAAACAAGAACCTTTTAACCTTCTTAGGCTAGGCTTAGGACTCATGGAACCTACATTGTAGTTCTAGACATTAGACAAAAATCAAAACAAACCAATAACTCTTTCTCTCAGCAGGGTCGGCGGAACCCTCATCCACAACGGACGGAACCCACTTTTATGTTCCGCCGTATCCGCCGACCTGCAGAACCATTTTCTTTGTTTATATTAAACCAAACACCCATTATCTCATACCACCACTTCCAAACTGCTACTATTCACTTTACCATTCATTCACAACCATGAAAATTTGGTCTTCCTTTCATTCACATTGCTAATCAATCATCATTGTAACTATTCTAAACATGATTACAATCCTGATCTGAGTCTAGGAATTTTTTTTTTTTGCACAAAAACAAAAACTTGGAGTTATGCATTAACTTGAGAAACTCATGCATGAAATTAGGTGTTTAACAAAATTAATCATGTTCCCCATAGTTAGGAATTGCATTCTTACTAATTGTAAATATATTTGCTAAAACACCCCATGTCAAATTTTTGAAAAAATCTCTCACAAATAGGACAAATATTTTTTCGTCTCACATTGTGAATACAAAATCAAAACGTTATGTTTAAAACATCACTTGCATAATGTCTCTTGAATGCTAAAGGGAATACATAACCAATATGTATTTTCGGGTACATTCAAACGAAGCTACATTGAACTAGGAGCGCTTGGGTTATCTTTTGTTTTATAACAAAACTTGCATTATAAAACATTTTTTAGCCTCAAAATGAGTCAAGATAACCGCACCTCCACATTGTTTTCATATAGGCACACACTAGAACATCTACATTACAATAGTCGTTTACTTAGACTAAAATGTGAAATTTTGTTTTTCTAGGAATCATCATGCCTCCTCTAACCCACTACGACCACAAGGACACCATTAAGTATCTACCCAAACACCACAAAACCAAAGGTCTTACTCAAACTCAAATCGACGTTTTCAAAGCCTTAGAAAAACGTTATGTCCATGAGGGTAGAACCATTGACCCATCTTTCATAGAAGGTACAAACCTACCTAATTAACTAGCAACCATCAACTTTGATTGTCTCTTAGAAATCAACGAGCCTATTTGTCCTAGGTTTATCTTAGACTTCTATGCATCCGTCACTCTCTCCACGGATGAGTATGGTCGCATGTCTATTAACTTTAGGGCTAGTAGTCATGAGTACTCCTTCACTCTCGAAGAATTTGCTCAAATCCTAGGTGTCCCAAACCGTGGTACTTGCATCTACTCCGACAAGCATTCCCTCTCAACTCTTGACACACTCATTGACCGAATCCATCCCTATGATACCCCTCTTGTGTCCAAGGATGAACTCCGTGACCACCTCTTCATTAGGACTACCAACACTATGAGAACTAGAACCGGAAATGAGGTCAACAAGGACCCATATGGAATGGAACTCAATGAACTCAAACCCCAATTCAAGAAATGGGAAGAACTCCTTAGAGCCAATGTCATTAGCACCATAGGAAACCGGGATCATATCAATCTTTGCCTTTGCTACATGCTCTACTCCTTGTCCGTTAGGCAACCCTTCAACCTTGCCTACTACATGGCCAAGATAATGGCCGACATTCCCGTGCAAGGCACAACGGCTATGCCGTATGAAATGCTCTTGACTCGTCTCTTTAGGTTCATCTCTCCCATTCTACCAACTCCTAGAGGTCTTCGTCTAGACTACTCTCTCATTCCACACACTTTTATCCCATTAAGTGATAGGAGAGTCTACAAAGCCCAAGGAAAACGTCCTCATCCTCCTACCTCCTCATCATCTTCCTCAATGAGTGAAGATGAGACTTTGCCCAACTTTAGGCTCCCACCTCTAGAATACCTTTCCCAACTTCCGAATATTCCGAATGAGTCGGCGGAGTTCAAGCAAACGAAGGGGATGTTCAAGAATCTCGGGAGATTCCTTGGAAAGCTCAAGAAGAAGATCGACCGTCAATAAGAGCGGGCGTGTAGGAGTGTTTGGCACAAGGTGCTATTTGAACAATTTGGTCATTTCAAACAATATGTGTTATTTATTTGTGGTTTGGTAGGATATTTGGTACAATTTAGAACATGTTTGAACTAACTATGATGCAGGATGACAACATCTGGCATGTTGTCAAATTTTCAAGTTTATGAAAATTTCACTAAGTATAGTGTAATTCGCTAGCCCCCGGTCAAAGTCAAATGGTATGCGTGTTTACATGTCCAATTTTTGCATTTCCTAACTAGATATGAATTATATTTTTGCTTTTAGGAGTTTTCGAAAAATTTGAAAAACCTCTCGTGGGTCAAAAACGCGGACTGTCTACTTTTTCAGGCCTGGAGGATCTGGCGGCACCCTAGAATGGGTTCCGCCAATGCATTTTTCTGGAATTCCAGAATTGGCCCAACGGATCAGACGGAACCCTCAGATGGGTTCCGCCTGTGTAGTCTGAGGGTTCCGCCAGTGCACCTGCAATTTTTTTTTTCGACATTTCAACTTCCACTCAAACAACAAACCATCCTTTTTAGATAGAAACCCATTCCCTACTATTTGCTAAGCACATTAGGGTCTTTCGCATCCTCTAGAACTCATAGAAACCTATTTACCGCCAAATTTCAAACTTAGCCATAACAACCTCAAGGAACCTTCACCCATAAAGGAAGTAACCCTTCCAAAGGTTCCTTGCAATTCGTGGAACATATACCTTCAACCAATTTGCCAAAACCACCAAGCATTTAGTGCAAATCTTTGTCTTCTTCCTTCAACATTTTCATTGGATTGACTTCCATGATTTGACAACCCTCATTAGTCTTCCAAATCATTAGGAACCTCCATTTTTGTATGGCTAAACATCAAATCCAAACACTCCTTCCCATACTTCTTCACCACTATAAATTAAACCATCTTAGAACACTCTCAAATCAAACCATCACCATCACAATCTCTGATTCTAAACCTCTAATAAACCATTTTGACAATGAAAAAGTCAACAATAACCTCTCAACTATCACGACCCGTTCGGAAAACCGCACGCATAAGTGTCAAACCACTTTGGTCAAACCACATAATCAACTTAACCTCTTCATCCTTGGATGAATTCTCCTCACCCATCAAAAATAAACATTTTCTAAACCTTGCATCTCCAACTCCATCACCCAATGAACCTAATGAGCTCACCACTCCACCACCAACAAAATCACCCATTGACCCAACTCCACCAAGTGCTCCAACCCAACCATCCAAAACTCTATCACCATCACCATTACCTAAACTTGAACCAATGGAGTTATTTGGGTCTCCTCCAACATCACCACATCCGTTTGTACAAGATCTCACTGATCTTCCACCAAGACCAACAAAACCACCACCTTTCACAAATGAAACACCAAGGTCATTGCTTGACCAAAATGAGTCTTTTGTCTACAACCAACCACCACAACAAGAGTACCACCACCCAAAACCATTGTTGTTTCATCCTCTCTTCAATGACATCCATGGTCCTCTATATGGAGAACCAAACTTTGAAAATCATGATCACCCAACTCCACCATATTCCCAATCCCAAACCTTTGAGTCTTTCTTTCCTTCGTATGAGGAAATTCAAAGCATGGTTGAAAATCACCTCCATCAAGCAATGGAATTTCAAACCACCTTGCTTGACTCCATACCAAACCCATCCTCCAACCAAGAAACAACACCAACCCACCACCACCAACATCAACAAATGACCCATTTCCACCCACTCATCATCATGCTTGCTCACATTGTGAGCAAATGTTGAAAATGGGTGAAAGCATCAAGTTGTTGCTTCACCAATTTCAAGATGAAACCTGCTTTGCAATCCAACACGTTATAGAACGTTTGGATGCTCTTTCCCACCCAAACAAATCCTAGACCACATTTGGAGGCCTTTTTCCCCATTTAGGAAAGTAGGATTTTAGTTTTCTTTTATTTCTTGGTTAGTTTTTATCTTTTTTTGTTTTTAGAAGTAGGAAGATAGTTTTCATTTCTTGTCTTTGACTTTTGCAAAGTCACATTTTACTTGAAATGACATCTTTTACTAGTTTCTTACTTGCATTGTTGGTTGATCATATATGAGTTGTCATTGTGGTTGCATATTATGTGGTGACTACAAGCTTGATTATATGTTATTATCACCAACTAACCATTTTTTTGTAAGTTCAAAATCCATGTTTCCCATCTTGGCACTCCTTTTAGGGGGAGTATCGACCAAGGGGGAGCACGTGCATAATTCCGCTTCGCTACTCTACTTTTTGTTTCGACAAAAAGGGGGAGAAACATATATTAACCTTTAAACTTCAAACGATTTTCATCACTTAAGTAAACAAGTTTAATATAACATTTTTTTAAGTCTTAAACACTAAAATTTTGTGAGTTACTTAAAAACAAAGTTTATGTTTTGTCATCAACAAAAGGGGGAGATTGTTAATACAAATATCGCCTAAAAACGTTCTTTATATTTAACGATCTTTGCTAAGTTTTGTTAACGACAAAATGTAAACTTTAGTTTCTAAGTAAAACTTAATTTTAGTTTAAAGACTTGCATAATTAGACATTTGCTACATTTTACATTTCACATAAAACACAACACTTTTTATATTTCTTAAAATAGAAAAATGTTAACATCACATCATACATTTATGGTAAGCTTGTGTGTTTGACTTACCATAACCTCTTACACATTCTTGGAAGCTTTCTTCTTTTGCTTTAATGTGTTTGACTAGGATTTAGTTGATGTGACTTTGGTTGGTTTGAATGATTTATTGCAAAACCAACTTCAAGCCTGGCGGAACCCTTGGGGTACACGGGCGGAACCCATCTGAGGGTTCCGCCGTATCCGCCAGACCTGCAGAAGGTCTTGCTATAAATACCAAGCCATATGTTTGAATTTTGGCTTTATCACTCTACATTATATTTTCACACACACATACATTCATTCTCTCATCTAACCCTTTAACATTTCATTTCTATGTGAAGTTTCTTTTGTAGCAAAGAAGTTTACAAGTTCATATAAAGTCACAAGTATTCAACAGAACGTTGCAAGACTTGTTAGCTTAGCATCGTGTAGACTTTGTGTAGTTTACACTTCATTTAATTGTGTATTTTCAGTAGTGATCGGTTAGTATTTTAGTCCTCAAAATACAAAGTGTGATGGGAGTTGTTGTACCCTTGTAAAAGAACTAACGGGAGTGGTTGTACCCTTGTTAAAGAACTCAATATCTAGCTTAGTGTCGGTAAACGTGTATAAGCGACGTGTAAGGTTTTCTCCGCCGGTGAAAGGAGCTTGTTGACTAGTGAAAGAAACTCTCGAGTTGGATACTCGGGGCGTGGACGTAGGGCAAGGAAAAAGAGTCCTTGTAGCCGAACCACGATAAATACTCGTGTTGTGGTTTGATCGTTTCTTTCTCTATACTTGCATGTTATATATTGTGTTTGTGTTCATATCTTTGATTAAATGGAAAGTTTCAAAAGATAATCAAACAAGTTTAAAGTTTTTAAACGGTAAACTATTCAACCCCCTTCTAGTTTTCCACACATTTCAAACCAAAACCATCTCAACCATTGATTTCTCCTTTCCCCCTAAGCAAAGCATATTCCTTTGGAATATCCCTTCCCAATCCAAACCTAGGCTTATTTGATCTTAGCCATTCATGTCAAATAAACACATCTCAACCCTTCATTTCCCCTACATGCCAAATTATTTGAAAATCAAGGGAGGCTCCCTTTGATCCTAGCCATCCAATTCAAACCATTTCATCTCAACCCTCCATCTCATTCTTCCCCCCCAAGCATTGGAATATTCCTTGGCATATACTTTCTCTCTTTTCTATGCCATGTGAGGAGATACACTTCTACCCCTTCCAAATTACCCTATCTACACTTTATACCCTTGGTAATTTGTTTTCTCTTTAAACACTTCACAAATGATTTCCAAATTGGCTATTTGAGTTGGTAAACCTTAGAATGATTAATGTTAAGGTTTAGTGTGAAGTACAATTGATGGTTTAGCAAGGATAGGTATTTATAAGATCCAAACACCCAACACTTGGGAAATTCTTACAGACGCCTGGCGCTTTGCCCGCGCATTGACGCGCGGGTGACGCGCCGGCCTCGGTAAATTTTCCCAAGTTTGGGTTCTTTGCCTATAAATATCACCCTTGCCTCTTGTATTACTCACCCCTTGCCATTATTCTTTCTCTCTACATTCTTTTTCTCTAATCCTCTAATTCTATCTCTTGTGTTCTTAATTTTCATACTAACATCTTTGAAAGAACACATATCTTTGCAAGGGAAGAATCACAAGAACCTAATCCACTCTTATGATTGTGTCGAGGGTCTTCTTCTCTATACCCTTTCTATTAGAATCGAGTCACTAGGTTAGGTTAGAGCTTGGTTCAAAGAAACTTATATTCATTCAAATTGGTTGTACGGGAAGCCTTGTGTCTTGGTGACCAAGCCTAGATCATTGGGGATCTAGTTAGGGTTTGATACTTCCGGTGGGAAGTTTTGGTTGGTAGTGGTCTTGGTGACCCATAGTGTAAATTGAATCACGAGATTCTTTATGATGGTTTCCGAGGTGCGGAATACCGTGAGAGTAACTCCTTCTTTGTGAGCATCGATATTGGTGAATATCGGTGGAGTGAACTGTAACGGTTTGTAGTCCACCGAAAGGATTATACTAGTGGAATAGTATCGGTGTTGTGGATTCGCAACTGGACGTACAGATGGTATAAATCCCCCATCCCAAACCAGTATATATCGTGGTGTCCCTCCTTACTAGATTTATATACTTTAGTTGTGTTTGTGGTTGTTTGGATTGATTATACAACCACTTGGTTTTCTTTGAGGCTTAAATTTTTAAACGTCTTACAAGCCGAAGAAACCGTATTCACCTCCTCTACGGTTCTACACGTTTAATCAACTGGTCGTGTTAGGTTGAGTTAATATTAAATAGGTCAACCCGTGAAACCGTTTAATTATATAAACCCCGATAAAATATACATTTTGATTTTGTGTTGGATAATTATTTATATATTAATTTTATCATTTTAATCATTATTTCAGTTTTATAAATTACAGTATATATTAATTTGATCATTTTAATCATTATTTTATTTTTGGGATTAAACTAGTTAAATGCTAATATTGACTAGTTAACGAGGGGCCTATTAGAGAAAATGAACATGGTTCAAAGCCTACCTCCTGATAAGTACACAGGGACAAGTGCTCATTGCCTGGGGCCGGGTCTTGGAGGAGGGTCCGGTTGGCATCCATAGGATGCATGGGACCAGGGTGATCTCACTGTTCTTTACCTTTTGGAGAAATTAGTTGAATCGATAAACCACGAACTTTCTTCGCCGCTTGACCTATTTACTTAAACAAGTTAAACATGTTACATGTGCTATGAAAGTCTGAGTTAGGGTTGAGTTTCTTGACACGATTAATAAGTCGTGTTTGAGTAAATGTTATACTGATGAGGCAAAAAATGAACCACTTTTAGGGGGTCATTTAAGCCCGGAATTGAACTTATTTGATCAAATATTGCCCTAAATCGTTCCTTTTGTGATTTTAGGTACTTTGGGAGAGAAATCTGGAAAAGGAAGCAATTCGGACGTTTTTGGAGCATAAAAGTGAAGAAAACGCCAAAGTCTCAATTTTTCTTGCTGGGAACAGTAGGTGACGGCGTCAAGAGCAACACCCTGACGGCGTCAAGAGTAAATTTCATGACGACCCAGTACAGAATGGACGGCGTCACGAAGTAGGGCGTCAAGAGTAAAATTCATGACGGCCTGGAAACGCATAACACATGACTGCATCAAAAGTAGATCAAGGCAGTCCGAGAATTATTTTGGCGGCGAGGTGACGGCGTCACAAGATTGGTCTTGACGCCGTCAGACCTTATTTCCTATATATAGTTTTCTAATTTTCACATTAAAAAGGGGAGAAGTTTTGGAGAAACCCTAAGTACGAACTTGGTGCGAATTTTACAGGTTTTTCAAGGGTTCTAAACCGTTGATACCTTTCATGTGTAATTGAGATAAGTATTCTTTTAATTCAATCAATATGTCTATGTGTTGGTTGTCTATATCTTGTTCTTGTCTTAATTCCATCATGCTAGGCTAGATCTATCTTGTGTTTGCTTGGATCTAATGAAACCTAGATGTTAATTATGTGTTGATTACTTGTTTATAATTGTTTTGGATGAATGAATTTGATGTTAGGCTTAAGAAAACTGGCAGATCTCCAAATGGTAACATGCTTGAATGTCTTAGGAAACATGAACCGATGTGCACTAGGTCTTTATTGGTTGTATTTAATGCATGAGCCACTGTTTATAATCCCTATGGTTGTGCTGGGCATGGCATAGGAGGAGATAAGAGCTCATAGAATTGGGGAGTTAAGTGCGCTACCCCATGAATGGTATTAAGGAATACAATCCGTCATCCATGCAACTATAACAAGTAATTAACGTGTAAAAGATGTCTAGGGAGTAGTGAAATCTAAGTAAACACATTTTCTCCACTTATTGCTCACAACCTTAGTATAATTTAGTTTATTTTCATTTCTATATTTTATTTTGATTGCATCTTTAGTATTCGGTTAGTTGACTAGCAACTAATTCCGCCCAAATCCTTCAAACCCGAGATTTTTACTTTCTTTCTAAAAAATATAAAAATACAAAAAGAATCATCTCTCACCTTTAGAACTAGTATTTAGGTTTTCTAATCCTAGCGACACTATTCCTAGCCGAACGATCAATCCCCCGGTACTTGTCACTATACTATACTACAACGATCAGGTACACTGCCTGGTGGGGGTTATAAGCTTCTCAAGATCCCTTGAGAGGTAAAGCCTGGTGCGATTCCCACGTATCATATACCAACACGCCAACCTGCGAGCCTGAATAGGCCAACCAAACACAACTCAATTGACGCCTAGGAACTACCACAAATTTAGAAATAGGGCATCATTAACTTTCGTTGAAATAATCTTTATTAAATCATTGAAGTTATAGTAAGGCTAGTGATTTGCACACTCTCATTATTTATTGGGACACTCTTTTGCATGCTTCAGTTAGTTGTATAAAACTCACAGTGTGCTTTATTTGCTTATACTGTGGAGTGTGTCAATCAATAAATTGAGTGTGCCAATCAATTCCCTTATAGTAATTATGGTAGGTGCAGAAATCATGAAAAAGTCTAGCATAGTTACAATTAAGGTTTTTAAGATCGGGATTCTACTTGAGATTATTTTCGATTTTACAAGATCGAGATCGTAAGATCGGATCAGGATCCTAAGAACCTACTATAATGTTAGTTTTTTAATAGTCGTCGTAATATTATTCAAATCCACAAATTATTATATATTATAAACACAAAGTTATATGAATGTTTCATGAAAACGTTATCTTAAATTATGAATATCGAATGTTTAAGAAGATTAACATGTTGTTTTTAAATTCTATAAAACATAATCCATAACTTTGTAGTTTTTTAGCTTGCTATTCGAAAAAATTAAGATCAGATCATATTAGATTTTAAGATCCTATGATCAAGATTGGGATCCTATAAGATCTTAAGTTTGCTAAGATTCTACATATGATGCAGATCGTTTTTACTTTGTAGTATCGTAAAATCGTAAGATCCTAATATCATGATCGGAATCCTGACAACCATGGTTACAATAACTCTAAAAGGTAAAGATAAGGTGTTCTTTTACGAGCTTTTAATGTTGGAATTTGACTGCTTGTATGTTTATTTTATAATAAGGCCAACGGGGTGGTTTTGGAATTGTTTATTTATGTAAATGTGTTCATTTGTACAGAGTCTATTAATGTTAAAATAATGCTAGAAAAGATGAAAGTTACCCTGAAACCCAAAAGGCTATGAAGCAATGTCGTCATATTCTGTAGCCAGGAAGTGTTAACTGCTATTTCTTCTACCTTGAAATAATTGTTCATATTTAAAACGCATAAAATTTCATTAACTACATTTTCAACCAATCAAATATTATCTTTCTTACTAAAATCTCTTATCATTGTTTGAAATATAAAATGAATACTTTATTTTAAAATATCTAAAAATAACAATATAAACACTTAAAATAGCAATATAAACACTTCAAATGTGACACCGATTTACCACATTATGACGTGGAATTGATAAACCATATTGGTCTTATAAGAACTCTTGGGTTCAAGTCCAAATATCATAGACCCGCAGCCCCCAAAAAAACCCTGATTTAATCATTTTAATATAGGTTTATTTTTCTGAAGAAATGCTTAGGAAAGTATTTCCCCGGGTCGTGTCCCAGCAAAGGTGTGAATGGAATTCTCAATTCCCGATTTTGTGAAACGTGTCGTGAAAACGGGAAAAAGTGATATGATGGGAAATTAAGCTAAAAATTACCAACTAAACTATGCTAATCAAGCAAATAAGAGATAAATGATAAAAGAATATACTTGTTAAGCAAATCATCACGATCCTTAAGTGTGGTTTATTATTTCTATTAGGTACTCTATTGATGAATCAATATCTTTTACAAATAATCGTTTTCTCACAACGTTGGTTTATTTTGAAAACAATTTCGTTAAGAGATATCAATATCTAGATTAAAACCCAATTATTTTCACGGCTTTTGCCCGTTCAAACAACCAAAATTTCTATCCAAGCAATTTAGAATTACTAACCAATATATTGTCTAACTTTTATAAAACCACACTTAATTCACATAACAATCTACTCAACAAGCATAATAACAATCTACTCAATACTCATATTATTTAAACCAACATCAACAATAAATCCAACAACATTAAACATATTAATAAGCTAATTATCTAAAATTAAAAGGATGAGAAAGTAGGACCCGATCTGACGCGACGAGAATAATAAACCACCCGATCTTATAAACTAAATGATTTATTAAAGTTTATTTCCTTATTAACTTTTATTTTACTAATTAGTTAATAAAGTTTAAAGCTCTATTAACTAAATAACTCAATAAAAGTTATTAAGGTTGTAAACTTTAATGAATTTTAAGCTTATAAGACCCTTAAGCTCCGGCTTTAGCGGTAGAAATGATGAGAAACTAATAAAAATCAAAACTTTATAAAAGGTTAGAACCAAATATGCGATAATATGGACCAAATAAGCTATGGAAGAGCTTATTGGTTAAGAGAGTACTAATTAAACTAAGAAAAAGCTAAAAATTTAAAACTTTATTATAAAAATCTAATAGATCTAAGATATTAAGCTAATTTTATAACAAAAACTAATAAATTTGCAAACTTTTTAAGAAATTAGTATTGAAACTAGTTAGATCTAATATAATAAACAAATATATGTCTTTTAATAAAAGTAAAACTAATAAAAATTTAATATTTTTGGTTTTTTATAAAGTAATTTGTAAAATAAAAAGTAGATCTAAGTTATAAAAGTTTTTAAAACAAAGTAGTAAGGGTAGAGGGAGTGGGTGCGGGAAGAACGCGGAGAAGGTGGAACCCCGCACGGGAACACCGCCGCCTCGCGGGGAACCCCGCATGGGGAGGTAAAATTCGGGAGATTTTCACGCATGCGGGGAGGGTGGAAAAGAGACGTTGGGTACTAGAGTGACTCGAGTAATGATTAATGAGAACTTGATCCCTCGGGTTTCAAAGCTGTACAGCCCCATCATTTAGTGGTCGGCGAATACTTATATGAAAGTAGGACAAGATCACAGGAAAATGGGTTTGACGATTACATTTGTGGTGGTGGTGGTGGTGGCCCCGTAGGGTCAGTGGTGGACAAAGGGTGGTGGTTGGTAGTGGTTGAGAGGTTGAAGAAAAGATTGTGGTTGAATATTAAAGTTACAGAGTGTATAAATATATGTAATGGTGAGTGAAGGTGAATAGAATTAAAAAAAAAATAAATAAATAAAAAGTGAGTGAAGGGTGAGTGAAGGTGCCGCCCCCAAAAATGAAGTGAGTGAAGGAAAAAGTGGGAGATGATGTGGCGGAATGGGATTGGTTGTGAGTGAGTGAAAGGAAATGGGTTGAGTGGAGCACTCCCCCCACCCTAAAAAAAAAGTTTTTTATTGAATAAGCTAGATCTAACTAAACCACCAAAAATTAATAAGCTAGAATAGATTTTTAGATTAAAATAAAAAATAAAAGAAAGAGATGAGAAGAAGAGGTAAGCTAGGTAGGATAAATAATCTTCATCTTTATTGAAATAAGGTAAAAAGATTGATTACAAAATAAGCACTAGATATAAGCTATAAAATAAAGATCTTTTACATAATAAGCTAAAATGAAAACCACACTAAAAATAAAGGAGAACTACAAAGAAAAAAAAATAAGTGTATGTGAAAATTAAAGAGCTAATTCCATAAACACCCCACAAGTACAATCCACTCACCCTATATACCCCAAAAATTTCAGTTTTCTTCAAATACCCCGGGAGCGACTCTCTCCCAAAAAATGAGATCCGCGTTTAGCACGAAACTTCTAAATAAACTCTATCATTCCTCGATCTCCGCAAATTTAAAATCCCAAGTAATGAGATCCGCGGATGCTTAGCCATAATCTTTTGATTATATTGGTTAAGGGAGACGAGCTAGGGCTCAACACGCTCGGTCAAGTCGGAACATTTATTTCTACTCTCGCCGGTAGGAAAGTCAAAACAAGGTGCCAAATCTTATTATTCATATCATATATTTTTTCATTTTTTCATTTTTTTCACATTTTTTTTTAATTATAAAGCGGTGACAAAAATTAAAATTTTTGGTGGAAAACGGAGTTGCGTAAGTTAACAGCTCAGACGATGGTACAGGTCAAATCGAATCGAAGATTCACCCCCCAGACTAAAGTGATACATTGTCCTCAATGTTTTAAGGGTAAAGGTAATCCTACGTAAAATCTAAGGCCGTTTATTAAGTATGCCAAGAGATAAACGTTAGTCTATAAGATTTTGGATATGGTGAACTTCCGAAAGAGCAGCGAAGGATGAGACTCGAGTGGAGAGAACGACAAACCACGAGCACGAGAGTCCTCAAACTTCGGGGAAATTCCTGGACATAAACAATAACCACAAAACACAAGATATGGAAGAGGTAGCCCTCCTTACGTCACACTTATTAGAAATAAGAAAATAAGGAAGATTAAAAGGATAAGCATGGGGTGCCTCCCACGAAGCGCTTGTTTTTGTTCACCGAGTCACATTAGCTTGACTCGACCCCGAATTCATTTGTCCTTGGGGGAGCAAGTGGAGAATCAATACTGCAACGGACACCCGGTACGAAAAACAGAGATGCCGGGGTCAAAGATGGTATCCTCACTCCCGGTGGAGTGAAGGATAGGAGAAGTCACATTAAATGTGATGAAAGGAAGAAATATTTTGATAATTATCATGATAAAATCTTCATTTTCAAAAGCATATTTCAATTTATCATTAATTTGAATTTCATCGTTGAAGCTCATTTGTTTATTTTCAAAAATCTCGGGAGGGAGAGGTGGGGTGCTGTCATCAATAAGTATGTCTCCCCCCAGACTAAAATCTTTGTCAAGATCAAAATGGAAGTAATCATACTCAGGAGGAGATATGATGTGAGCGAGTTCACCGGCGAACTCCTCATGACAAGAAGAAGAATCAATAGACGGAAGATCGGATTCTAAATCAAAAGTATCGTCATCATCCCCTGGCGGGATGGAATCAACGTGAGAAAGTTCATCGACGAACTCCTCGATAAGGGAATCACTCTTATGATGTATATCTTTAAGCTCGGGTTCCATATCGGACTCATCACCATCGAAGATTGGATTGTCTGATTTAAAAGTAAATTCAGAATCGAAATCAAACAACGGATTGGTGATAGTCGTATCATATGAAATTGAATCGAAAGGTCTCTCAGATACCCTTGGGATTGGAACAAGGTCATCAATTTCCTCAAGATGATTGATTTCGACTTCCTTATCCCCCATTGACAAGGTATCTGATTCCTTAACAACTGAATCGATCTTAGAGTTAACTTCTTCTAACGGCTCGTCATCATCACTCTCACTGTCATCGGAGTATGTATAGTTCTTGGTGAAAGGAAGACCTGGTCCTGGCTGAGATAGATAATTGTGATTGATATAATTGACTTGTTTGCCAAGGACCTCGATTTGTGCATTCATAACGGAATTATAATCGAAATAATGATCTTTTGGAACTTTGGAGTCCCATTGATAATGATGTTGTGTCATATTCTCGATCAAATCATAAGCTTCTTGTGGAGTTTTCCGCATGAAATTTCCGCCGGCTGCCAACATAATTCTGTCTCGATCATTCGGAGTAATGCCATTATAAAAGGTAAGGATCTGATCAAGAAGAAAAATATTATGGTCTGGACATTTCCTTAGCAACGATTTGAATCTTTCCCATGCGTCGAATACTGATTCCATGGGCAATTGTCGGAAATTTAGAATGTCTCTCCTAAGCTGCACCATTTTAGAACGTGGAAAATATTTTGAGAGAAACTTGACGAACATCTCTTCCCATGAAAGAATTGAGTGGGTTTTAAGATTGTAAAACCAATTTTCAGCATCGTGGGATAAAGAGAATGGGAAGAGATTCAAACGTATGCTATCAAGAAAAACTCCATTTTGTTTAATGGATTGAGTGACGGATAAGAATTTGTTCATGTGTTCATTTGCATCCTCATCTCGAAATCCGTGAAATTGGCAATTTTGCCTGATCAGTCGAACCATATAACTTTTCAAAGTGAAATCGGTTCCCGGAACTGATGACGGAATAATCGGTCCACCTCTACCGATTAATGTAGGACGATAGAAATCCTCCATGGTCCGAGGATCATGGGGATGAGATGGTAGAAAATCAATCATAGAGAAGAATTAAATGTTGAGAGGGTAAAGAAATTAGAATTAAACGTTTAAGAAGACACGAAGATTATTTTTGGTTTTTTATAAAAGAAAAGAAAATAAAATGAGAATATGGAAAACAAATAAAAGAAAAATAAATTTGATTTTTTCATTTTTTTTTTCTTTTTTTTTTTTTTTTACCGTTACGTTAATCGTAATCGTTTCCTTCAAAACTACTTGCGACGAAACGGGATAAAAGAATTTTCTCGCTTATTCGGTTGTAGAATTAAAGTAATTCGATTAGCAACTAATTTCCCGCGTTGTTATATTGAGAAGCTTATTTGGTTTACAACGCTCTTCCTTTCGGTCGAGTCGAGGCTATAACTTTATTATTTTTTTTGTATTTTTAAAAACACTTTAGGAAAAGTGTTTTTGATTTTTCAATTTCTATAGTTTTTATAGAAAATATATACAAGGAAGGTTTTCAAAACACAATTTTGAAAAACGAAAACGAAAAATTCACTTCAACCTTCCCCGGCAGCGGCGCCAAAATTTGATTTAATCGTTTTAATATAGGTTTATTTTTCCGAAGAAATGCTTAGGAAAATATTTTCCCGGGTCGTGTCCCAGCAAAGGTGTGAACAGAATTCTCAATTCCCGATTTTGTGAAACGTGTCGTGAAAACGGGAAAAAGTGATATGATGGGAAATTAAGCTAAAAATTACCAACTAAACTATGCTAATCAAGCAAATAAGAGATAAATGATAAAAGGATATACTTGTTAAGCAAATCATCACGATTCTTAAGTGTGGTTTATTATTTCTTTTATGTACTCTATTGATGAATCAATATCTTTTACAAATAATCGTTTTCTCACAACGTTGGTTTATTTTGAAAACAATTTTGTTAAGAGATATCAATATCTAGATTAAAACCCAATTATTTTCACGGCTTTTGCCCGTTCAAACAACCAAAATTTCTATCCAAGCAATTTAGAATTACTAACCAATATATTGTCTAACTTTTATAAAACCACACTTAATTCACATAACAATCTACTCAACAAGCATAATAACAATCTACTCAATACTCATATTATTTAAACCAACATCAACAATAAATCCAACAACATTAAACATATTAATAAGCTAATTATCTAAAATTAAAAGGATGAGAAAGTAGGACCCGATCTGACGCGACGAGAATAATAAACCACCCGATCTTATAAACTAAATGATTTATTAAAGTTTATTTCCTTATTAACTTTTATTTTACTAATTAGTTAATAAAGTTTAAAGCTCTATTAACTAAATAACTCAATAAAAGTTATTAAAGTTGTAAACTTTAATGAATTTTAAGCTTGTAAGACCCTTAAGCTCCGGCCTTAGCGGTAGAAATGATGAGAAACTAATAAAAATCAAAACTTTATAAAAGGTTAAAACCAAATATGCGATAATATGGACCAAATAAGCTATGAAAGAGCTTATTGGTTAAGAGAGTACTAATTAAACTAAGAAAAAGCTAAAAGTTTAAAACTTTATTATAAAAATCTAATAGATCTAAGATATTAAGCTAATTTTATAACAAAAACTAATAAATTTGCAAACTTTTTAAGAAATTAGTATTAAAACTATTTAGATATAATATAATAAACAAATATATGTCTTTTAGTAAAAGTAAAACTAATAAAAATTTAATATTTTTGGTTTTTTATAATGTAATTTGTAAAATAAAAAGTAGATCTAAGTTATAAAAGTTTTTAAAACAAAGTAGTAAAAAAAAAAGTTTTTTATTGAATAAGCTAGATCTAACTAAACAACCAAAAATTAATAAGCTAGAATAGATTTTTAGATTAAAATAAAAAATAAAAGAAAGAGATGAGAAGAAGAGGTAAGCTAGGTAGGATAAATAATCTTCATCTTTATTGAAATAAGGTAAAAAGATTGATTACAAAATAAGCACTAGATATAAGCTATAAAATAAAGATCTTTTACATAATAAGCTAAAATGAAAACCACACTAAAAAGCAAGAATGTAAAATTACACGTGTAGGCGCTTGAGTGGCTTCATGAATTATTTTGGCGGTTGCACATCACTCGCTCAATTCACTTCACGTGCAGCAATGTTAATACCATTTCTATTAATTTTCCTTTTGTCTTTTGCGAGTCGATACAAACTACAAAGCAAGAATGTAAAATTACACGTGCCAAGCTATGAGTGATATTTCCTTTTCATTTGTATCTTTCTTTGTTCTTTGTAGTGTAATGCAATCACTTGGGCCGCTGCTCTCTTAGATCTCGTGGGCCTTGTTGACGTGGGCTTGATCATTCATTTTCCATGTTGGACTTGTTCTCTCTTCTGGGCCTGTTCTTGTGTTGGCTTGCGTAGGTAACAAAGACAACGATAGTTCGAGGGGACCATCATTTTAGCTTCACGTGACTAGCTTGATCACATTTGCATTTGTTAATACTCTCACGTCATCCCTTTTAGCACCTCCACTTTATTGTATTTTTTTCGCTGGACTCAAGGTGCTACTCCATTTGATTTATGGTCTTGTCTCAAAATAAACAAATGCTCCCTATTAATTAAAATATTAGAGATAGAGCACCATGTACTACCCTTCACTTTTCCCTTTTGTCGTAATGTGGATGAGATAGACACAGTAGGCTTCACGTGGCATTCTTGGACCTCATTTCATTCTTCATTGTCTTTATGCTCAAAGAATACGTAAATTCATTTTGTAAATGTGATGGTCTTCAATTCATTGGTTGGGCTTCGTATCTTTTGTATCTCATTTCTTCAAATAAAACATATGACATGATGGGCTGGACTTCTTTTCATTTCATGGCTTGATCTTTCTTATGTGTAAAGTTGGGCCAGTCACCTTCATTTTAATATGAGATCATATTAAATCTTTAAATTTTCCGTTTCATGCCACGATGCTCCAATTAAAATTAACGTTGATCCCGTAATTTCGTGCTCTCTAAAATTCTCATGCTCGTTTTTGTCGGTTTTGACTTGTTTTTGTCCATTTTTCACATATCCGTACATGTACATACACAAATACAAAAACACACATTCTCTTGGCATATTTGGTTAATATTTGGTGTATTTGGTCTGATTTAAGGTCTAAAAAGGTGTGTAAATAAGAACATACCAAAATCCGTGAATGCTTAGCCATAATCTTTTGATTATATTGGTTAAGGGAGACGAGCTAGGGCTCAACACGCCCGGTCAAGTCGGAACATTTATTTCTACTCTCGCCGGTAGGAAAGTCAAAACAAGGTGTCAAATCTTATTATTCATATCATATATTTTTTCATTTTTTTCACTTTTTTTTTTTTTTTTTTTTTTTTTTTTTGATTATAAAGCGGTGACAAAAATTAAATTTTTTTGTGGAAAATGGAGTTGCGTAAGTTAACAGCTCAGACGATGGTACATGTCAAATCGAATCGAAGATTCACCCCCCAGACTAAAGTGATACATTGTCCTCAATGTTTTAAGGGTAAAGGTAATCCTACGTAAAATCTAAGGCCGTTTATTAAGTATGCCAAGAGATAAACGTTAGTCGATAAGATTTTGGATATGGTGAATTTCCGAAAGAGCAGCGAAGGATGAGACTCGAGTGGAGAGAACGACAAACCACGAGCACGAGAGTCCTCAAACTTCGGGAAAATTCCTGGACATAAACAATAACCACAAAACACAAGATATGGAAGAGGTAGCCCTCCTCACGTCACACTTATTAGAAATAAGAAAATAAGGAAGATGAAAAGGATAAGCATGGGGTGCCTCCCACGAAGCGCTTGTTTTTGTTCACCGAGTCACATTAGCTTGACTCGACCCCGAATTCATTTGTCCTTGGGGGAGCAAGTAGAGAATCAATACTGCAACGGACACCCGGTACGAAAAACAGAGATGCCGGGGTCAAAGACGGTATCCTCACTCCCGGTGGAGTGAAGGATAGGAGAAGTCACATTAAATGTGATGAAAGGAAGAAATATTTTGATAATTATCATGATAAAATCTTCATTTTAAAAAGCATATTTCAATTTATCATTAATTTGAATTTCATCGTTAAAGCTCATTTGTTTATTTTCAAAAATCTCGGGAGGGAGAGGTGGGGTGCTGTCACCAATGGGCTTGTGGTCCACTGGGCATGTCTTATTCAGTTAAGCGTGCCTAGTGGAGAGTAGTACCGGTTTGGGTGACCAAACCGGGAAGTCCTCCCTTGTGGACCACTGCCCTGTCGGTACGATTTCAAAGTCCTTCAATGAAGGTTTCAACCCACCAGGGTTCGAATCTGGAGAAGGCAGGGTTTACTTCAATTTAAGTGTCGTGCCTTCGGGCGGCTTAAATTGAAGGTTTTCCCCCATCGGGTTTTAAATTGGACATGGATTTCCCATAAAGAAAGTAACCGTTCAAAAAAAAAATTCACTTCACGTGCAGCAATGTTAATACCATTTCTATTAATTTTCCTTTTGTCTTTTGCGAGTAGATACAAACTACAAAGCAAGAATGTAAAATTACACGTTCCAAGCTATGAGTGATATTTCCTTTTCATTTGTATCTTTCTTTGTTCTTTGTAGTGTAATGCAATCACTTGGGCCGCTGCTCTCTTAGATCTCGTGGGCCTTGTTGACGTGGGCTTGATCATTCATTTTCCATGTTGGACTTGTTCTCTCTTCTGGGCCTGTTCTTGTGTTGGCTTGCGTAGGTAACAAAGACAACGATAGTTCGAGGGGACCATCATTTTAGCTTCACGTGACTAGCTTGATCACATTTGCATTTGTTAATACTCTCACGTCATCCCTTTTAGCACCTCCACTTTATTGTATTTTTTTCGCTGGACTCAAGGTGCTACTCCATTTGATTTATGGTCTTGTCTCAAAATAAACAAATGCTCCCTATTAATTAAAATATTAGAGATAGAGCACCATGTACTACCCTTCACTTTTCCCTTTTGTCGTAATGTGGATGAGATAGACACAGTAGGCTTCACGTGGCATTCTTGGACCTCATTTCATTCTTCATTGTCTTTATGCTCAAAGAATACGTAAATTCATTTTGTAAATGTGATGGTCTTTAATTCATTAGTTGCGCTTCGTATCTTTTGTATCTCATTTCTTCAAATAAAACATATGACATGATGGGCTAGACTTCTTTTCATTTCATGGCTTGATCTTTCTTATGTGTTAAGTTGGGCCAATCACCTTCATTTTAATATGAGATCATATTAAATCTTTAAATTTTCCGTTTCATGCCACGATGCTCCAATTAAAATTAACGTTGATCCCGTAATTTCGTGCTCTCTAAAATTCTCGTGCTCGTTTTTGTCGGTTTTGGCTTGTTTTTGTCCATTTTTCACATATCCGTACCTGTACATACACAAATACAAAAACACACATTCTCTTGGCATATTTGGTTAATATTTGGTGTATTTGGTCTGATTTAAGGTTTAAAAAGGTGTGTAAATAAGAACATACCAAACCCTTTTCTAAGTCCAGATTCTGTAGGCATTGGGAAGAGCACCTTTACTCCTTTAGTCGAGGCCTTAGCCTAAGAATGTAAACATGTTCTTCAAGCAACCATAGATTTCAACCGAATATCGTATGACACAAAGCGATCATCTTCCAATCTTATTGTCGAAGTCTTTAGTTTGAACTATCGTTGTCATTTGAATTTATAACCACAAAGTTATCTTTGTGTGTCAGTCAAACGAAGGCTCGTGTGAACAATAACTAGGAAGTAGACCGTTTAATTGTGGGAAATGGTGTACACTTTTATTAATAAATCAGATTACAATAAATAATAAAATTAACAGAATGTAAATAACAGAAAATAAAATACAGATAGAATGGAGTAGAAGCAGAAGACATACTCTAATAACGATTAAATAAAAGAAAACAGTAAAGGTCGGAACGAGGCTCGTGTTAAACACGATTCCCTTAAAATAGATTCACCGTCTGTTTCCAGGGTACAACGTTCAAAGCTGTTGTACAGTCGGACTAAACAAATTGCTTGAAAGATCACGAAAACCTGTGTGCTTCTGATCGAAGAGGTTGCTGGAATCCTGCAGTAAAAAGCTACGTTTTTTTTGTGTGTTCAAACTGAATGAGGATCCGTTTATTATATAGGCTAAACCTACCTTGGTCACCAAGACAAGATATCAGCCAAAATAAACAGATATTCACAATCTGTTAATAATTTTAACACGATTTGATATATTCCATTTATATAAACCGATTCTGTAATAAACTTGTTCTCAAAGTTAAATCACTTCTAAAAATAAATGGATACAAAATATGGAAACTTATCAGAACGAAATCTGCAGCAAAAATTTTCGCACGTAGGCGAGATTTCGGAGCTGCATTCGTGTCCGCAGTTCGCGCGGGCTCGCATGAGTTCAGAAGCTTCGAACTCATTTTGGCCCAGAAATCCCACAATCTGCACCCCCCTGCGCGCGCGCACGTAGGAGTGGGAGCATAGCTCATCTAAAGGAATTTGAAAGCTAGTACAAGGATATCCTTATAAACTAGTCTCCACTTCCTTCACTAGGCGATGTGGGATGTGTTTTTGTTTCCATGTTTTGTGTTTCAAGTGTCCCACTTTAAGACACGATATCTCATTCATCTTAACTCTATTTTGGACATACTTTAGCTCATTGCGAAGCTCTCTTGGAGGAGTACAAAACGCACCCACGAAACATAAATATATGTAACATATACATACATTAAATTATGTCCAAAGTTTGCAAAAACTCAATTGCAAATACCATTTTTCCAACAATCCCCCACATGAATGGAGATTGGTCGAAAACACACGAAAATTTCTGCGATCTTTCTGCGGTTAAGTCTTGCATAGTATAGGTAGGTGTGACCCTTTTAACCTTCCCTTGTGTGATGCACTTAGTCTCCTAGATCTGAGTAGACGCGAAGTCATTGAACTCAACATCTGTTTACGTAGACGACAATACACACTCACACAAGACTTTCCCTGACCTTGTCAAGTCCTCATAGTCGTATTCGTTATGGTCATGATTCATGAATACTAGTCTGGTTCTGCAAGAGCTCTTAGGAATTACGCCCCCTACAATTCCCTTCGAAGCGACCCCGCTTCTCTCTCACATAGGTGATTTCATCTTAAATCATTAAAAACATATGTTTTGTGATTTCATCTTGAATCATTATGCTTTATGATTTCATCCTGAATCATTAAAGCCATATGTTTAACCTCTCAACAAGTCACTTTTGTTATAGGAATGGACTATGAAGTTACAATATATAAGTAACTCTTGACTTCCCCCACATTTCTATGATTAGGTTGTCCTATTGAACCCAGATCTTGGGATCTCCAGTCAACTGGGTTAGGTTTTCCTTCATAGAAACTCATTCCTTCAAGGGCTTTAGTCCCATTCCTTTAGACGACTTACTAACTAACTATCTGCTTAAGCCTTTCGTAAGCGGATCCGCGATGTTATCATTTGACTTCACATAGTCAATTGAGATAACTCCTGTTGAGAGTAGTTGTCGTATCGAATTATGTCGACGACGGATATGTCTGGACTTTCCATTATACATTATGCTATGAGCTCTGCCAATCGCCCATTGACTATCACAATGTATACTAATGGACGTTACCGGTTTAGGCCACCTTGGTATGTCCTCTACGAATTGACGTAGCCATTCCGCCTCTTGTCCGCATTTATCTAACGCGATAAATTCTGATTCCATCGTGGACTTAGCTATAACAGTTTGCTTGGAAGACTTCCAAGATATATCTGCCCCTCCTAGGGTAAACAAATATCCACTAGTCGATCTAGAATCCTTTATCTCAGATATCCAATTTGCATCATTGTATCCTTCTATTACAGCTGGATATCTTTCATAATGCAGTCCATAATCGCGATTGTATCTCAAATAATTAAGTACCCTAGTCATAGCTTCCCAATGTGCATAACTTGGATTACTAGTATACCTACTTAGCCTGCTAACAGCATATGCTAAGTCAGGTCAGGTACTTGTCATTAAGTACATTAACATGCCAATAATTCTTGAATACTCTAATCGGGCAACACCTGCGCCTCTATTTTTAGATAGATGCTTGCTGGTGTCAATTGGAGTTCTAGCTAGGCCGGAATCCCCCGCATTATGAGTATTCAGAATTTTGTCCACATAATGTGCTTGACTTAACACAAGTCCATTTTGAGTTTGTATGATCTTTATTCCAAGGATCACATCAGCCAAACCCATATCCTTCATGTCAAACTTTGATTTCAACATGTCTTTAGTAGATTCAATCATCTTGTCGTTACTGCCAACGATAAGCATATCATCAACATATAAACACAAGATTACATATCCACTACTTGTGTCTTTTACATAAACACACTTGTCGCATTCATTAATTTTGAATCCACTCTCTAGCATGGTGTGGTCAAATTTTTGATGCCATTGTTTGGGAGCTTGCTTTAAGCCATATAATGACTTAACAAGCCTACAAACTGATGAGGCGGAAAATGATACGTTTTTAGGGGGTCATTTAAACCCGGAATTGAATTTATTTGATCAAATATTGCCCTAAATCGTTCCTTTTGTGATTTTAGGTACTTTTGGAGTGAATTCTGGAAAAGGAAGCATTTTGGACGTTTTTGGAGCATAAAAGTGAAGAAAACGGCAAAGTCTTAATTTTCCTTGCTGGGAACAGTACCTGACGGCGTCAAGAGTATTCATGTGACGGCGTCAAGAGTAAACAAGAGGTGGAAGTGGTGACGGTCCAGTGAAAACGTGACGGCGTCACCCAAGGCCATCACATGTTAACTTGTCAAAACTGGCGCGCGGAGTAGCTGATATTGTTTTTGTCACAACTTTTGCATACGAACTCAGATTTAGGTGATTCAAAAGCCCACACGAAGAGGACGAAAAAATATTCGATTTGGTGAAAATGGAGGGCTGACGCCGTCATGTGTTAAAGCTGACGCCATCAAGCCTTGCCGACAGAAAACTTGCCTATAAATATAACATTATAACTTCACTTTTTGTAAGCCCTAAACCCTAAGGTCGATTCCTGGGTTTAGGTAAGTGTTTTTCCAGCAACTTAGAGGGTTTCAATCACTCCATAAACATCATGTATTGGTTTGTTGATTCTATCTTAATCATGTTTTCCATTATCATTGTTGGTTGCTCTTCTTTGATGATGTTTTGCTAATTCACCTTGTGTCTACTTATGTTTATGTGAAACTTGTATATAATTGATTAGATCTTATTGATTCCTTGTTGATGTTTGTGTCTATCTTCATCAATTAGGGTGTGACACTTCGATAGGTCTAATTTGTTTAGTTTATAATTCTTGATTCCTATTGTCTCTTATTTGGTTGATTGTATTCGATGTTAGGCTTAAGAAAACTGGCAGACTTCCATAGGGTAACATGCTTGAACGTCTTAAGAAACATGAACCAATGCGTACTAGGTTATTATGGTTGTATTTAATGCATGAGCGAATTCTAATGATCCCATGTTAGGAGCTTCTTGCAGGCTCGACATAGGAGTGAAGTAGGAGCTTATAGAGTTGGGGAAGTACGTACGCCACCCCACGAATGGTATTAAGGAATACAACCCGTCAATTAAAACAAGGTGTGACAATTCAATAGGTAGAATTGGATAGCTAGCAAGGAGTAACATATCATAGGTAGACATGCTTCACATCCCTTGTAGAACCTTAGTTTAGTTTTCTTGCACATTAGTTTAATTAGTAGCTTTTGGGTTAGTTGATTAGCAACTAATTCCGCCCCTCCTTCCAATACCTGAGAATTTTACTTGCTTTTCATAAAATATAAAAATATAAAAAGAATCATCATCCACCTTTAGACCTTGTTAGATTAATTTCAATCATAACAACACTATTCCTGAGTTGAACTATCAATCCCCCGGTACTTGTCACTATACTATACTACAACGATCAGGTACACTACCTGGTGGGGGTTGTAAGCTTCTCGAGATCCCTCGAGAGGTAAAGCCTGGTGCGATTCCCACGTATCACAAACTTTGTTCTCTTGTCCAGGAGCTATGAAACCCTCAGGTTGGTTCAAATAGATCTCTTCTTCTAAATCCCCGTTTAGAAAAGCCGTTTTCACATCCATTTGGTGAATTTCCAAATTTCTTAATGCGGCAATAGCAAGTATCATCCTGATCGATGTTATCCGTGTAACAGGCGAATATGTATCAAAGTAATCTAGACCTTCACGTTGTCTAAATCCTTTGATTACCAACCTTGCTTTGTACTTGTCAATGGTGCCATCAGCTTTCATCTTCTTCTTGAAGATCCATTTATAGCCTAGTGGTTTACAACCAGGAGGTAAATCCACGAGCTCCCAAGTATGATTTTGTAAAATAGAATCTATTTCACTTTTAATGGCTTCTTCCCATTGAGGCCCTTCTGAGGAAGTTATCGCTTCTCGATAAGAAGTAGGTTCATGTTCTACCATAAAAGAAACAAAATCGGGTCCAAACGATTTCTCGGTTCTTGCCCTTTTACTTCTTCTAGGTTCTATCTCTTCTTTCTCGATTTGATCTTGTCTCTCATCTTGGAGATCATTATCATCTCTTTGTCTCTTATCTTGGACAACATCGTCATCTATTCTAGATGAACTTCCAGTTTCCTTCGTTAAACAAGGAAATATATCTTCAAAGAAGGAAGCATTCCTTGATTCCATTCCAGAACCCTTTTGTATATCCGGATTTTTCGAATCATGTACAATGAACCTATAAGCACTGCTATTCCTAGCATATCCAATGAATATACAATCCACAGATTTAGGTCCAATTTTTTGGGCCTTGGGAGTCGGTATAGCTACCTTTGCTAGACACCCCCACACTCGCAAGTACTAATATGATGGTTTTCTTCCCATCCATAATTCATAAGGGGTATCTTCTTTTTCCTTACGAGGTATCTTATTCAAAAGATAAGTAGCCATTAGAATGGCTTCCCGCCACATGTCCTAGTTTAAAATAGAACTTATCAACATGGCATTAACCAGTTCCTTCAAGGTACGGTTCTTCCTTTCGGCAATACCGTTCTGTTGAGGTGAATAAGGAGCAGTGAACTCGTGTCTGATTCCATGTTTTGCACAAAGATCAGCAAATGGAGACACATATTCACCTCCTCTATCACTTCGTACAACCTTGATTTTCTTATTAAATTGATTCTCAACTTCTGTTTTGTATAGAACAAACTTGTCTATAGCTTCATCTTTACTTTTTAACAAGTAAACATAGCAATACTTAGTACAATCATCAATAAACGTGATAAAGTACTTATTGCCACCTTTTGTGGGTAGTGATTTCAAATCACATATGTTAGTGTGTATCATATCAAGTGGTTCGGTTTTTCGTTCAACCGATTTGAAAGATTCTCTTGTAAGTTAGGCTTCAACACAAGTTTCACATTTATATTTTGAGTCAATATGGAAATTAGGTATGGAGTTAAATTTAATCAAATGACGCATCGAATTAAAATTTACATGTCCAAGACGGCCCTGCCACACATTAGAAGACTCAATCAAATAAGCAGAAGAATTCATTTGATTGATATCATTCTTAACAACCATTACATTGAGCTTAAACATACCATTCAGGGCATATCCCCTACCAACATACATTTGATTCTTAGAAAGAACAAACTTATCAGACTCAAAAACAAGACGAAAACCAAACTTGTTCAACAGCCACCCAGACACAAGATTCTTGCGAATCTCTGGAACATACAAGACATTAGTCAACTTGAGCTCTTTCTCGGATGTCATCTTCAGGATTACATCTCCTTCGCCCTTGATATCAGCAGTTGCAGAGTTGCCCATGTACAACTTGTCTCCATTGTCAACCGCTCTGAAAGAGTGAAACATACTCTTATCAGCACACACATGACGGGTAGCCCCAGTATCAACCCACCATTCCCTGTTGTTGGAACCTACTAGGTTAACTTCAGAGATCATGGCAATGACGTCAGAAACCATAGCAATCATGTCCACATCATTCACCATATTTGCCTTACGTGGAGTCACCCGCTTCGGCATCTTACAGTTAGCAGCACGGTGACCTGGCTAGTCACAATTGAAACACACCCCTTGGAACTGTTATTTCACAATTGCAGATTTAGGAGCAAGGTACTCAAACTTCCCTTTTCCTTTCTTGTCATTCTTTCCTTTGCCCTTGCCTTTTCCCTTGACATGAGACTTTGAAGATGACAAAGCATGCTCAACTAAATTTGCCTTGGCAGAATCAGGCGTATAAGTGTTTTTCTGAGCCAGCTTGTTGTCCTCTTCAATACGAAGACGAACAACCAAGTCTTCAACACTCATCTCCTTTTGCTTATGCTTCAGGTAGTTCTGGAATTCTGCCCAGCTTGGAGGTAACTTTTCAATAATAGCAGCAACTTGAAAAGTTTCACTCAAAGTCATTCCTTCAGCATGAATGTCGTGTAGCAAAATTTGCAGATCTTGAACCTGACTCATCACTTTCTTTGAATGATCCATCTTGTAATCCAAAAAGCGTGCAACCACGAACTTCTTTGTACCATCATCCTCAGTTTTGTACTTGCGTTCCAATGACTCCCATAATTCTTCGGCAGTCTTGGTCTTGTAGTACACGTTGTACAAAGAGTCAACCAAACCATTCAAAACATAGTTGTGATACAAAAAGTCTGAATGTTTCCATGCTTCCAAGGCTTGAACAGCCTGTTGATTAGAGGATTGACCTTCAGCAGGAGGTTCCACTTGAGGTGGGTTCTCTTTTAAGAACCGCGCAAGGTTCAAAGTAGTGAGATAAAAGAACATCTTCTGTTGCCACCTCTTAAAATTTTGCCTATTGAATTTTTCTGGTTTCTCAGCATGATTAACAACTGTGTTGGTCACTGGCGCACCATGCACAGTAGTAATCCCAGGAGGAGTAGCGTTTGTCATCCTGAAAATCAAACACAAACAGTTAAACAAACTGTTGCAAATCGGTATCTACTTGTACCAGATCTGACTCAACGAAACTCTATCTTGGTTTCGATAAATCAATTAATAGAAACTCAATCTTGGTTTCAATAAACTGATTAGAACAACTGCTTAAAAAAACGTTATAGATCTGTACACCAAATCTGTAAATTAAATATGTTTAATTAAAACTGATTTCCAAAGAAACTCAACAAGGTTTCGACAGAAAACAGTTTATAAATCTGTTAAAATAATTAATCCGATTTTAACAAAGTGTTTTTAAATTTGGTTAAACTGAACCAGTTTTAAGACTGTGGGAAATAGTGTACACTTTTATTAATAAATCATATTACAATAAAAAATAAAATTAACAGAAAGTAAATAACAGAAAATAAAATACAGACAGAATGGAGTAGAAGCAGAAGACAGACTCTAATAACGATTAAATAAAAGAAAGCAGTAAAGGTCAGAACGAAGCTCGTGTTAAACACGATTCCCTTAAAAAAGATTCACCGTCTGTTTCCCATGGTACAACGTTCAAAGCTGTTGTACAGCCGGACTAAACAAATTGCCTGAAAGATCACGAAAACCTGTGTGCTTCTGATCGAAGAGGTTGCTGGAATCCTGTAATAAACTTGTTCTCAAAGTTAAATCAGTTCTAAAAATAAATGGATACAAAATATGGAAACTTATCAGAACGAAATTTGCAGCAAAAATTTTCGCACGTAGGCGAGATTTCGGAGCTGCATTCGTGTCCGCAGGTCGCGCGGGCTCGAATGAGTTCAGAAGCTTCGAACTCATTTTGGCCCTGAAATCCTACAATCTGCACCCCCCCTGCGCGCGCGCACGTAGGAGTGGGAGCATAGCTCATCTAAAGGAATTTGAAAGCTAGTACAAGGAAATCCTTATAAACTAGTCTCCACTTCCTTCACTAGGCGATGAAGGATGTGTTTTTGTTTCCAAGTTTTGTGTTTCAAATGTCCCACTTTAAGACACGACATCTCATTCATCTTAGCTCTATTTTGGACATTCTTTAGCTCATTGCGAAGCTCTCTTGGAGGAGAACAAAACGCCCCCACGAAACATAAATATATGTAACATATACATACATTAAATTATGTCCAAAGTTTGCAAAAACTCAATTGCAAATACCATTTTTCCAACAATCCCCCACATGAATGGAGATCGGTCGAAAACACACGGAAGTTTTCGCGAAATTTCTGCGGTTAAGTCTTGCATAGGATAGGTAGGTGTGACCCTTTTAACCTTCCCTTGTGAGATGCACTTAGTCTCCTAGATCTGAGTAGACGCGATGTCCTTGGACTCAACATCTGTTTACGTAGACGACAATACACACTCACACAAGACTCTCCCTGACCTTGTCAAGTCCTCATAGTCGTATTCATTATGGTCATGAATACTAGCCTGGTTCTGCAAGAGCTCTTAGGAATTGCGTCCGTCACAATTCCCTTCGAAGCGACCCCACTTCTCTCTCACATAGGTGATTTCATCTTAAATCATTAAGAACATATGTTTTGTGATTTCATCTTGAATCATTATGCTTTATGATTTCATCCTGAATCATTAAAGCCATATGTTTAACCTCTCAACAAGTCACTTTTGTTATAGGAATGGACTAGGAAGTTACAATATATAAGTAACTCCCCCACATTGACGTGACTTCCCCCACATTTCTATGATTAGGTTGTCCTATTGAACCCAGATCTTGGGACCTCCAGTCAACTGGGTTAGGTTTTCCTTCATAGAAACTTATTCCTTCAAGGGCTTTAGTCCCATTCCTTTAGACGACTTACTAACTAACTCTCTGCTTAACCCTTTCGTAAGCGGATCCGCGATGTTATCATTTGACTTCACATAGTCAATTGAGATAACTCTTGTTGAGAGTAGTTGTCGTATCGAATTATGTCGACGACGAATATGTCTGGACTTTCCATTATACATTATGCTATGAGCTCTGCCAATCGCCCATTGACTATCACAATGTATACTAATGGCCGTTACCGGTTTAGGCCACCTTGGTATGTCCTCTACTAATTGACGTAGCCATTCCGCCTCTTGTCCGCATTTATCTAACGCGATAAATTCTGATTCCATCATGGACTTAGCTATAACAGTTTGCTTGGAAGACTTCCAAGATATAGTTGCCCCTCCTAGGGTAAACACATATCCACTAGTCGATCTAGAATCCTCTATGTCAGATATCCAATTTGCATCATTGTATCCTTCTATTACAGCTGGATATCTTTCATAATGCAGTCCATAATCGCGACTGTATCTCAAATAACGAAGTACCCTAGTCATAGCTCCCCAATGTGCATAACTTGGATTACTATTATACCTACTTAGCCTGCTAACATCATATGTTAAGTCAGGTCGGGTACTTGTCATTAAGTACATTAACATGCCAATAATTCTTGAATACTCTAAATGGGCAACACCTGCGCTTCTATTTTTAGATAGATGCTTGCTGGTGTCAATTGGAGTTCTAGCTAGGCCAGAATCCCCCGCATTATGAGTATTCAGAATTTTGTCCACATAATGTGCTTGACTCAACACAAGTCTATTTTGAGTTCGTATGATCTTTATTCTAAAGATCACATCAGCCAAACCCATATCCTTCATGTCAAACTTTGATTTCAACATGTCTTTAGTAGATTCGATCATCTTGTCGTTACTGCCAACGATAAGCATATCATCAACATATAAACACAAGATTACATATCCACTACTTGTGTCTTTTACATAAACACACTTGTCGCATTCATTAATTTTGAATCCACTCTCTAGCATGGTGTGATCAAAATTTTGATGCCATTGTTTGGGAGCTTGCTTTAAGCCATATAATGACTTAACAAGCCTACAAACTTTGTTCTCTTGTCCAAGAGCTATGAAACCCTCAGGTTGGTTCAAGTAGATCTCTTCTTCTAAATCCCCGTTTAGAAAAGCCGTTTTCACATCCATTTGGTGAATTTCCAAATTTCTTAAAGCGGCAATAGCAAGTATCATCCTGATCGATGTTATCTGTGTAATAGGCGAATATGTATCAAAGTAATCTAGATCTTCACGTTGTCTAAATCCATTGATTACCAACCTTGCTTTGTACTTGTCAATGGTGCCATCAGCTTTCATCTTCTTCTTGAAGATCCATTTATAGCCTAGTGGTTTACAACCAGGAGGTAAATCCACGAGCTCCCAAGTATGATTTTGTAAAATAGAATCTATTTCACTTTTAATGGCTTCTTTCTTGTAACACCTAAAATCCGAGAACATGTGAAAAGACCAAATTGCCCTTACTTAATTAAAATTTGATTAAAAGCTTATTAAAGTATCAAATAAATCCCAAACTCCTAACAATGCATAAGTTATAATACCAAATATTTTTAACAATTACATTTAACATTTATACAAGTTGCAAAATTACCAAATTACCCCTAAAGGGCCGAATGTCATATTAATGATATTATTTTGATTTAAAAATGGTTTAAATCTTTTAAATATGGAAGATAATCACAAATTTTGTTCCTCAATCAATATGGCCGAAATTTTGGCTCAAACCCTCCCCTAGGATCGGCTCCCATCATTAAAAAGTCAATCCATGCACTCCTTCTCCAAAAACCCTAGCCGATCCAAGAAAACACACACAAAACAATCCCCTTAGCCTCCATTCGACCACCCCATAATTCCTAAGCAATTTTCTGTGATCTATCATCATCCTAAGAAGCCAAGAAAAATACCCATTTGAATTGTTGAAGCTTGGTTCGATCGTGGCACATTTTTCCTTTTGTCGAGCCCTATAAACAAGGTAATTCGTTTTTGATTCATTCGACCTCCACAAAAATTATTTCTTATTTTTCTGGTGATTCTTACATCATATACAACCCACGAAAATTGGTTTCAAGGTTGCTAGGCCTTTGGTGAAGTCGTGACGATTTTTGGAGTGTTTTGGCCAATCGAGTATACATCTGATCGAACTGCTGTTTCCACACGTTCCAGAATTGATTTGGTATTTTTCTCAGACCCTTTATACCTTATAAACATCAAATAAATTGTTGGATTCGACCCATGCATGCTCGACATCCCTTTCGTGATTTAAAACCCTAAAAACGAGTGTAATTGTGTAATATACCTTCCGATCCATAACAATTCCTAATAAAATTTATTTACACTTGTTATAATGTAATATGATCTGGAAAATTATTGGAAGAATTATCATGGCTTAAATCATGTGTTTCGAAATTATTCTTGTTTGTGTAAATCGTATATAAAAGAAAAAGAAAGAAATAAGTCGAGGGCCTAGGGTTTTGGTTTAGGGCTGGAAATGGTGTTAATTAATGATATTAATAATGATGTGATGATTGAGAATTGATTAGAAGGATTAGGGTTTCTAAAATCTATGTTTTTGGTTTATACGATTTGGCTAAAAAGGTTTTGGGTGAGTTTTGTGAACTTTAAAACTAAAGGGTTAATTCTGGAACTTTATTTGAGCTGTACAATATTCGAATAAAATATATAATGAGGGTGCTAAGTGTAAGTTTTGCATTTAAATGGATTAAAATGTATTTTAAACCTAATTAGGGTTTGTTTTGAAAATAATTAAAAGAGAGGGACTAAACATGTAATTTCTGGAAACTTGGAGCTGTTTTGAGTAAATTAATATATTCAGGGCTTTATGTGTCACTTGGGTAATTTAATGGCCTAATATGAAATTAGTGGTAATTAAAAGTTGAAATTGTAAATTAAAGGGTAAATATGTAACTTTTATAACTTGAGGGACTTAAAGTGTAAATTATGAATAATTGAGGATTCATGTGAATAACTTAATAAAATAAGTGCTCATTATGTAAAATAGATAAGTTAAGGGTTTAATGTATAACTTTGAATACTAAAAGGTTTAAAGTGAAATTTTGGAAAGTAAAGGGTATAAAATGCAAAGTTATGAAACCCCAAGGACCAAAGGTGTAATTATGTTAAAAGATATCTTATTACCAATAATAATGATTTAACTTTCTAATTATGGAAACTTTCTAAAAGTGGAAACTTACTATTTATGAAAACCTGTTAAAAGTGGAAAGTCACTTTAAATGGAAAGTTACTAAAACTGGAAAGCCGACTAAAATGAGAAATCTGAATTGAATAAGTTATTAATAATAAGCCGATCATTAATTCGTGTAGATTCGCTGAAGAAGGAGTTTTGCTTCCGACCTTTATGTTTTCTGTCATGTTTGCACTTGCGGTTTAAGATACAGATATTCTGACCTTTCTCAAAAGGTTTTCTCATGATCTCTTTCATATTCTGATCCGTTCGTTCCCGAATTGATGCCATTGCTATGATCCCCTTTACTTGAACTTTCTCTGTTGATCCCACTTGATATGACCTCCGTTATGAACCTATGCTATGAAAACCTTCTTAATGATACCATGGAAATGTTTTGAGAAGAACCGATTTGAAAAGATGTTTATAAATGATGCTAAATTTCTTTTTAAAAGAAAGGTTATTTAACTTTCATGAACACTATATTTTGAAAGACCATTTTTTATGAAAACTGTTTTAAAAGATTATTTAAATTGGACTTTTAATGTAAACTTTTGAAACGGACTTTTGAACTGAACCATGAATTGATTTTGAATATGAACCTTGACCTGATAAACTCTGATTGGACCTTGAATACTATTTATGATATGAACCTTTTGTTATGAACTGCTATTATGAACCTTTGATATGATTCTGAGATACACCTTTGCCATATGACCTTTTGTATGATATGAGACCTGACTCTTAGTTTGATACCCGAGCCATTTCTGTTTCCCTACCTATGGAGGTACCATAGGCGTGTCTGTGATGCACCACTGGCATGACTAGTGTGTGGCCCTAGTGATTTGGCTACACCGTCCCCTTTCTGATATATGATATGCGCGCTTTATGATATGATTTGTTATGGCCACTATGATTTCTGCGGGGGCGTATGGATGCATCCTAGATCTGTTCTGTTTAGTGGATTTAACTATGATTATGATTATGATATATGTCTGGTGACTGGTACTGTGTGCTATACATGCCTTTCACAATTTCTGGGAGTTCGCTACTCCACCCATTTGAAGAATGAGGACACCCCTCATATTATCTGATTATCTGAGAGGACTCCCCTCTATATAATTATGAAGAATTATGGTATTGACGGCTTCTATGATATGATATGTTTCTGGGCTCGTGGTAGATGACTATCCTTTCTTCTTTATATTCTATCACTCTTTTATCTATTCCTTATTCTATTTCCCCAATGCACTATGTTTCAGTTCTGTTTCATTATCATTGCTTTGTATATGTATCTGTTCACTGGGCTTTTTAAGCTCAGCCGCATTTCCTTTTCCTGCGGCAGGTTTTAGTAGGAAGCTGGGTTATGGGAAGAGAGTGTGACTGGACTTAGAAGACTATGCTTTGGACTAGAGACGATTAGATGAAGTTTCACTTTATTAGACATAGTATTTATTTTTGTAACCTTGTAGTTTCAGATTTTCATTTGTAACCCTGAATTTCTTTATATGTATGAATCATATGCTTGTGTTTGTTCTGATATGTCACTGTAATGTAATACTTCTACCCTTATCGGGTTGGGGTGTTACAATTATGGTATCAGAGCCCAGGCTGCGATTCGTAATACATTTACCCTTGACCTGTGAAGTTTGGACCCCTAAGTTTCCACTGTAGGCGCTCATAAGACAACCTTTGAAACTTTACATTAGGATTCCCCATAGGAACCTAAGTTATTACCAGTGAGGAATGGGTAGACTAAGACATTTATGTAAGTATCATTTGCTTTCGTATCACTCTGATCGTGCCTTTACTCTTAGATAAGCCTTATAAGGACCTTTGTTTCAGAAGTTAGAAGTTTTGCAACTTAAGCTTAGTAACCAAGTAAGTTTGGAATACCTCGGGAGGCTACCTGGATACCTTACACATTTAAGTTTCACCTTCGGATTTTGATCTCCGCCTCCGATTTGTTTGATAAGCTGTTTGACACCTTTTCGACCACATCGTAGGTCATTCAACCACAATGTGTTCGACACATTCTGTAAATTCATTACTCATGCTGGGTATGAATGTATCATCCGATACTACTTAACTCTGTATGATCCATTACTACTCCTATGAGAATTTTGGTAATTATGAACCACGAATATGAGAAGTTTTGTTTCCTCTCTTTGAATGATGAACCTTGTTCTGCCAACCGTTTCCTTTGGAAAGGTATGATGTAAATACTATCTCTGTATGGATTTGTTAACTAAGCATGATGATGCTGATAACTGAGATTCTGTGCCTCTCACAATTGACGATATTCGTATTACCAATGATACACATCCTACCTGCTACTTATGCTAAGAAGCTAAACGAAATTCCCACACATTGAACTGTTCGTTTATCCATCCCAACATTTTTGTTGAATCATGTACTTGACTCTGAGATATGAACTATCTGTATAAATTGACGACTGTATCCACTCTAGGAATCCTTTGACTTTGAGATGTCTGATTGTACGGTCTTTTGGACTGGATGGCTATTCGTAAAGATACCATAGACTACCGTATCTGAAATGTGACCTTAAAAATCTGCTTCACCCTATTCCATTATGATGACTCTCTACATCTGCTAAAATTTCTGTCACTATGGAAACACCTACCCCAAACTCATGTGATTACCAAGTTGTCCTGAAAACCATTATTTTCAACCCTTGGAAAGTTCTACTATTGGGAAATATTTTGTCATACGAAGATTTTCCGGTATTCTCTGATGAACCTTTTGGTACTCCTTCCTGCTTAAGAAGTAGAGTGGACATTGAACTGATATCAGTGAAGAAACCATGGTGCCATAGAAGTTGAGAGATTGAAGGAGCTGATGGAATATGATTTTTAACCCTTGTGATTCTCTTGGATGCTCTCGTTTGTTTATGAAGAAGAACGAGAGAAGTATGCGATGACGTATCGACTATCGTGAACTCAAACGTACCACTATCACTAATCATTATCTGTTTCCGCGTATCAATAATTAATTTGGTCTTCCTTTGAAACTCCGCGTCTGATTGCATCATTTTAGATTTGAAGGACTGAAGAAGCAACCACAAACACTTCTAAGAATGGGGTTAACTAACCGAGAGTAACCTTTGTGAAGTATATCAGTTCTTGAAGAGGAAAGAAGGTGATGTGAAAAAAAAAAAAAAAAAAAATTTCCTGAGATGATTTCTGAAATTGCCTTTGCACTCGTTACCACATTTGTGAGTTTGAATGATGCCAATGGTGTTGGCTAGAATAATCATGTTTTCGCGTGTTTTGGACAAATTGTCATAGTATGACATTGTGTTGTGTCCTAAAACGAAAGAAGAACATAGAGATTATTGGTGAGACGACCCTTTGTTTTGGAAGAGAAATTTGATTGACGTTCAGAAAGCATAATAGACAACACTACCCTGTATAATGTAAAGACAGAGCTTTCACAAGAAGGACCAAGATCGAAGATCGTTATCGGAGTTAGAAACTTGGTGGAAGAGTCGTAGAAGATGGTTGCGACAAGCACTACCATGGAAGAAGCATACAAGAAGAAGTGAGGAACTGGGATAGTGCTCAATAATACATCATGCAACACGTGAAGATTTCAGTTTGGGTACCAAGACAACCAGACCAAAGAAGACGAACCATTCAACACACAACCTGGAGTCGACAACAACATCATGTACCTTAAAACCTGGAGCCATGACAGAAGACCTGTCGAAGACACGCAGTCTTGTTTCTCTATTCATTTTAGTTGTACTAAGATGAATTGAGAGCAGAAGCAGACCTGCGGATGGAGGGATGCACAGTGATCGTGTCAGAGACTGCCGCTACGACGCCACAGTACCAAGAAGAGTTGCTGAAGGCTTGAGGAACCAGACTCGAGTTTTAAATTCTTTTAATCATGAGGCAAGATGGACAAGAGTAAACAGACTACCCCAACTTGGAAGAAATTTTGAAATTTGTATTTGAGTGGACGGATTTTGAAGCGGACATTGTGTTTAGACGAGATGATTCTGTAAAGGATTGACGCTATTGATGACGTACCTTAATTTTGAATGACATCCTCGGATTTCCGTTACTCTTCGAGTAATTTCGTTCTCTTAGCTATGTTGTTTGTTTCTGATGATCTTTGAGACTGTAGAAGTACTAGGTGGATTAAGATAGGTGGTTTTGACTCACGACTTGAGATAAAGTATGATCATCATGAGGGCATATGTATATGATGCCAGTATTATGACGCCTGGCCAACGTGATAATACTTACGTCATATAACGTGCACTTATGGTGGGCATGTGATATTTCGAGGAGTGCCTTAGAAGCTTTAGAATTCTGGCATCTGATCAAGATCATCTGAGTTTAGTGAGACTTTAGGTTCATTCTACCTATACGTTTGATATGCTGTCCTTGTTATACGATTCGATACGCTTGGACTCTCGACACGTGTTTTGCTAATCTTTGCAACTTCTGATAAGGATCTTAGGTTCCATTATGAAATTTCTGCTGTTGACGATATCTAGCGATATGCTTTCTGTCCGTATACGATTCACATTCGTGAAGTTGTTCATTATGATCTGCTATGAGTACAATATGTGATTGTGGACTTTGAGGAAATGAGACCTGTTTGTTTATGAGAATACCTTTGGAAGGTTATCTAAAAGCCGAGACTATCTGAGAAGCTGAAGAGTTAAACCTTATATCACCCCATGTTTGCTACAATTCAATGTATGCTCATCTGATTCGCCGAATCAATTCGATGAAAATCCTATGTATTTTTATACCTTTTCCTGGAGAATTCGTTTAACATCCGTTATGTTTGATACATTATCCTTTTGATTCAAATTCAGTATGATATGCCCTTCTGAGAAATCTGAAACTACTTTGACAATAATTAAGAGTCATGAGAAACTATTTGGTCTGAAGATCTTTTTGGAAGAACCTTCCCGGGCGTGAAAATGTTTGTGACGACTGTTGCGGTTTGCTACGACTTCGTCTAACTTTGCGACTTCAAATTTCGAGGATGAAATTTTTCTTTTTAGAGGGGAAGAAGTTGTAACACCTAAAATCCGAGAACATGTGAAAAGACCAAATTGCCCTTACTTAATTAAAATTTGATTAAAAGCTTATTAAAGTATCAAATAAATCCCAAACTCCTAACAATGCATAAGTTATAATACCAAATATTTTTAACAATTACATTTAACATTTATACAAGTTGCAAAATTACCAAATTACCCCTAAAGGGCCGAATGTCATATTAATGATATTATTTTGATTTAAAAATGGTTTAAATCTTTTAAATATGGAAGATAATCACAAATTTTGTTCCTCAATCAATATGGCCGAAATTTTGGCTCAAACCCTCCCCTAGGATCGGCTCCCATCATTAAAAAGTCAATCCATGCACTCCTTCTCCAAAAACCCTAGCCGATCCAAGAAAACACACACAAAACAATTCCCTTAGCCTCCATTCGACCACCCCATAATTCCTAAGCAATTTTCTGTGATCTATCATCATCCTAAGAATCCATGAAAAATACCCATTTGAATTGTTGAAGCTTGGTTCGATCGTGGCACATTTTTCCTTTTGTCGAGCCCTATAAACAAGGTAATTCGTTTTTGATTCATTCGACCTCCACAAAAATTATTTCTTATTTTTCTGGTGATTCTTACATCATATAAAACCCACGAAAATTTGTTTCAAGGTTGCTAGGCCTTTGGTGAAGTCGTGACGATTTTTGGAGTGTTTTGGCCAATCGAGTATACATCTGATCGAACTGCTGTTTCCACACGTTCCAGAATTGATTTGGTATTTTTCTCAGACCCTTTATACCTTATAAACATCAAATAAATTGTTGGATTTGACCCATGCATGCTCGACATCCCTTTCGTGATTTAAAACCCTAAAAACGAGTGTAATTGTGTAATATACCTTCCGATCCATAACAATTCCTAATAAAATTTATTTACACTTGTTATAATGTAATATGATCTGGAAAATTATTGGAAGAATTATCATGGCTTAATCATGTGTTTCGAAATTATTCTTGTTTGTGTAAATCGTATATAAAAGAAAAAGAAAGAAATAAGTCGAGGGCCTAGGGTTTTGGTTTAGGGCTGGAAATGGTGTTAATTAATGATATTAATAATGATGTGATGATTGAGAATTGATTAGAAGGATTAGGGTTTCTAAAATCTATGTTTTTGGTTTATACGATTTGGCTAAAAAGGTTTTGGGTGAGTTTTGTGAACTTTAAAACTAAAGGGTTAATTCTGGAACTTTATTTGAGCTGTACAATATTCGAATAAAATATATAATGAGGGTGCTAAGTGTAAGTTTTGCATTTAAATGGATTAAAATGTATTTTAAACCTAATTAGGGTTTGTTTTGAAAATAATTAAAAGAGAGGGACTAAACATGTAATTTCTGGAAACTTGGAGCTGTTTTGAGTAAATTAATATATTCAGGGCTTTATGTGTCACTTTGGTAATTTAATGGCCTAATATGAAATTAGTGGTAATTAAAAGTTGAAATTGTAAATTAAAGGGTAAATATGTAACTTTTATAACTTGAGGGACTTAAAGTGTAAATTATGAATAATTGAGGATTCATGTGAATAACTTAATAAAATAAGTGCTCATTATGTAAAATAGATAAGTTAAGGGTTTAATGTGTAACTTTGAATACTAAAAGGTTTAAAGTGAAATTTTGGAAAGTAAAGGGTATAAAATGCAAAGTTATGAAACCCCAAGGACCAAAGGTGTAATTATGTTAAAAGATATCTTATTACCAATAATAATGATTTAACTTTCTAATTATGGAAACTTTCTAAAAGTGGAAACTTACTATTTATGGAAACCTGTTAAAAGTGGAAAGTCACTTTAAATGGAAAGTTACTAAAACTGGAAAGCCGACTAAAATGAGAAATCTGAATTGAATAAGTTATTAATAATAAGCCGATCATTAATTCATGTAGATTCGCTGAAGAAGGAGTTTTGCTTCCGACCTTTATGTTTTCTGTCATGTTTGCACTTGCGGTTTAAGGTACAGATATTCTGACCTTTCTCAAAAGGTTTTCTCATGATCTCTTTCATATTCTGATCCGTTCGTTCCCGAATTGATGCCATTGCTATGATCCCCTTTACTTGAACTTTCTCTGTTGATCCCACTTGATATGACCTCCGTTATGAACCTATGCTATGAAAACCTTCTTAATGATACCATGGAAATGTTTTGAGAAGAACCGATTTGAAAAGATGTTTATAAATTATGCTAAATTTCTTTTTAAAAGAAAGGTTATTTAACTTTCATGAACACTATATTTTGAAAGACCATTTTTTATGAAAACTGTTTTAAAAGATTATTTAAATTGGACTTTTAATGTAAACTTTTGAAACGGACTTTTGAACTGAACCATGAATTGATTTTGAATATGAACCTTGACCTGATAAACTCTGATTGGACCTTGAATACTATTTATGATATGAACCTTTTGTTATGAACTGCTATTATGAACCTTTGATATGATTCTGAGATACACCTTTGCCATATGACCTTTTGTATGATATGAGACCTGACTCTTAGTTTGATACCCGAGCCATTTCTGTTTCCCTACCTATGGAGGTACCATAGGCGTGTCTGTGATGCACCACTGGCATGACTAGTGTGTGGCCCTAGTGATTTGGCTACACCGTCCCCTTTCTGATATATGATATGCGCGCTTTATGATATGATTTGTTATGGCCACTATGATTTCTGCGGGGGCGTATGGATGCATCCTAGATCTGTTCTGTTTAGTGGATTTAACTATGATTATGATTATGATATATGTCTGGTGACTGGTACTGTGTGCTATACATGCCTTTCACAATTTCTGGGAGTTCGCTACTCCACCCATTTGAAGAATGAGGACACCCCTCATATTATCTGATTATCTGAGAGGACTCCCCTCTATATGATTATGAAGAATTATGGTATTGACGGCTTCTATGATATGATATGTTTCTGGGCTCGTGGTAGATGACTATCCTTTCTTCTTTATATTCTATCACTCTTTTATCTATTCCTTATTCTATTTCCCCAATGCACTATGTTTCAGTTCTGTTTCATTATCATTGCTTTATATATGTATCTGTTCACTGGGCTTTTTAAGCTCAGCCGCATTTCCTTTTCCTGCGGCAGGTTTTAGTAGGAAGCTGGGTTATGGGAAGAGAGTGTGACTGGACTTAGAAGACTATGCTTTGGACTAGAGACGATTAGATGAAGTTTCACTTTATTAGACATAGTATTTATTTTTGTAACCTTGTAGTTTCAGATTTTCATTTGTAACCCTGAATTTCTTTATATCTATGAATCATATGCTTGTGTTTGTTCTGATATGTCACTGTAATGTAATACTTCTACCCTTATCGGGTTGGGGTGTTACATTTCTATTGAGGCCCTTCTGAGGAAGTTACCGCTTCTCGATAAGAAGTAGGTTCATGTTCTACCATAAAAGAAACAAAATCGGGTCCAAACGATTTCTCGGTTCTTGCCCTTTTGCTTCTTCTAGGTTCTATCTCTTCTTCCTCAATTTGATCTTGTCTCTCATCTTGGAGATCATTATCATCTCTTTGTCTCTTATCTTGGACAACATCGTCATCTATTCTAGATGAACTTCCAGTTTCCTTCGTTAAACAAGGAAATGTATCTTCAAAGAAGGAAGCATTCCTTGATTCCATTCCAGAACCCTTTTGTATATCCGGATTTTTCTAATCATGTACAATGAAACGGTAAGCACTGCTATTCCTAGCATATCCAATGAATATACAATCCACAGATTTAGGTCCAATTTTTTGGGCCTTGGGAGTCGGTATAGCTACCTTTGCTAGACACCCCACACTCGTAAGTACTGATATGATGGTTTTCTTCCCATCCATAATTCATAAGGGTCTCTTCTTTTTCCTTACGAGGTATCTTATTCAAAAGATAAGTAGCCATTAGAATGGCTTCCCCCCACATGTCCTGGTTTAAACCAGAACTTATCAACATGGCATTAACCAGTTCCTTCAAGGCACGGTTTTTCCTTTCGGCAATACCGTTCTATTGAGGTGAATAAGGGGCAGTGAACTCGTGTCTGATTCCATGTTTTGCACATAGATCAGCAAATGGAGACACATATTCACCTCCTCTATCATTTCGTACAACCTTGATTTTCTTATTAAGTTGATTCTCAACTTCTGTTTTGTATAGAACAAACTTGTATATAGCTTCATCTTTACTTTTTAACAAGTAAACATAGTGTTGATATAAATAATGTATAAAAACGTTATTAATATCTTTCGATATCCTTAAGTTTTGACGATAACAAAATATAAGAACATTAAACTAAAAATTAATACGTAAACAAGTTTTCAACAAGTTTATATCATCACATCCAACATAATCACTTAGGGTATGAATAAACAAGTGACTAATACATTTTATGATCAAAGGGATGTTTATTTAAATAACACAAAGTTTATAAAATTAAATAAACTTATTATATATTTTTGAAAAACATTTTTGATAATAAAGGAAAATGTTTTATTCATAATAAATATATGAATTCAAAATTTTAACCAAAATCAGTTAGTTTTTCACCAAATAAAATTTCCCCAGAAAAAGATAAGAAAACTGCAGTTTTCGTCTGGGCAGCCCCCTTAATTATAAGGGCGGCCCCCTTAATTTTAAGGGGGCCGACACACAATTAAGGGGACCGGCCACGCTCCCCTGTCAGATTCTGTCAGAAAATTTTCCCTATAAATACTACCTCAAACCTGGTATTTTTACTACCTCTTGCACGAAAATTTTCAGATCCAAATCTCTCTAAACATCCTCCTAAAAATTCTTTGATCATATAATTGTTAATCCTTGTTTCAAGTGATTCATTCCCTCACCTCTCATCTCTCAAAGTGCAAGAGAAGAATACTCCTTCAACATCAAGTTGTGAAGTATTGTAGATTTGTGTATATAGTCTAGTTGTTGTGTACATTCATTGTAAATGTGTGATAGTAGTGTAACTAGATAGATCTAGGAGTAGAAGTTGTGAATAGAAGTAGTGAGATATAAGTAGTGGTGTGAAGAAGAAGTAGTGGAGTAGTGTGAAGTTGTGAAGTAGTAGTGGTGTGTACAAGTTGTGAAGAAGGTGTGCCAAGTCGTGAAGAAGTTGTGTAGAAGGTGTGAATAGGTTGTGACGAAGTTGTGGTGTGTAAGGTTTTCTCCGCCATAAGGGAGCTTGTTGACATAGTGAAGAAAACTCTCGAGTAGGTGACTCGAGGAGTGGAGTAGGGCAAGGAAGGTGTCCTTGTAGCCGAACCACTATAAATCCTTTGTCTCGCGGTTAGATCTTTCCATATCTTATTATCTTGCTTATATCATTATTACTTTTGTAGACGTAGACGTATATGTATAGTTGCTCATATAGTGCTAGTATTGATTTTACTTAAAGTTCAAACAAAAGTTTCATTCACAAAACAAAGTTTTCACAATCAAACTAAAAAGGTAACATACATTTAATTGATCATTTCGATCAAGTATAGTTTTCATACAAAATATAACTAGGATTATAAAATAAACGTTTACTTACTTATCTCTCGTATATAGCTATAATTGTTTATATTATGCATGGGTTGATCTCACATACTTAGTTTGCATTATTATTATTGCTCAAACTTAGATATAGTTGTTCATATTGTTCAAGACTTGAATTTACATAAGATCGAATCAAAGTTTTAAGAGTAAACAAGACTTTTAAACAACTAAGTTTTCATAAAACTAAAAAGACGTAAAACTATTCACCCCCCCTTCTAGTTTTCCACAATTGGTATCAGAGCCATGTTAAACAAGATTTTTAATATAAACTGTATTTTAAAACTTGAAACGATCTATGAAATCTGAAAAATATTTAGAAGGGCAATCTATGCAAAGACCACCACTATTTGAAAGTGATGGTTTTCTTTATTGGAAAAATAGATTCGAAACTTACGTGAAATCAAAAGATCTTGATCTTTGGCATGTCATTACCTTTGGTGATTTTCCCCCTATTCAATATAATTTTGAAACTAAAATGGATGAAATTGTATCTTTTGAAAAACAAAATGATGATTTGAAAAGGAAACTAGCAAAAAATAATGAGGCTAAAATGGTTATTTATAATGCGTTACCACGCAAAGAATATGAAAGAATTTTTATGTGTAAAACCGCAAAAGAAATTTGGAATTCTTTACTAATCATTCACCAAGGTAATAGTCAAGTTAAAGATAATAAAATAGATTTTCTTGTTCAACAATATGAACAATTTACGATTCCGGAGGAGGAATCAATAGATAATGCTTTTGCTAGGTTTAACACTATCATCACAAGTTTAAAAGCACTTGATGAGAATTTTTCTAGTAAGAATTTTGTTAGGAAATTTCTTAGGGCTCTTCATCCAAAATGGCGTGCTAAAGTTACGGCGATTGAAGAATCAAAGAACTTGTCAACTCTTCAACTTGATGAGTTGATCGGCAACCTGAAAGTCTACGAAGCAATAATAAAGAAAGACTCCGAGATGGTCAATGGAAAAAGGGAGCAAAGCAAGTCAATTGCGTTGAAAGCTAGGAAGGAATCTAGTAACGAGGATAGCTCAACCTCCGAAAGTGATGACGAAGAATATGCGATGGCCGTAAGAGACTTCAAGAAATTCTTCAAAAGGCGAGGAAGATTTGTTAGACAACCGCATGATGAAAGGAAAGCAAACCAAAGAAATAAAGATGCCAAAAATAACAAAAGTTATAGGAAGTGCTTCAAATGTGGTGATCAAAATCATCTCATCGGAAATGTCAAATGATGTCAAGAGATAAAAATCAAAAGGCGTTTGTTGGAGGAACTTGGAGTGATAGCGATGACGATGAGAAAGAAATCACAAATGAGGAGAAGTGTCTTATGGCTAAGACATCAAGCGAGGTACGTTCCGAAACCGAATACTTTAGTGATGAAAATTTATCATTAGATGAAAAAGACCTAGATAGTGAATATAATAGGTTATGCAAATTAGGTCAAAAGGTTATAGCTAAAAATAAGTCACTAAAACATATTAATAATCTATTAGAAAATGAAGTACTCGAATTAAAAATTAGACTACAACATTTGGAAAAAGGAAAAGAAGTTTTTATAGAATGTAAAACATGCATAGAGGTTAAAAATGAAAATGAAAAACTTAAAGATGAAAATTTCAAACTTGACAATTTTAAAAATAGTAGTAACCCACTTAAGAAAATAATAAGTGTTCAAGAAACTTCGGGAGATAAAACCGGTCGAGGATTAACCTCAACTAATGTTTTAACTAGTAAAAATAAAAGTATAAAGTTTGAATGTAAATCTAGCAAACAAAAATCATTAGAATCAAAACCTAAGTACATACTTACAAAAGATAGAAAAATACCTATTGCGAATGATGAAAAAGTAAAAACTTTTTATAAACCATCCTTAAAGACCGAAGTAGGATCCTCTAAATCTAAATTAAGATCTAAAATTCCACCACCAAGAAAACCAAATAATCTTCATACTCGATCTAAAACACCTCAACCTAGAAGAAACCAAAATAGACAAAACTACAATAATACTAGTCATCAAATGTGGAATTATCAACCAAGTTACAATCCTTGGGGAATATTACCACCATGCATGCATCCTAGCCAAATGTTGAATATGTTTGGACCAATGAGACAATGGGGACCAAGTGGCTAAGCTGTCAATCTTGGAAGAAGTTGGAATATAATCTACAAATGACTTCTATAAGTCAACATGGTCACTTGAAGTGCTTGAAGATATTCCATGGAAGACTAAAAGGTACGCGTTTCTTTTAAGTTCATCGCTATAATTTGCATGCTTAGATAAATGATTAGTTAGATTAATGCTTAGCTATACATATATATGTACATAATAGCTTATATTCTTATAACCTAGAAACATCATTGGTTGACTTTCCTAGGAATAAGATAAAATTGTTCATTGCCGAACAAAATTGAAAATGGAAATCTTCTATATCCACTATTAGCAAACTCATGGTGATGAAGTGAAATGAGTTAAGTGGATCGATCGTTAATATAGAAGTAGGATTAGATCCCTCGCCTAAGAAAACTATGGATGAAACAAGCTCTCGTAGACTATGGCATTAAGTTAGATAAGCGTGCGAAAACAAAGGAACTATAGATGTTAGGTTATACCCCATTCAACACTCTTGCATCTAACATATAAATTATCGTCTTCATTTCCTTTAGGATCATAGGATATGTAGAAACGATAGCATGAGATAATAATAGGCTTAACCAACCCTCTTGAGCATGAGATCTTTAATAAACATCATTTAAAATATTTGATGTATGATATTTGTTGTCAAAAATCTAATATCTCTAAAAATATGCAAAAACCTCACATTTTGGAAAATAGTTTTTCAAATAACTATCCCACTTTTAAATAACATATTTTCACTATCAATATCCACAATTTTGTCTTGATCAAAACTAAAGATTGGGAAAATATCCTTTATCGTTCATTCACACATTTTGAAGTAAAAACCCAATCTATCTTATTCAAATAACTCTCACATCTAAGTGAAAACCTACTTTCAAACATTGTTGAATAATGCTAAAAATGTCTCTTTTAAAATCATGCATGGTGATCTCATATTTGTCATCTATATTTATATAAATGACACTTATAAGTGAACTAAATCAAATCAAGATGACCATGGTTTGTCTATTAAGACTTTGTTTGTAACAAGTCTAGAAATCCATGCTATCAATTAAGACTTTGTTTGTAACAAGTCTAGAAATCCATGCTATCATAACTACCCACTTATTGCACATTGATACACATTAGGATCAATCCTCCTAGTTATGTAGTTATGAAATACTTGATGTTGCTTATTGTTTCCTAGCACTTATATTTTACTTGCTTGATAAGTATGTTTACATGCTAGATGATATTGCTTGTTTACTTAATCTATTTGGTTAACATGCTTTAGCTACATAATTGCCTACATAATTAGTATATGCTTAATTGCCTCAAAAAGTTGGACTTGTTTGAAACCAAAAACACAACCTTTCTGCAATTCACTACCAAAAACCCTTTTTTGGCAATCTGGGAATCACCAGATGGGCGACCCTCTTAAATCATAAGGCGGCCCCCTTAATTATTAAGGGGACCAGCCTCCAATTAAGGGGACCGGCCATATGATGGTCGAAGGTGTTGTTTCCTTTTTCTACTTTTTAGCCTATTTCATCCTACACTTCCCAAAATTCACAAACCAATTTTATCCTAAACCTTCCATCAAAGTTTATCCATCCTTAATCCCACCTATCCTACACTATAAACACTCTGATAAGATCGTTTATAGCTCGAGGTGGTTAAACCTCATCTAGGGATTGCACAATAATAATGAATTAACACGATACGCAGCGGAATAAACAAACACATCATTATTATTGCTAACAAGGTTCTTCGTCATCATCTCTACTCTAACAAACACTAAAGCCCCAATGCTACGTGATCAAGTGTAGCACGGTTACATCCTAACAGCTATCAAAGATAGTTGAGGCTTAACATCAATCTACCCTAGCTGTTTCCCATTAAACACCTGTATACACAAGTCTAGGCGTTTCCAGCCCTAGACACACACACACACACGTTTTCTGTATATTACATTGTGGAAGACATCTAAAACATATTCCCTGTATCTCTTTATATAATAGAGATACTAGGGTTACAAGGAATAAACTAGAATAATAAAAGATATGTTGTAATCTTTTTCTTTCTTTGCAAGTTTCTTCCTTTGTCTCCATAAGTCCTTCATCTTTCATATTTGTCAATATCAACTCAAAGTATAATTCCCAACAATCTTCCCCTAGTTGATATGACAAAACCAAGTATATGAAAGATGTCGTCTTCCCCTCAAACCATGCATATCATCAAGGATCTTCAAGCTGAAATCTTCAAAGTATTCTTCTTCCCCTTTTTGTCATCATCAAATAGGGGACAAATGTAAGCAACCTTGATCTTCACAACCACGAATCAATATTACACATCCAATCTATCTTTCTAATGTTTCTAAGTCGCCCACCATTAAGTTTTCCGCATCTAAAAATGGACTTGAAACAGTAGAAATCAAAACAAGAAGTAATAATAATAACCAGCAGTAGTAAAAACCTTCACCTCGATGTAGCACATAAATGGTTAAACATTTAGACATTAAGCTTCCCCTGAAACCCATATGCTAACCATCTCTTGAATCTTCAATTCTGTAGGCTCTTATGTAATGATTACTAATGAAGAAAACTAAGTATAACCAACTTGATGCTGAAGTAGAACCACCCAAACTTGTGTCTTATATCTTGTACTAAAATTGACTTCGAACGTATACCTAACGTATAGGGAGATCGCAACCTCTTGACAAAAAATCACTGAGCACAATAATGTAACTCCTTCAAGTGTTTTGCCAATTCGTAGTCACCTGAACGAACAAACAAGTTATCTTCAAAGTGCCATACTCACTTTGAGATATGATAAGAACACGCATCCAAGAACCTCCACTTCAACTTCAAATAGGTGATAAAAACCTTTCTTCGTAACCAATTGAGCAATAAGAACGAGCCTTTGAATCTGTTAAGAACCAATAAATCAAAACTCCAAAAATCTTTCTTGTGTGTGTGTTTCTTCTCCTCTGTGTGTGTTGGAACCAACTGTTCCAAAATAATATATACTTCCCCTCACTGCTTGTAACTCATGATTGCCAATGAAATAATCAAAGTCTCCACGTGAAATATAGCAACATGAATAAGTACCAACCACATGCCCTTTAAGAAATATGAACAGCAGCGGAAACAATTAAGGCATCAGTGGTAACTTGTATAAGCAGTGGAAGAATAATTAAGCTTGCAGTGGTAACTATCAACTTGCAGTGGAAACGAATACACTTGCAGTGGAAACGAATACACTTGCAGTGGTAACTGATAAGCGTGCAGTGGTAAAATTTAGCCTTGCAGTGGAAACGTGATAGCGAGCAGTGGTAACTATATAAGCAGCAGTTGTGAGCTTTGAATAACCAGTAAGCTTATACACATCTTTACCACCAGTATCTTCAATCAATACAAACGTTTAACCACATTAGTACCAAACAGCAACTACAATTCAAACCACCAAGCAGCTATCATCACGTATTCCTACTAGGGTTCATCGTCAATCCTAGAACTGACTCACCAAGACTAGTAAGAACAAATAGATCAAACCCTAAAACAACGATAACACCATCTCAACTATTAGGGACACTTTTTGGAGTCACTAAAAACCCCAAAAATTCGAAATAATATACCTCTCTGCAGCAGTTTTCAAGAATTTTTATCTTTTTATTGGAAGCTCAGATTGAAGATCCCTCCGGTGAAACTCTTCTTTGACATGTAGAGAACCTCCAATAAAAATTTCAGCCCGATCCAATGGTTAACGAAGGAGATATCGCCCTTTGAAAACAGCCCTGCAGTGAGTTTTTAAGATACGAACCAGATTCGAATTTTCTTCCATCTTCGATAAACCAAACCTTGTTTAATCCCACGATCACGAGCCCCATGGCTCTGATACCAATTGATAAGATCGTTTAAACTCGAGGTTGGATAAACCTCATCTAGGGATTGCACAATAATAAAGATAAAGAACATGTACGCAGCGGAATAAACAAAACATCTTTATTATTGCTAACAAGGTTTCTCGTCATCATCTCTACTCTAACAAACACCAAAGCCCCAATGCTACGTGATCAAGTGTAGCACGGTTACATCCTAACAGCTATCAAAGATAGTTGAGGCTTAACATCAATCTACCCTAGCTGTTTCCCATTAAACACCTGTATACACAAGTCTAGGCGTTTCCAGCCCTAGACACACACACACACGTTTTCTGTATATTACATTGTGGAAGACATCTAAAACATATTCCCTGTATCTCTTTATATAATAGAGATACTAGGGTTACAAGGAATAAACTAGAATAATAAAAGATATGTTGTAATCTTTTTCTTTCTTTGCAAGTTTCTTCCTTTGTCTCCATAAGTCCTTCATCTTTCATATTTGTCAATATCAACTCAAAGTATAATTCCCAACACACTCTCATTCCTCATAATCTCCATACATCTCTTTATGTCCTCTCTCATCAAACCAAAACTACCAAGAAATCCCTTCCGTGAACATCGCTCTTTCACTCTCACCAATCACATCACTTGATACTCATTTTCCATCTTCACCAATAACTCCACCTAGTCATCCTCACAAAAAGATTCAACTATATAACCATTCCCTACACTCTACAAATTGTGTCATCACCGCTACAACTTAACCCATGAAGGTCAAACCATGTTTCATGATACACAAACCTCATGTTCACTCAAATGAACCCTTTCACAAACCACATCATAAAAACCAACCATCCATCACATTACCCAAGCACACCTTCATCTCACCCTTTACCTCCAACACACATCACCATATTCCACCATGGATTCACCAAAAACTTCCATTTCCAAAACATTAAAGAAACAAAAGATCCTCATCATCACTCCTAAACAATTATTCATTGACTTAACCAAAGATGACAACACAACCCCATCACCTCATATTCAATGCTCATCTCCTAATGCACCAAATGCACCATCCAAAACACCATCTACTCGTGGAACATCCTCTTCTTCAATACCGTCATCCTCATCCATCAATGACTACCTAAACTCACAAATGTTTCCACCACCAAGAGTAACACCACCACTTCCTAAGTTGTGAAGAAGGTGTGCCAAGTCATGAAGAAGGTGTGTAGAAGGTGTGAATAAGTTGTGACGAAGTTGTGGTGTGTATATTGGTGTGTAAGGTTTTCTCCGCCATAAGGGAGCTTGTTGACATAGTGAAGAAAACTCTCGAGTAGGTGACTCGAGGAGTGGAGTAGGGCAAGGAATGTGTCCTCGTAGCTGAACCACTATAAATCCTTTGTCTCGCGGTTAGATCTTTCCATATCTTACTTATTATCTTGCTTATATCGTTATTACTTTTGTAGACGTAGACGTATATGTATAGTTGCTCATATAGTGCTAGTATTGATTTTACTTAAAGATCAAACAAAAGTTTCATTCCCAAAATAAAGTTTTTACAATCAAACTAAAAAGGTAACATAAATTTAATTGATCATTTCGATCAAGTATAGTTTTCATACAAAATATAACTAAGGATTATAAAATAAACGTTTACTTACTTATCTCTCGTATATAGCTATAATTGTTTATATTATGAATGTGTTGATCTCACATACTTAGTTTGCATTATTATTATTGCTCATACTTAGATATAGTTGTTCATATTGTTCAAGACTTGAATTCACATAAGATCGAATAAAAGTTTTAAGAGTAAACAAGACTTTTAAACAACTAAGTTTTTATAAAACTAAAAATACGTAAAACTATTCAAACCCCCCCCCCTTCTAGTTTTCCACACATAGCAATACTTTGTACAATCATCAATAAACGTGATAAAGTACTTATTGTCACCTTTTGTGGGTAGTGATTTCAAATCACATATGTCAGTGTGTATCATATCAAGTGGTTCGGTTTTTCGTTCAACCGATTTGAAATATTGTCTTGTAACTTGTAAGTTAGGCTTCAACACAAGTTTCACATTTATATTTTGAGTCAATATGGAAATTCGGTATGCAGTTAAATTTAATCAAACGACGCATTGAATTAAAATTTACATGTCCAAGACGGCCATGCCACACATTAGAAGACTCAATCAAATAAGCAAAAGAATTCATTTTATTGATATCAGCAGTTGCAGAGTTGCCCATGTACAACTTGTCTCCATTGTCAACCGCTCTGAAAGAGTGAAACATACTCTTATCAGCACACACATGACGGGTAGCCCCAGTATCAACCCACTATTCCCTGTTGTTGGAACCTACCAGGTTAACTTCAGAGATCATAGCAATGACGTCAGAAACCATAGCAATCATGTCCACATCATTCACCATATTTGCCTCACGTGGAATCACCCGCTTTGGCATCTTATAGTTAGCAACACGGTGACCTGGCTGGTCACAATTGAAACACACCCCTTGGAACTGCTGTTTCTCAATTGCAGCTTTAGGAGCAAGGTACTTAGACTTCCCTTTTCTTTCTTGTCATTCTTTCCTTTGCCCTTGCCTTTTCCCTTGACATGAGACTTTGAAGATGACAAAGTGATTCGTTGTGTTTTGGTGTGTGCAAACAACAATTTTATCAAAATATCAACAATTTGTCGTGAGACAAATAAACGTGAAGTAATTCGAGTAATCCACTTAGGTAAACGATTACCTCGCAAAACTTGTGAAAGTGATATTCAAATTGTGAGACCGGGAAGTGATTTCTCGGGTCGTACCCCAACGAGGTGTGAATGGAAAGCTTCGAATGAGATTGGGATTAAAATCTTGTATGATTGGAAAGGTTATTTGGTTTTTCGATACGTTAAACTAACGAATTTGAAAATTAACGAACGAAAGTGAAAATAAATTAATCTAGGCAAATAACTAACTAAGAAATACCTAAAACATTACGGGAAATCATAATTAGGTATCGGGAATCCTAAAACGTTAAATGAATTAGAAACGAGACGTTTAATTAAAAATTACGCGAATGCGCGAGATAAAACGTGAATTTTAAGCTACAAAAGTCCTACGGGTCTCTAATTAATTTTCTTACGTACTAAATGACAAAAGAATATTTTTGAAAAAAAGAAAATAAATTTTTCGATTAAAATTCTATTTATGATGAATTAAAAGCTAAATTACACAAATTAAATTCTAATAAATAAATTACAATTCCTAAAAATTTGAAACTTTTTTACAAAAATCCTAAAAGTTAAATCTAATTTTTAAAAAATATAAAAAGTTGTGGTCTAATGTGAAAATAAGCTAGAAATAAGCTTGAAAAGCTGTTAAGCTTAAAATGATTCAATGCAAACGAAAAGGGCTATATAATAAATTTTGCAAGTTACAACTGAACAAAGACCCAAGGGCAAGTGGTGTTTGTGTTGTGTGTTGTGTCATGGGCAAGCTAGAGGTCTGGGGTTCGAATCTCCCCCCAGGCTTTTTGGTCAAATTTATATTTTTCTCTCTTTCTTCTTTTCTTTTCTTTGATCAACAAACACAAACACTAACTTTCCCTTTTGAAATCAGGTAACAACAACAAATTTGTGAGCTGATTTTTAAATCTTTCAAAACAGATTCACAAAGAACATTTCCAAATTTCAATAGTTTTCTTTTATTCAACTGCCAACCAAGTCCTATGTTTAAAAAAACTTAAACATTTGAACAAACAACAACAACACCTATAGGCAACACTAAGATCAACAACTCCACATAATAAACATAAACTGACAGTCTCAGATCATCAAACAAAAACAAGAAAAGTAGCAGCAGACCACAGCAATTAAGCCAAAAGAATGCTTATCATTAAGCAGTAGATAAGCAACAAGGGCCAAACCAAAAGCACTTCTAACAATTACACCTAGTGGGCTTTCAAAATCAACAATGATCAATTTCCAACAACTTACAAATCAGTACTCTAAATGCAAATCAATTCTTGCAAAAACTGGCATAGGGCATAAGCCTTCCCTGCAGGTCTGTTTGAGGGGGAGTGGGGCCCACATCAAAAATCACAAAAATGCAATGAGCATGGGAATCAAAAGTTGAGGTGGTAGGCTATCTTCTGTAAAAATTTCAGGGTCTAGATCCCATCCCAAAATTCACTAAAAATCCTTGAAAATCTGAGATTCTACCCCAAAATTGATCTTTGACTTTTGAAGTTTTGATCACAAGTTGACTAAACTGAATTTCTTTTGATCCTAGATGATTGAAACTAATTAGTTAAGACGATTTGAGACTATCTCTAACAACCCTAACAAGTTTTGAGTTCAACCAAAGATTGTGCTATATCCAATTTCTAAAAACTAAGCTGTTAAGGTGTCGAATACCTGATTTTGACTTTTTATTGTAAACACCTACTGAATTTAAGTGTATATAAGCCTCATATAACCTAAGTGATGTTCCTAAGTTAACTAGTGTCCCTGAAACAGTGAAACTATAAGCAAACTATAATCACCCAAACACCCCTTAATTGGACTGATTTAGTGAGTAACAAAGGGAATGAGTAAACTAATACCAATACTACACTAATTGATCTATACTAAGGTCAAACAAACTCAGATAACCAGTAAACATGAATCAATAACAACACATTTCACTAAGCATATAGTAAGAAAGATTTTTGATGCATTAACTTACTTGACATCCACAGCCAAGTAGTGATTGAGAACTGAGAACCTAAAACATATCATACCCTAATGTCTCCCACTGAGACTCTAAACCCTTTCATCTCCATTCTGCAACTGTTCCTTCTTTTTTTTCTTTCCACCATTTTTATTTTTCTGACTTTTTTTCTTTCTATCTTTTTTTCTTTTCTGAATTCTGCTTATTTCTTTTTCTTTTTCAACCTGAGATTTCTTTAGTAACTTAAATAAAACCAAAGGATAACAACAAGGAATTTAAAATTTTAATTAACTGCAAGTGGAAATAAAACTCAAAGAATTTTTTTTCATTAAACTTAACTTGAAATTACAAAAGCTACTGAACTTTCTTTTTGAAAACATAAAAGATACAAAGATAAGAGATGGATTGCCCTAATGGCTACATATCATGCCTATTTATACTAATTCATAGTGGTAGGTACACACTAAGCTTCCTTCTTGTCTTCTCTGGTGTGCTTGTTTGCTGAGACATAAAGACTATGTAAACCTTTTGTGCTTCTTTGATGAAATCCAAACCGTTGAGTCTTGTTGGAGTGATATCAACCCTTGAATCTGTTTTTGGCGCCCATTTGAGAGGTGGATTGCCAGCTTGTCTTTCTGTGACTGGATGTAGGTGTTAGGTACAAGTTTGAGGGGGATTAGTGGGATTGGGGAATGGGGTGGAAGACAAAGGGAATGAAATGGATGGTGGAGATGGTGATGGGAGGTTTGGAAGGTTGCAGGTTCACGGGTAGGGGATAGGATGAAAGGAAAGGGATGGCTTTGACTGTGAGGGTTTGACCAAGGGTGAGATTTATACGTTTTTATTATTAAACCGTATAAAGATTTTGGGTTTGGGCTTTTTGGGAATAATTGGGCCAAGGTTTATTTGTGGATCAGGTTAAGGTTTTGGGATGGATTTATTTTTGTTGTTGGGTAGTTTATTAAACATAGGGTCCATTTGGTTGTAAATTGTAACATAGGGACCAAAAATGTCATTTTCTGAAAGTTTGGGGGGCTGAAGTGTAACTTCACCAAAGCTCATATAAGGACCAAACTTGCCAAGATTGAATAGTACCAGGTCTATCTTGATAATTTCCAAAATTTGGAATTTCAGGGACTAATCTTGCCAAATGTGAAACTTCAGGGACCAAACATGTAATTTTCCAAAACTTTTTACCCAAAGACCATTTATGATTTATTTTGACTTTTGAAGAGTTTGGGTTGACTTTTCATTAAAATGACTGACCAAGGACTAGTTTTGTAAAACTTTGAAAGTTGGGGGACTGAAACTGCCAAATATGCAAATTTTGTCCGTTTTTCATTTGTTTTCACTCGTTTTGCATCAGAAATATATAAAATACGATCTTTGGGATTTTCTTCGTATTTTGGTGCGTTTTTGAGTATTTTTGATCGTTTTGCAGTTCAGCTTTGACTAAAAATGATGAGTATTTACACACTCATCAATCCCCCACACTAAACTATTGCTAGTCCCTAGCAATCTTTTTGAGAAAAATTAATGGATTTGAAGTCTCTTAACCAAAAGCCATCACTTCTGGAGTAGCCGGATGCTTTGGGTTCAAGTAAGAGTTATGGTCCATCCGATGACCATGTGATTTTTAGCAAACCACCAGCTTTCAACGGTTTTGATTTGTCTTTACCAGAAGCCGTTTGCTCCTGGACTAGCCAACTCTTGATGGAACAGTCAACATCTTGGTGAGTTGATTACCAATTATGGTTTTTCCACTGCCTTTACCACAAGCCATAATCTTGCGGGCTAGCCAACTTATTAGCTTTTGAGGATATGGGGAGTTGAGGAACCATACAATTTTTGGCAAATTGCAAGCCATCAACGGGTTTGAGTTATCTTTACCAAGAGCCGTTTGCTCCTGGATTAGCCAATCCTTTAGTTGTTTAGACACGGCGAATTGATAACCACAAAAAATTTTGAAATAAAGTGATTTTTTTTTTTAAATTTTAGCCAAAAATGGGGGTACTAGACGGTATAATTTGATAAAATTCGCTAGAATTTTCCCCTCCCCCACACTTAGAATTGAATATTGTCCTCAATATTCAAAGTCCCGGCTATTATTCCGAAATTTTGAATGAAAGACGAGAATATTAAAAGCTAACTGTGGGAACGTCATTTGTTATTTTTCACTTTATTTATACAAACACACATTTTTTTTGAAAGATATATACATCTCAAATAGTTGCGGGGGGTGGCCACTCCCCCGCACTAGGGTGTTAGAAAGTAGAAGGAAAGCAGATACACGGGTGAAAACCCATGTTGTTGCTACTGTTTTTGTTTATCGAGTCGCTAGCTTGACTCGATCCCCGAATTCATTGGTACATGGGGAAAGTTTGGAGGTCCGGGACAATAGGTGGTATGTCCCCTCCAAAATAATGTTTCAACCGATGCCCATTTACTTTGAAATTTGGACCGTCGTCTTGAGATAACTCGACGGTACCATAAGGAAAAACTTTGGCAACGGTGAAAGGTCCAGTCCAGCGGGTTTTAAGCTTACCCAAAAAGATCTTTAATCGAGAGTTAAAAAGAAGGACTCGGTCACCAACGTTGAAAACGCGGTTTTTGATTTTGGAGTCATGGATCTTCTTTGTTTTCTCTTTATAGATTAAAGAGTTTTTGTAAGCTTGATCACGAAGTTCATTGAGTTCATTGAGTTGAACTTTCCTGTGATCACCCGCAGACTTAAGGTCAAAATTGGCATTCTTCAAAGCCCAATAGGCTTTGTGCTCGAGCTCAATCGGTAGATGACAAGCTTTTCCATACACGAGCTTATAAGGAGTACACCCGATGGGTGTTTTATAAGCCGCGCGAGAAGCCCATAAAGCGTCATCTAACTTGTCTGACCAAGAGGCACGGTTTTCGCCTACAGTTCTTTCAAGAATCCTTTTCAAACCACGGTTTGAAAACTCCACTTGCCCACTTGTTTGTGGGTGATAAGCGGTAGCAAGTCGGTGAGTGACACAATACTTGAGCATGACTTTTGCAAATTGTTCGTTGCAAAAGTGAGTACCGCGATCACTAATGATAGCGCGGGGAGTTCCAAACCTAGAGAATAATGATTTCAAAAATTTTACAACTACTCGGGCATCGTTGGTTGGGAGAGCTTTTGCTTCGACCCATTTTGACAAGTAGTCAACGGCCACGAGTATGTACTTGTTCCCTCGTGAAGACGGGAACGGCCCCATAAAGTCTATGCCCCAAACATCAAAGATCTCACAAACTTGGATGACGTTTTGTGGCATTTCATCCCGTTGGGTGATCTTTCCTTGATGTTGACATGAGTCACAAGATTTGACTAGGTCATGGGCGTCTTTGTAAATGGAGGGCCAATAAAAACCGGACTCAAATACTTTTCGAGCGGTGTAGTTCGGGCCATGATGTCCCCCAGTGGGTCCATTATGACAAGCCTTAAGGATTTCCATGGCTTCTTGGCCATGAACACACCTTCGAATAACCTGATCCGCACAAATTTTAAACAGATAGGGATCGTCCCAAAAGTAGTGATTAACATCTTTGAAAAACTTGCTCTTTTGGTGGGACGACATCCCTTTAACAACGAAGTTCCCCGCATGGTAGTTTGCCAAGTCGGCAAACCATGGGGTACTAGAATCACCATGAGAGGAAATCACATTAAGTGTCTCGAGAGGAAACGTTTCGTTTATTTCCTTTTTCTCGAGAACACCTTGATGAGGGTTTTCCAATCGGGAAAGATGGTCAGCAGCGAGGTTCTCGGCTCCCTTTTTATCACGAATGATGATATCAAATTCTTGTAGGAGGAGAACCCAACGGAGCAATCTCGGCTTTGCGTCTTGCTTGTAAAAGAGATATTTCAGAGCTGAGTGATCCGTGTACACTATGCATTTAGTCAAGATGAAATATGGCCGAAACTTCTCAAACGCATACACCACGGCTAGTAATTCTTTTTCCATTGTGGTGTAGTGAGCTTGAGCTTCGGTCAAGGTTTTGCTTGCATAATGAATCGGCTGAAAGTGTTTGGTTTTTCGTTGCCCCAAGACCGCACCTATTGCAAAGTCACTTGCATCACACATGAGTTCGTAAGGTTGGTCCTAATCGGGGGCAACTAGAATGGGTGCCTCGGTAAGCTTTTTCTTGAGAGTTTGAAAAGCTTCGATGCACTCATTGGAAAAGACAAATGGAGTCTCTTTTTCAGGAAGTCGGGTCATAGGCCTAGCTATCTTCGAGAAATCTTGAATGAATCTACGATAGAAGCCGGCATGACCCAGGAAACTCCGAACACCTTTAACAGTAGTGGGAGGAGGAAGCTTAGCAATGACGTCGATTTTAGCTTTATCAATGTCAATCCCACTCTTGGAAATCTTATGGCCAAGGACAATTCCTTCCTTGACCATGAAATGACTTTTCTCCCAATTTAGACTAAGATTGGTGTCTTCACACCTTTGAAGCACTTTGTCTAAATTGGCGAGACATGATTCAAATGAATTCCCAATGACCGAAAAATCATCCATGAAGACTTCCATTGTTTTCTCGATCATGTCATGAAAAATGGCCGTCATGCATCTTTGAAACGTGCCCGGAGCATTGCATAAGCCAAAAGGCATGCGTCGATAAGCAAATGTTCCATATGGACACGTAAAAGTCATTTTTTCTTGATCTTGAGGATCGATGGGAATTTGGAAATAACCCGAAAAACCGTCAAGGAAACAATAGTATTCGTTTCCCGCCAATCTTTCGAGCATTTGATCCATGAAAGGTAATGGAAAGTGGTCTTTACGGGTGGCGTCATTTAATTTTCGATAATCAATGCAAACGCGCCAACCCGTTACCAATCGAGTAGGAATTAACTTGTTATCATCATTTTTGACAACTGTTATGCCACCTTTCTTGGGCACACAATGAACGGGAATCACCCAAGGACTATCCGAAATAGGGTAAATCAAACCGGCATCAAGAAGTTTTATGACCTCTTGCTTGATAACCTCATGAATCTTAGGATTTACCCTTCTTTGTTGTTGAACCGCCGGTTTAAAGTCATCCTCCATCAAAATTTTGTGCATACAAAATTCCGGGTTAATACCCTTGATGTCGGAAAGTCTCCAAGCAATGGCTCGCTTGTGTGACTTCAAAACCTTGAGAAGAGCGGTTTTGTTTTCCTCATTCAAGTCTTTAGCAATTATGACGGGAAACTTGTCGTCACCCTCCAAAAATGCGTACTCGAGATGAGGCGGGTCCATCATAAGAAACTCCAATACAGGTTGTGATCTCCTTAACATCGCCCTTCGGGTTGGCGATCGTGTTGCTTGGTAGCGTTCCCGATCCCGAAGGTCGATCATTTAAAGACTTCTTTAGTTCAGAAATTTGACTGATCAACAACCTGTTAGTTTCTTCTTGAGCTTTCATAAATTGCTTCAACAATTCATCGGTTGATGATTGAGGTTGAGCAATGGTTTGATTTTCAGGAAAATTTTGAGCTCGGTTGTTTTGATTGAAACCTTGATTTTGAAAATTTCCATGGTTTTGATTACCATGAAAATTGTTTCCTTGATTGAAATTACCATAACCATGGTTCCTATTCAAGTTTCCTTGATTTTGAGGACCTTGGTTGTAATTTCCCCCTTGATATTGGTTCATAGGGGTCTGAAATTGGTTTTGAACATTCGGGTTTCTTTGTTGTTGATTTTGATTGAATCGATTTCGATTATTGGGTTGAGAAAAACTAGGTGGACCACTTTGATTGTTAGCACGGTAATTTGGTTCCATTTGTGGACGGTATTGGTTACCTCCTTGATTAGAACAACCGGCAATTGCGTTAACTTCAAAAGGATTGCCATCGGTGGCAGTGCAATTGTAGTAAGCGTGTGGACCACCACAAGTAACACAAACGTCAACCTTTTTGACTTCAGCAGGTTGAGAAGAAACTTTCTTTGTTTTGGTGAGAACCAAAGCATGAATAGCTTCCGTGAGCTTGTCAAGTCTAGCATCGGTGCTAGATTGAGCCACGGGTGATGAGGAAATAGGACCAACATTAACTTGTGAAACAACCGATTTGCTTCGTGGAATGCGGACCTTAGACTTATTTTCAATTATCATCAATGCATCTTTGGTGGTTCGATTCAAGAAATTACCTCCCGCGGAGGCATTAAGAGAGTCTTGATCGACTTGGCTCACACCATTATAGAAAGTGTCGAGTTGCATTAACTCGGAGAAACCGTGATGAGGACATTTACGAAGCATGTCCTTGTAACGATCCCATGCCTCACCGAATGATTCATCGAATTTCTGAGTGAATTTCATGATCTCATTCTTGAGGGCGGTGGTTTTGGATGGAGGAAAGAACTCATTCACAAACTTCTTGACCAAATCTTCCCATGTTTCTATCGATCGAGGGGGTTGTTTGTTTAGCCAATTTTTGGCAGCCTGATGAGTGTGTAAATACTCATCATTTTTAGTTAAATCTGAGCAGCAAAACGATCAAAAACACTAAAAAACGCACCGAAATACGAAGAAAATCCCAAAGATCGTGTTTTATATATTTCTGATGCAAAACGAGTGAAAACAAACGAAAAACGAACAAAATTTGCACATTTGGCAGTTTCAGTCCCCCAACTTCCAAAGTTTTACAAAACTAATCCCTGGTCAGTCATTCTCAAAGAAAAGTCAACCTTGCTTTTTGAAGGTCAAAATGAATCGCAAATGATCTTTGGGTAAAATATTGCAAGTCAAACCTTTGAAATTTCACAATTGGCAAATTTAGTCCTTGAACATTGGAAAGTTGTCAAAAATGGTCCCTGGGATTAAAAATCTTTTGAAATAACAATTGTGGTCCTTGTACTAATAAACTTTGGCAGGAATGATCCCGCGGTGAAAATCTGGTGAATTTACATGTTTGGCCCTTGAAGTTTCAGAATTGGCAATTTTGGTCCCCGAGAATTTTAGATTGAAGAATAATAGCAAAGTGGACATTGGGAATTCACAACATGGCAAAATTGGTCCTTGGTCAAATTTGGAAGAAATGGCAGAAGTGGTCCCTGGAATTTCTGCCTATTACATATTTGGTCCTTGTGGTTTTACAACACTAAACCAAACAAGTTTAACACCAAACCCCAACGCCCACCATTTAAAAAAAAAAGTCCACCCAAGCCCAAAGTTGTGTCCATCCCATAACTAATAATCTGTGTTATTATTAAAACTAAAAAAGGGAGGGTCAAATGGTCAAACACAACTACTCTATCTTCTTCCCCAAAATGCCCCCCCCCCCCCCCCGTGACTGCAACCAGCCAAGACCCCTATTACCATCTCCCTTGTCCTCAATTCCTTCTCCCAATCCCACTAAAACCCCCTCCTCACAAACCCTACCTACCACATGCCCCGTCACCAATCCACAACTTATATGGGCACCAAAACAAAAATCAAAGGATGAAATTAATGTTGCTTTAATCCAAGGGTGGGGATTGATTGCAAAGAAGCACAAAAGTTCCAGCTCAGCTCTTATCTCATGGAAGAAACACAGAAGAAAGAGGAAGTCCAAGAATGAAGAAACCCTAGTTAGTTTAGTATAAATAGTATTGTTGTAAGCCCTTATGAGGCATCCCATCTTTTGTATCTTTTCTGTTTTCTAAAACTCATTTAATTCTTGTAATTGCAACTTTAAGTTCAATCAAAAGTTCTTTCAGGTTTATGTCCAATTCGTACTTTTTCTAATTTGTTATTACTTTCTAGTATTATTTTGGTTATATCAGTTTACAATTTAAGAATGTTAAAGTTATTTTAAATTGAAGAAAACAGAATTCAGAAAGAAAGTATACATTCAGAAAAGAAAAAAAAAGAAGAAAATATAAGAAAATCAAAATTAAATAAAAAAAATGGTGTTCATGGTATTGCAGCAAAGCATGGATGGAAAGAGTATGGTTTAGAGCCCATGGGGGCATTTAGGTGGTTCTTGGTTCTTGGTTATCAGATCAGCAAAATCTTGGATGACAAATAGGTTCTCATTCATGTTCTATTCATAATTCTTGATGGTAGATAATTATTGCTGAATGTTTTGTTTTTTCTGTTTAGTTTAGTTAAATACAAATTAATATAAAGTAATTAGTTAATATTGTTTAGTTTATCAGTTTGCTTTGTTAATCTTCATATCTGTAGTGATCAGGGGTGTTTGGAATTGATAGCTTGAACACGTTGTGACTATCATGAGAGGGTATGAACTTATTAGACAACTAAATTAGGACCTAAATCACTCTAATGAACACCTATTTTGATCAATTGAACACAAAAAGTCAAAAACTCATGCTATCACCACCAACATCCTATCTGTTGGTGCTTGAGGATTCCAACCTCTTGAAATAGGTTTAAATTCAGTAAAGCTAGCTTAGGAAAGTTGTATTTAGGTTAAACATAACACCTAAAATCACCAAAGATCAGTAGAACTTCACAAAAGTCAAATTGGCAAGTTACCTTGAAAAGTCAAATTAATTTTTAGGTAGGAAAATCAGTTATTGCAAGAATTTTTATGAATTTAGGAGTGAGGATTAGGGTCTGAAATTTTTTGCACAAGTAGTCTTACAGCTCAACTTTAGGAGTGTGTTATTTTTTTGATTTTTTTAGTGGGTCCCACGCCTAGCCAAACAGACCTGCAGGGAAGGTTTTACCCCTGCACTCAGTTCTAGCAAAGAATTGAATTGAAGTTAAGTAACTGGTTGGTAGTTATTAGGACTCCATTGTTGTTGATTTTGAAGCCCCTTAGGAGGTGATTAGGATTCAGGACTCAGTAGCCCCATAACTGCTTATCAAGTGCTTATTGATAAGCTCACTTTTAGCCTAGTTTACCATTGCTGCTGCTACTTAATTTGTTGGTGTTCTTGTTGTTTTAAATTAACCTTGTAATTCTGTTGTAGTTAATCTTATAGTTGTTGGTATGGTTTGTTTGTTCTGATTTGGGGGGTACGTGGCTTATTTGTTTGTTTATGTCAATTATACCAACACTACTCGTTTCATTATCCTTGATGATAAACCTGGCTGTCGAATTTTGTTGTTGTTAACCAATTTCAAAAAGAAAGGAAATCAGTGCACTTGGTTGAATTTTAAGTTTGGCTTTTGAAACACTAAAAAGTGAGAAACAGATTTGTAAAAAGTAATTGAAAAAGAAAAAAAATATGTTTAAAAATAACTGCAAAAGTCAGGGTCGAACCCCTGACCTCTTGGCTCATCACAGACACACCACGCAAACCCACAACCAATGTGCCCTTGAGACTTTTCTCATTTGCTTTACTCAATTAATTGTTTTATGGTAGTATTCACTGTTATTCCTTTTTAGCTTATTCAACTGTTGGAGCTTATCACAGCTTATCTATAATAGCTTTTTCTTATCCTTAATTTTTCTTAAGTTAGTTTCAGTATGATCTAATTTCCAGAATAGTTTTAGTAATTAATTTGGATTAATTAGTTTTAAATAGCATTAAAATCATAATAAATAAAAGTTTTGTCGAAAAATTAATTTTTCTTTTTCCAAAATTTTCTTTTGCATTTTAGTAAGTAAGAAAATTAATTAGAACCCCGTAGGACGTTTGGAACTTAAAATTCGCGTTTTATTTTGCGCTCTCGCATTATTTTTAAATAACGTTTGCGTTTTTAATTTAGTTTACGTTTTTAGGATTCTCAATACCTAATTATGTTTTCCCGTAGTGTTTTAGGTATTTCTTAGATTATTAGTTGCCTTAGGTTAATTTATTTTTACTTTCGTTCGTTAATTTACGTACCATAAAACCAAATAACCTTTCCAATCATACAAGATTTTAATCCCAATCTCATTCGAAGCTTTCCATTCACACCTCGTTGGGGTACGACCCGGGAAATCACTTCCCGGTCCCACAATTTGAATATCACTTTCACAAGTTTTGCGAGGAATCGTTTTCCTAAACGGTTTACTCGTATTACTTCACGTTTATTTGTCTCACGACAAATTAAACCTCACGTTTATTGATATTTTGATAAATTTTTGTTCACACACACCAAAACACAACGAACCAAATGGCGCCGCTGCCGGGGAGGCTGTGTGTCGAAAGTCTCGATAAGGTTTAGACGATTAGTCTTGTAGAACCTTCGCAATAAGTTACGCTTTTATAAAACGTATAAAAAACCAAAAATATTTTTCTTTTGTTTCTAGTATATGTATTATATCTATAAAAGTTAAGAAAAACACAAAAATATTTTCCCGTTTCATTGTTTAATAAATACAACATTAAAATCTTACCACCGCAAACCAAGGCAGAACACCTACCAACTGGGGGTGTGACCATAATAAGTTCCCAAACCAAAGATCAAAACTTGCCCTTGTATCACTTGCGTTTTGGAAAACTTTTAAACGAAAAACACACTTTAAGAGGAGTCGAAACGGTATGTGGCGATCCAACGAACTTCGCCCAGTGAGAGATCCATTCTTCTCTCCCGCTCCTTTGTGCGTTTTTCTTTAGAAGTTAACCTTGCGTTCTTGATTATTGGTTTAAGTTCCCTTGTCATTAAAGTGGTATTGTTTTAATTGATATTTTTTGTGGTGCATGCGCACATGTTCGTCTACGTCAACAAGTCCTTTGCAATCGCTTAATAACATTCCAAGAAGAAGGCGTAATCGACGACGTACCAATCGAATAGTCGAACCCAAGCTTCGTACTATTCCCATCATGGCGGCCGAGCCCACTATGAATGAGCTTCTCCAAGCACCCATCGAGGGTTACGGAGAGGCTATCGTCATTCCAGCCATCGTGGCTGACAATTTCGAGCTAAAGACGGGGTTGATAAACTTAGTCACCTCGCGTTAATTCTATGGTTTCGAGAGGGACGATCCTTAAGATCACATTCGATGGTTCAACAAAATCACGTCTACCATCAAATGCAAAAATGTCCCGGAGGAAGCTATCAAACTTCTCCTCTTCCCGTTTTCCCTCGATGGGGCTGCCAAAAATTGGCTAGACAAACAACCCCCTCGATCGATTGAAACGTGGGAAGATTTGGTCAAGAAGTTTGTGAATGAGTTCTTTCCTCCATCTAAAACCACCGCCCTCAAGAATGAGATCATGAAATTCACTCAGAAGTTTGATGAATCATTCGGTGAGGCATGGGATCGTTACAAGGACATGCTTCGTAAATGTCCTCATCACGGTTTTTCCGAGTTAATGCAACTCGACACTTTCTATAATGGTGTGAGCCAAGTTGATCAAGACTCTCTTAATGCCTCCGCGGGAGGTAACTTCTTGAATCAAACCACCAAAGATGCTTTGATGATCATTGAAAACAAGTCTAAGGTCCACATTCCACGAAGCAAATCGGTTGTTTCACAAGTTAATGTTGGTCCTTCTTCCTCATCACCCGTGGCTCAATCTAGCACCGATGCTAGACTTGATAAGCTCACGGAAGCTATTCATGCTTTGGTTCTCACCAAAACAAAGAAAGTTTCTTCTCAACCTGCTGAAGTAAAAAAGGTTGACACTTGTGTTACTTGTGGTGGTCCACACGCTTACTACAATTGTACTGCCACCGATGGCAATCCATTTGAAGTTAATGCGATAGTCGGTAATTCTAATCAAGGAGGTAACCAATACCGTCCTCAAATGGAACCAAATTACCATGCTAACAATCAAAGTGGTCCACCCAGTTTTTCTCAACCCAATAATCCAAATAGATTCAATCAAAATCAACAACAGAGAAACCCGAATGTTCAAAACCAATTTCAGGCCCCTATGAACCAATATCAAAATCAAGGGGGAAATTACAACCAAGGTTCTCAAAATCAAGGAAACTTGAATAGAAACCAAGGTTATTGTAATTTCAATCAAGGAAACAATTTTCATGGTAATCAAAACCATGGAAATTTTCAAAATCAAGGTTTCAATCAAAACAACCGAGCTCAAAACTTTCCTCAAAATCAAACCGTTGCTCAACCTCAATCATCAACCGATGAATTGTTGAAGCAATTTATGAAAGCTCAAGAAGAAACTAACAGGTTGTTGATCGGTCAAATTTCTGAACTAAAGAAGTCTTTAAATGATCGACCTTCGGGATCGGGAACGCTACCAAGCAACACGATCGCCAACCCGAAGGGCGATGTAAAGGCGATCACAACCTGTAGTGGAGTTTCTTATGATGGACCTGCGATTCCTACTACCTCATCTTCTTCTCCCCCCGAGGTAGTGGGACGTGAACATGAGGCTACAAAGGACAAGGTGCAAATCACTAGTACACGAAGTACCGCACACGTCCAACCTCATGTTGTCCCAAAAACCAAATCTAAACCGGGAATTGTTTTTGAACCCTCGGAAAATCCCGTTTAACCAAAAGAGTCAATACCATATCCTTCGCGTTTAAATGATCAAAGACTCCGCGAGCAAACTAATGATCAAATGAAAAAGTTTCTTGAAATTTTTCAAAAATTACACTTCGACATTAGTTTCGTGGATGCTCTTATCTATATGCCCAAGTTCGCTTCCACTTTCAAGAGTCTTCTAAGTAACAAAGAGAAATTATTTGAACTCACCAAAACTCGTTTAAATGAGAATTGTTCCGCGGTCCTTCTAAAGAAACTTCCCGAGAAATTAGGAGACCCCGGAAAATTTCTCATTCCATGTGATTTCCAAAAGCTTGAGGAATGCTTTGCCTTGGCCGATCTTGGCACTAGCATAAACCTCATGCCTTTCTCTATTTGGCAAAAACTTTCACTTCCCGAACTTACACCAACACGAATGACTCTCGAATTAGCAACCCGTTCGGTTACGATTCCGAAGGGTATTGCTGAAGATGTCTTTGTGAAGGTTGGCAAGTTCCATTTTCCTGCCGACTTCGTAGTCGTTGATTTTGATGCCGATCCTCGTGTCCCCCTTATTATGGGAAGACCATTCTTAAAAATGGCTCGTGCATTAATCGACGTCTTCGAAGGAGAAATGACTCTTAGAGTTGGCGATGAAAAATTGGTCATTAACATTGAAAACACTTCTAAAGATCTTCTCAAACTTGAACGAGAAGAAATTAACCGACTTGATGTCATCGATTTTGCATGCGATGACCATTTTGAAGAAGTGTTAAATGTGCAAGGATCAATCAATTCTTCCATTGATGTCTCTCCCCCCTCCCTTACTCCATTTTTGGGAGGTGACTTCATTTTAGAAGAAATTGAAGCTTGTTTGTCATGTGATTCTCATGTTGATCATGATTCTATCAATCCTGAGGAGGACATACATCAACTTGAGAAGTTGCTCAATGATGATCCATCATCTCTTCCTCCAAAAGAACTTCATAATGTGGAAGTCAAAGATGTTGAAAAAACTGATGACTTTCCTGAGGTCGAACTCAAGGAACTTCCGCCTCATCTCAAGTACGCGTTTTTGGAGGGTGACGATAAGTTTCCCGTCATAATTGCTAAAGACTTGAATGAGGAAAACAAAACCGCTCTTCTCAAGGTTTTAAAGTCACACAAGCGAGCCATTGCTTGGAGACTTTCCGACATCAAGGGTATTAACCCGGAATTTTGCATGCACAAAATTTTGATGGAGGATGACTTTAAACCGGCGGTTCAACAACAAAGAAGGGTAAATCCTAAGATTCATGAGGTTATCAAGCAAGAGGTCATTAAACTTCTTGATGCCGGTTTGATCTACCCTATTTTGGATAGTCCTTGGGTGAGCCCCGTTCATTGTGTGCCCAAGAAAGGTGGCATCACAGTTGTCAAAAATGATGATAACGAGTTAATTCCTACTCGATTGGTAACGGGTTGGCGCGTTTGCATTGATTATCGGAAATTAAACGACGCCACCCGTAAAGACCACTTACCATTACCTTTCATGGATCAAATGCTCGAAAGATTGGCGGGAAACGAATACTATTGTTTCCTTGACGGTTTTTCGGGTTATTTCCAAATTCCCATCGATCCTCAAGATCAAGAAAAAACGAATTTTACGTGCCTATATGGAACATTTGCTTATTGACGCATGCCTTTCGGCTTATGCAATGCTCCGGGCACGTTTCAAAGATGCATGATGGCCATTTTTCACGACATGATCGAGAAAACAATGGAGGTCTTCATGGATGATTTTTCGGTCGTTGGGAATTCATTCGAATCATGTCTCTCCAATTTAGACAAAATGCTTCAAAGGTGTGAAGACACCAACCTTAGTCTAAATTGGGAGAAAAGTCATTTCATGGTCAAGGAAGGAATTGTCCTTGGCCATAAGATTTCCAAGAGTGGGATTGAGGTTGATAAAGCTAAAATCGATGTCATTGCTAAACTCCCTCCTCCCACTACTGTTAAAGGTGTTCGGAGTTTCCTGGGACATGCCGGCTTTTATCGTAGATTCATTCAAGATTTCTCAAAGATAGCTAGGCCTATGACCAGACTTCTTGAAAAAGAGACTCCACTTATCTTTTCCAATGAGTGCATCAAAGCTTTTCAAACTCTCAAGAAAAAGCTTACCGAGGCACTCATTCTAGTTGCCCCCGATTGGGACCAACCTTTCGAACTCATGTGTGATGCAAGTGACTTTGCAATGGGTGCGGTCTTGGGGCAACGAAAAACCAAACATTTTCAGCCGATTCATTATGCAAGCAAAACCTTGACCGAAGCTCAAGCTCATTACACCACAACGGAAAAAGAATTACTTGCCGTGGTGTATGCGTTTGAGAAGTTTCGGCCATACTTGATCTTGACTAAATGCATAGTGTACACGGATCACTCGGCTCTAAAATATCTCTTTGCCAAACAAGACGCAAAGCCGAGATTGCTCCGTTGGGTTCTCCTCCTACAAGAATTTGATATCATCATTCGTGATAAAAAGGGAGCCGAGAACCTCGTTGCTGACCATCTTTCCCGATTGGAAAACCCTCATCAAGGTGTTCTCGAGAAAAAGGAAATAAACGAAATGTTTCCTCTCGAGACACTTAATGTGATTTCCTCTTGTGGTGATTCTAGTACCCCATGGTTTGCCGACTTTGCAAACTACCATGCAGGGGAACTTCGTTGTTAAAGGGATGTCGTCCCACAAAAAGAGCAAGTTTTTCAAAGATGTTAATCACTACTTCTGGGACGATCCCTATCTGTTTAAAATTTGTGCGGATCAGGTTATTCGAAGGTGTGTTCATGGCCAAGAAGCCATGGAAATCCTAAAGGCTTGTCATAATGGACCCACCGGGGGACATCATGGTCGGAACTACACCGCTCGAAAAGTATTTGAGTCCGGTTTTTATTGGCCCTCCATTTACAAAGATGCCCATGACCTAGTCAAATCTTGCGACTCGTGTCAACGTCAAGGAAAGATCACACAACGGGATGAAATGCCACAAAACGTCATCTAAGTTTATGAGATCTTTGATGTTTGGGGCATAGAGTTTATGGGGCCGTTCCCGTCTTCATGAGGGAACAAGTACATACTCGTGGCTGTTGACTACTTGTCGAAATGGGTCGAAGCAAAAGCTCTCCCAACCAACGATGCCCGAGTAGTTGTAAAATTTTTGAAATCGTTATTCTCAAGGTTTGGAACTCCCCGCGCTATCATAAGCGATCGCGGTACTCACTTTTGCAATGAACAATTTGCAAAAGTCATGCTCAAGTATGGTGTCACTCACTGACTTGCTACCGCCTATCACCCACAAACAAGTGGGCAAGTGGAGGTTTCAAACCGAGGTTTGAAAAGGATTCTTGAAAGAACCGTAGGCGAAAACCGTGCCTCTTGGTCGGATTAGTTAGATGACGCTCTATGGGCTTTTCGCACGGCTTATAAAACACCCATCGGGTGTACTCCTTATAAGCTCGTGTATGGAAAAGTGTGTCATTTACCGATTGAGCTTGAGCACAAATCCTATTGGGCTTTGAAGAATGCAAATTTTGACCTTAAGTCTGCGAGTGATCACAAGAAAGTTCAACTCAATGAACTCAATGAACTTCGTGATCAAGCTTACGAAAACTCTTTAATCTATAAAGAGAAAACAAAGAAGATCCACGACTCCAAAATCAAGAACCGCGTTTTCAACGTTGGTGACCGAGTCCTTCTTTTTAACTCTCGATTAAAGATCTTTTCGGGTAAGCTTAAAACCCGCTGGACTGGACCTTACACCGTTGCCAAAGTTTTTCCGTATGGCACCGTCGAATTATCTCAAGACGACGGTCCAAATTTCAAAGTTAATGGGCATCGATTGAAACATTATTTTGGAGGGGACATACCACCCATTGTCCCGGACCTCCAAACTTTCCCCATGGACCAATGAATTCGGGGATCGAGTCAAGCTAGCGACTCGATAAAAAAAAAACCAGTAGCAACAACATGGGATTTCACCCGTGTCTCTGATTTCCTTCTACTTTCTAACACCTTAGTGTGGGGGAGTGGCCACCCCCCGCAGCTACTTGAGATGTACATATCTTTCCCAAAAAAAAAACAAAAAAAAAGTGTGTTTGTATAAATAAAGTGAAAAATAACAAATGACGTTCCCACAGTTAGCTTTTAATATTCTCGTCTTTCATTCAAAATTTCGGCATAATAGCCGGGACTTTGAATATTGAGGACAATATTCAACTCTAAGTGTGGGGGAGGGAAAAATTCTAGCGAATTTTATCAAATTATACCGTCTAGTACCCCCGTTTTTGGCCAAAAATTTTAAAAACTTTTCACTTTATTTCAAAATTTTTTGTGGTTATCAATTCGCCGTGTCTAAACGACTAAAGGATTGGCTAATCCAGGAGCAAACGGCTCTTGGTAAAGATAACTCAAACCCGTTGATGGCTTGCAATTTGCCAAAAATTGTATGGTTCCTCAACTCCCCATATCCTCAAAAGCTAATGAGTTGGCTAGCTCGCAAGATTATGGCTTGTGGTAAAGGCAGTGGAAAAACCATAATTGGTAATCAACTCACTAAGATGTTGATTGTTCTATCAAGAGTTGGCTAGTCCAGGAGCAAACGGCTTCTGGTAAAGACAAATCAAAACCGTTGAAAGCTGGTGGTTTGCTAAAAATCACATGGTCATCGGATGGACCATAACTCTTACTTGAACCCAAAGCATCCGGCTACTCCAAAAGTGATGGCTTTTGGTAAAGAGACTTCAAATCCATTAATTTTTCTCAAAAAGATTGCTAGAGACTAGCAATAGTTTAGTGTGGGGGATTGATGAGTGTGTAAATACTCATCATTTTTAGTCAAATCTGAGCTGCAAAACGATAAAAAACACTTAAAAACGCACCAAAATACGAAGAAAATCCCAAAGATCGTGTTTTATATATTTCTGATGCAAAACGAGTGAAAACAAACGAAAAACAAACAAAATTTGCACATTTGGCAGTTTCAGTCCCTCAACTTCCAAAGTTTTACAAAAGTAGTCCCTGGTCAGTCATTTTCAAAGAAAAGTCAACCCTTGCTTTTTGAAGGTCAAAATGAATCGCAAATGATCTTTGGGTAAAATATTGCAAGTCAAACCTTTGAAATTTCACAATTGGCAAATTTAGTCCCTGAACTTTGGAAAGTTGTAAAAAATGGTCCCTGGGATTAAAAATCTTTTGAAATAACAATTGTGGTCCTTGTACTAATAAACTTTGGCAGGAATGATCCCTTGGTGAAAATCTTGTGAATTTACATGTTTGGCCCTTGAAGTTTCAGAATTGGCAATTTTGGTCCCCGAGAATTTTAGATTGAAGAATAATAGCAAAGTGGACCTTGGGAATTCACAACATGGCAAAATTGGTCCTTGGTCGAATTTGGAAGAAATGGCAGAAGTGGACCCTGGAATTTCTGCCTATTGCGTATTTGGTCCTTGTGGTTTTACAACACTAAACCAAACAAGTTTAACACCAAACCCCAAAGCCCACCATTTTAAAAAAAGTCCACCCAAGCCCAAAGTTGTGTCCAGCCCATAAGTAATAATCTGTGTTATTATTAAAACTCAAAAAGGGAGGGTCAAATGGTCAAACACCCACAACTACTCTATCTTCTTCCCCAAAATGTTCCCCCCCCCCCCCCCCCCCCGTGACTGCAACCAGCCAAGACCCCCATCACCATCTCCCTTGTCCTCAATTCCTTCTCCCAATCCCACTAAAACCCCCTCCTCACAAACCCTACCTACCACATGCCCCGTCACCAATCCACAACTTATATGGGCGCCAAAACAAAAATCAAGGGATGAAATTAATGTTGTTTTAATCCAAGGGTAGTGATTGATTGCAAAGAAGCACAAACGTTCCAGCTCAGCTCTTATCTCATGCAAGAAACACAGAAGAAAGAGGAAGTCCAAGAATGAAGAAACCCTAGTTAGTTTAGTATAAATAGTATTGTTGTAAGCCCTTATGAGGCATCCCATCTTTTGTATCTTTTCTGTTTTCTAAAACTCATTTAATTCTTGTAATTGCAAATTTAAGTTCAATCAAAAGTTCTTTCAGGTTTATGTCCAATTCGCACTTTTTCTAATTTGTTATTACTTTCTAGTATTATTTTGGTTATATCAGTTTACAATTTAAGAATGTTAAAGTTATTTTAAATTGAAGAAAACAGAATTCAGAAAGAAAGTATACATTCAGAAAAGAAAAAAAAAGAAGAAAATATAAGAAAATCAAAATTAAATAAAAAAAATGGTGTTCATTGTATTGCAGCAAAGCATGGATGGAAGGAGTATGGTTTAGAGCCCATGGGGGCATTTAGGTGGTTCTATGTTATCAGATTAGCAAAATCTTGGATGACAAGTAGGTTCTCATTCATGTTCGATTCATAATTCTTGATGGTAGATAATTATTGCTGAATGTTGTGTTTTTTCTGTTTAGTTTAGTTAAATACAAATTAATATAAAGTAATTAGTTAATATTGTTTAGTTTATCAGTTTGCTTTGTTAATCTTCATATCTGTAGTGATCAGGGGTGTTTGGAATTGATAGCTTGAACACGTTGTGACTATCATGAGAGGGCATGAACTTATTAGACAACTAAGTTAGGACCTAAATCACTCTAATGAACACCTATTTTGATCAATTGAACACAAAAAGTCAAAAACTCATGCTATCACCACCAACAGCCTATCTGTTGGTGCTTGAGGATTTTAACCTCTTGAAATAGGTTTAAATTCAGTAAAGCTAGCTTAGGAAAGTTGTATTTAGGTTAAACATAACACCTGTAATCTCCAAAGATCAGTAGAACTTCACAAAAGTCAAATTGGCAAGTTACCTTGAAAAGTCAAATTAATTTTTAGGTAGGAAAATCAGTTATTGCAAGAATTTTTATGAATTTAGGAGTGAGGATTAGGGTCTGAAATTTTTTGCACAAGTAGTCTTACAGCTCAACTTTAGAATCCCAAAGGTGTGTTATTTTTGTGATTTTTTTAGTGGGTCCCACGCCCAGCCAAACAGACCTGCAGGGAAGGTTTTACCCCTGCACTCAGTTCTAGCAAAGAATTGAATTGAAGTTAAGTAACTGGTTGGTAGTTATTAGGACTCCATTGTTGTTGATTTTGAAGCCCCTTAGGAGGCAATTAGGATTCAGGACTCAGTAGCCCCATAACTGCTTATCAAGTGCTTATTGATAAGCTCACTTTTAGCCTAGTTTACCATTGCTGCTGCTACTTAATTTGTTGGTGTTCTTGTTGTTTTAAATTAACCTTGTAATTCTGTTGTAGTTAATCTTATTATTGTTGGTATGGTTTGTTTGTTCTGATTTGGGGGGTACGTGGCTTATTTGTTTGTTTAAGTCAATTATACCAACACTACTGGTTTCATTATCCTTGATGATAAACCTGGCTGTCGAATTTTGTTGTTGTTAACCAATTTCAAAAAGACAGGAAATCAGTGGACTTGGTTGAATTTTAAGTTTGGCTTTTGAAACACTAAAAAGTGAGAAACAGATTTGTAAAAAGTAATTGAAAAAGAAAAAAAAATATGTTTAAAAATAACTGCAAAAGTCAGGGGTCGAACCCCTGACCTCTTGGCTCATCACAGACACACCACGCAAACCCACAACCAATGTGCCCTTGGGACTTTTCTCATTTGCTTTACTCAATTAATTGTTTTATGGTAGTATTCACTGTTATTCCTTTTTAGCTTATTCAACTATTGGAGCTTATCATAGCTTATCTATAATAGCTTTTTCTTATCTTTAATTTTTCTTAAGTTAGTTTCAGTATGATCTAATTTCCAGAAAATTTTGAGATTTTTCACAATAGTTTTAGTAATTAATTTGGATTAATTAGTTTTAGATAGCATTAAAATCATAATAAATAAAAGTTTTGTCGAAAAATTAATTTTTCTTTTTCCAAAATTTTCTTTTGCATTTTAGTAAGTAAGAAAATTAATTAGAACCCCGTAGGACGTTTGGAACTTAAAATTCGCGTTTTATTTTGCGCTCTCGCATTATTTTTAAATAACGTTCGCGTTTTTAATTTAGTTTACGTTTTTAGGATTCTCAATACCTAATTATGTTTTCCCGTAGTGTTTTAGGTATTTCTTAGATTATTAGTTGCCTTAGGTTAATTTAATTTTACTTTCGTTCGTTAATTTTCAAAATTCGTTAATTTACGTACCATAAAACCAAATAACCTTTCCAATCATACAAGATTTTAATCCCAATCTCATTCGAAGCTTTCCATTCACACCTCGTTGGGGTACGACCCGGGAAATCACTTCCCGGTCTCACAATTTGAGTATCACTTTCACAAGTTTTGCGAGGTAATCGTTTTCCTAAACGGTTTACTCGTATTACTTCACGTTTATTTGTCTCACGACAAATTAAACCTCACGGTTGTTGATATTTTGATAAATTGTTGTTCACACACACCAAAACACAACGAACCACAGCCCCATCGAGGGAAAACGGGAAGAGAAGAAGTTTGATAGCTTCCTTAGAGACATTTTTGCATTTGATGGTGGACGTGATTTTGTTGAACCTTCGAATGTGATCTTGAGGATCGTCCCTTTCGAAACCATAGAATTGACGCGAGGTGACTAAGTTTATCAACCCCGTCTTAAGCTCGAAATTGTCAGCCACGATGGCTGGAATGATGATAGCATCTCCGTAACCCTCGATGGGTGCTTGGAGAAGCTCATTCATAGTGGGCTCGGCCGCCATGATGGGAATAGTACGAAGCTCGGGTTCGACTATTCGATTGGTACGTCGTCGATTACGCCTTCTTCTTGGAATGTTATTAAGCGATTGCAAAGGACTTGTTGACGTAAGCGAACGTGTGCGCATGCACCACAAAAAATATCAATTAAAATAATACCACTTTAACGACAAGGGAACTTAAACCAATAATCAAGAACGCAAGGTTGACTTCTAAAGAAAAACGCACAAAGGAGCGGGAGAGAAGAATAGATCTCTCACTGGGCGAAGTTCGTTGGATCGCCACATACCGTTTTGACTCCTCTTAAAGTGTGTTTCTCGTTTAAAAGTTTTCCAAAATGCAAGTGATACAAAGGCAAGTTTTGATCTTTGGTTTGGGAACTTATTATGGTCACACCCCCAGTTGGTAGGTGTTCTGCCTTGGTTTGCGGTGGTAAGATTTTAACGTTTGTAATTATTAAACAATGAAACGGGAAAATCTTTTTGTGTTTTTCTTTAACTTTTATAGATATCATACATATACTAGAAACAAAAGAAAAATATTTTTGGTTTTTTATACGTTTTATAAAAGCGTAACTTCTTGCGAAGGTTCTACAAGACTAATCGTCTAAACCTTATCGAGACTTTCGACATACAGCCTCCCCGGCAGCGGCGCCATTTGGTTCTTTGTGTTTTGGTGTGTGCAAACAACAATTTTATCAAAATATCAAAAATTTGTCGTGAGACAAATAAACGTGAAGTAATTCGAGTAAACAGCTTAGGTAAACGATTACCTCGCAAAACTTGTGAAAGTGATATTCAAATTGTGAGACCGGGAAGTGATTTCCCGGGTCGTACCCCAACGAGGTGTGAATGGAAAGCTTCGAATGAGATTGGGATTAAAATCTTGTATGATTGGAAAGGTTATTTGGTTTTGCGATACGTTAAACTAACGAATTTGAAAATTAACGAACGAAAGTGAAAATAAATTAATCTAGGCAAATAACTAACTAAGAAATACCTAAAACATTACGGGAAATCATAATTAGGTATCGGGAATCCTAAAACGTTAAATGAATTAGAAACGAGACGTTTAATTAAAAATTACGCGAATGCGCGAGATAAAACGTGAATTTTAAGCTACGAAAGTCCTACGGGTCTCTAATTAATTTTCTTACGTACTAAATGACAAAAGAAAATTTTTGAAAAAAAGAAAATAAATTTTTCGATTAAAATTCTATTTATAATGAATTAAAAGCTAAATTACACAAATTAAAATTCTAATAAATAAATTACAATTCCTAAAAATTTGAAACTTTTTTACAAAAATCCTAAAAGTTAAAGATAATTTTTAAAAAATATAAAAAGTTGTGGTCTAATGTGAAAATAAGCTAGAAATAAGCTAGAAAAGCTGTTAAGCTTAAAATGATTCAATGCAAACGAAAAGGGCTATATAATAAATTTTGCAAGTTACAACTGAACAAAGACCCAAGGGCAAGTGGTGTTTGTGTTGTGTGTTGTGTCGTGGGCAAGCTAGAGGTCTGGGGTTCGAATCTCCCCCCAGGCTTTTTGGTCAAATTTATATATATATATATATATATATATATATATATATATATATTTTTTTTCTTTTCTTTGATCAACAAACACAAACACTAACTTTCCCTTTTGAATTCAGGTAACAACAACAAATTTGTGAGCTGATTTTTAAATCTTTCAAAACAAATTCACAAAGAACATTTCCAAATTTCAATAGTTTTCTTTTATTCAACTGCCAACCAAGTCCTAAGTTTAAACAAACTTAAACATTTGAACAAACAACAACAACAACACCTATAGGCAACACTAAGATCAACAACTCCACATAATAAACATAAACTGACAGTCTCAGATCATCAAACAAAAACAAGAAAAGTAGCAGCAGACCAAAGCAATTAAGCCAAAAGAATGCTTATCATTAAGCAGTAGATAAGCAACAAGGGCCAAACCAAAAGCACTTCTAACAATTACACCTAGTGGGCTTTCAAAATCAACAATGATCAATTTCCAACAACTTACAAATCAGTACTCTAAATGCAAATCAATTCTTGCAAAAACTGGCATAGGGCATAAGCCTTCCCTGCAGGTCTGTTTGAGGGGGAGTGGGGCCCACATCAAAAATCACAAAAATGCAATGAGCATAGGAATCAAAAGTTAAGGTGGTAGGCTATCTTCTGTAAAAATTTCAGGGTCTAGATCCCATCCCAAAATTCACTAAAAATCCTTGAAAATCTGAGATTCTACCCCAAAATTGATCTTTGACTTTTGAAGTTTTGATCACAAGTTGACTAAACTGAATTTCTTTTGATCCTAGATGATTGAAACTACTTAGTTAAGATGATTTGAGACTATCTCTAACAACCCTAACAAGTTTTGAGTTCAACCAAAGATTGTGCTATATCCAATTTCTAAAAACTAAGCTGTTAAGGTGTCCAATACCTGATTTTGACTTTTTAATGTAAACACCTACTGAATTTAAGTGTATATAAGCCTCATATAACCTAAGTGATGTTCCTAAGTTAACTAGTGTCCCTGAAATAGTGAAACTATAAGCAAACTATAATCACCCAAACACCCCTTAATTGGACTGATTTAGTGAGTAACAAAGGGAATGAGTAAACTAATACCAATACTACACTAATTGATCTATACTAAGGTCAAACAAACTCAGATAACCAGTAAACATGAATCAATAACAACACATTTCACAAAGCATATAGTAAGAAAGATTTTTTATGCATTAACTTACTTGACATCCACAGCCAAGTAGTGATTGAGAACTGAGAACCTAAAACATATCATACCCTAATGTCTCCCACTGAGACTCTATACCCTTTCATCTCCATTCTGCAACTGTTCCTTCTTTTTTTTCTTTCCGCCATTTTTATTTTTCTAACTTTTTTTCTTTCTATCTTTTTTTCTTTTCTGAATTTTGCTTATTTCTTTTTCTTTTTCAACCTGAGATTTCTTTAGTAACTTAAATAAAACCAAAGGATAACAACAAGGAATTTAAAAATTTAATTAACTGCAAGTGGAAATAAAACTCAAAGAAATTTTTTCATTAAACTTAACTTGAAATTACAAAATCTACTGAACTTTCTTTTTGAAAACATAAAAGATACAAAGATAAGAGATGGATTGCCCTAATGGCTACATATCATGCCTATTTATACTAATTCATAGTGGTAGGTACACACTAAGCTTCCTTCTTGTCTTCTCTGGTGTGCTTGTTTGCTGAGACATAAAGACTATGTAAACCCTTTGTGCTTCTTTGATCAAATCCAAACCGTTGAGTCTTGTTGGAGTGATATCAACCCTTGAATCTGTTTTTGGCACCCATTTGAGAGGTGGATTGCCAGCTTGTCTTTCTCTGACTGGATATGGGTGTTAGGTACAAGTTTGAGGGGGATTAGTGGGATTGGAGAATGGGGTGGAAGACAAAGGGAATGAAAGGGATGGTGGAGATGGTGATGGGAGGTTTGGAAGGTTGCAGGTTCCCGGGTAGGGGATAGGATTTTAGGTTTGGGCTTTTTGGGAATAATTGGGCCATGGTTTATTTGTGGATCAAGTTAAGGTTTTGGGATGGATTTATTTTTGTTGTTGGGTAGTTTATTAAACATAGGGTCCATTTGGTTGTAAATTGTAACATAGGGACCAAAAATGTCATTTTCTGAAAGTTTGGGGGGCTGAAGTGTAACTTCTCCAAAGCTCATATAAGGACCAAACTTGCCAAGATTGAATAGTACCAGGTCTATCTTGATAATTTCCAAAATTTGGAATTTCAGGGACTAATCTTGCCAAATGTGAAACTTCAGGGACCAAACATGTAATTTTCCAAAACTTTTTACCCAAAAACCATTTTTGATTTATTTTGACTTTTAAAGAGTTTGGGTTGACTTTTCATTAAAATGACTGACTAGGGACTAGTTTTGTAAAACTTTGAAAGTTGGGGGACTGAAACTGCCAAATATGCAAATTTTGTTCGTTTTTTGTTTGTTTTCACTCGTTTTGCATTAGAAACATATAAAATACGATCTTTGGGATTTCCTTCGTATTTTGGTGCGTTTTTGAGTGTTTTTGATCGTTTTGCAGTTCAGCTTTGACTAAAAATGATGAGTATTTACACACTCATCACAAAGCATGCTCAACCAAATTTGCCTTGGCAGAATCACGCGTATAAGTGTTTTTCTGAGCCAGCTTGTTGTCCTCTTCAATACGAAGACGAACAACCAAGTCTTCAACACTCATCTCATTTCGCTTATGCTTCACGTAGTTCTTGAATTCTACCCAGCTTGGAGGTAACTTTTCAATAATAGCAGCAACTTGAAAAGTTTCACTCAAAGTCATTCCTTCAGCATGAATGTCGTGTAGCAAAATTTGCAGATCTTGAACCTGACTCATCACTTTCTTTGAATCATCCATCTTGTAATCCAAAAAGCGTGCTACCATGAACTTCTTTGTACCAGCATCCTCAGTTTTGTACTTACGTTCCAATGACTCCCATAATTCTTTGGCAGTCTTGATCTTGTAGTACACGTTGTACAAAGAGTCAACCAAACCATTCAAAACATAGTTGTGACACAAAAAGTCTGAATGTTTCCATGCTTCTAAGGCTTAAACAGCCTGTTGATTAGAGGATTGACCTTCAGCAGGAGGTTCCACTTGAGGTGGGTTCTCTTTTAAGAACCGCGCAAGGTTCAAAGTAGTGAGATAAAAGAACATCTTCTGTTGCCACCTCTTAAAATTCTGCTCATTGAATTTTTCTGGTTTCTCAGCATGATTAACAACTGTGTTGGTCACTGGCGCACCATGCACAGTAGTAGTCCCAGGAGGAGTAGTGTTTGTCATCCTGAAAATCAAACAGAAACAGTTAAACAAACTGTTGCAAATCGGTATCTACTTGTACCAGATCTGACTCAACGAAACTCTATCTTGGTTTTGATAAATCAATTAATAGAAACTCAATCTTGGTTTCAATAAACTGATTAGAACAACTGCTTAAAAAAAACGTTATAGATCTTTACACCAAATCTGTAAATTAAATCTGTTTAATTAAAACTGATTTTCAAAGAAACTCAACAAGGTTTCGACAGAAAACAGTTTATAAATCTGTTAAAATAATTAATCCGATTTTAACAAAGTGTTTTTAAATTTGGTTAAACTGAATCTGTTTTAAGACTGTTGGAAACAGTGTACACTTTTATTAATAAATCAGATTACAATAAATAATAAAATTAACAGAATGTAAATAATAGAATGAGGATCCGTTTATTATATAGGCTAAACCTATCCTGGTCACCAAGACAAGATATCAGCCAAAATAAACAGATATTCACAATCTGTTAATAATTTTAACACGATTTGATATATTCCATTTATATAAACTGATTCTGTAATAAACTTGTCTGAAAGTTAAATCAGTTTTAAAAATAAATGGAAACTTATCAGAACAAAATCTGCAGCAAAAATTTTCGCACGTAGGCGAGATTTCGGAGCTGCATTCGTGTCCGCAGGTCGCGCGGGCTCGTATGAGTTCAGAAGCTTCGAACTCATTTCCAGAAATCCCACAATCTGCACCCCCCCCTGAGCGCACGTAGGAGTGGGAGCATAGCTCATCTAAAGGAATTTGAAAGCTAGTACAAGGAAATCCTTATAAACTAGTCTCCACTTCCTTCACTAGGCGATGTGGGATGTGTTTTTGTTTCCAAGTTTTGTGTTTCAAGTGTCCCACTTTAAGACACGATATCTCATTCATCTTAGCTCTATTTTGGACATACTTTAGCTCATTGCGAAGCTCTCTTGGAGGAGAACAAAACGCCCCCACGAAACATAAATATATGTAACATATACATACATTAAATTATGTCCAAAGTTTACAAAAACTCAATTGCAAATACCATTTTTCCAACATTAATTGCAAATATTCTAAATATACACAAGAAAAGTTTGGTAACACTACAAAAATTGCAATAGAAAATTAATACTATTGAAAAACTATTAGTAAACAATTATTGTTTATTTTACTTCTTATAGATTTACACGGTGGATATTGGAATTTGTAGAAGAATCAAACACATTGTTTGCACGAATTTGATATTTTGATAATGTTTTCTATTAAAAGGTTTAGCAAATTTATGGTTGTTTTGATTGAGAGAAACGTAGATTAGCATATTTTATCAATAATCTTGTCACACGTTTATTCTATTCTTATCACATGTTTCTCATAAAAAGATGGGATTCACTAAAAACTGAAAATTAAAAATCATCTAGTGAGTTGAGATCCATGAATAACCCATAAATGTCATAAAACCTATCAACCAATCATAGCCACCTATTTATATTTTCCACATTTTTTTTCAAAACAACATATCTTGCAAACGGTAAATCTTCAAGCTACAAAAAAATACCATCGCGACGAGAATTAAATGATCTTTTTATAGATATGCATTGTTATATACTTTCAACGATTTTTTTTTTTTTAAATTTCCGCCCAGAAATAATCATATATGATTCGTAAATATCATATATGATTCGTAAAAAATCATATATGATTCGATTCTTACGAATCATATATGCTTCTTACGAATTATATATTATTCGTAAGAATCATATATGATTTGTTAAAATCGAATCATATATGATTCTTACGAATCATATATGATTTTTCTGGGCGAAAAAAAAATTCATCGAAAAAAAAGTTTGTCGAAAGTATATAACAATGAATGTCTATAGAAAGATAATTTAATTCTCGTCGCGATGGTATTTTTTTTGTAGCTTGACGATTTACAGTTTGCGAAATATTTAAGTTTTAAAAAAAGGGTGGAAGTTTATTTTTTTATTTTGATAAAAAAAAATGAGCGGCTAAAATTGCTTGATGGGTTCTATGATAAAAGTTGAATCTATAAAGAACTTTGCCGTGCCGCGTGTCCACTTCCCAATCTCTTTCTTACCCCAAAATTTAAACGTAAATAACTTTCAAATGATAAACTTTTATTAAAAACCGATTTCACCGTAATTTATAAATTTAATTATCTTTAATTTGATATGCATTATAATATATGAAACACATTTTTTTAAAAACTTTTTAACTGGTTTATTATTTTTTTATTTTATTTTTTAAAATTTTTAGCATTTTCGACTCTAATTTTGTCTAGTTTAAAGGCCGAATTTTGCAAAACTTAAAACATGAAAGTCTTTTTGGCCATTCTTCACCGAGAATTTTGAATTACTCAAATTCGATATGATATGAGTGAGACATCACATGTTAAAGATGAACAATAACTGATGAACGTTATCAAAAATAATTGATGAACATTATTTTTTTTTGAAAACTGCTGAACATTATAAAAAATAACTGATGAACAATATAAAAAATAACTGATGAACGTTATTTTTTCGAAAACTGCTGAACATTATAAAAAATAACTGATGAACGTTATAAAAAATAACTAATAAACGTTGTGCTTTTATTAGAAAATTGATGAACTGGTGAACAATAGTAACTTGAACTGATGAACATTATAAAAAATAACTGATGAACAAAATTAAACTGATGACCAAAAATAACTAATGAACTGATAAACATTATAAAAAATAAAGCAGATCAAATACAAAGTTGTACGGTCCCGATTAAAAAGAGCCTGTTTATAAAAATAGAAGTGTGAATCTTACTTTATACACAAAGATGAAACTAGGGGTGAGCATCGGGACGAATCCCGATCCATCTCGACTAATCCCGATACCGACCACGGGGAAAAACCCAAACCAACTCCCGACCCGATAATGGTCCCGACTCGTCCCGAATCCCGATAATGGTCCCGAATCGTCCCAAATCTTGATTTTGGCTGTGTTTTCTCGGGACCATCCCGACTCCCGAACCATCCCGAATCACGATTACCAGGAAAACGCAAACCGACTTCCGACCCGATTACAGTCGGATTGGTATCGGGAAGGAAGTCGGGTGTCGGGATCGAGACGAGAGTCGGGTGTCGGTCGGGATTGGTCACCCATACATGAAACAAACAAGTCTATTTATAAAAATAAGAGTGATTTTTACCATGATAAGCAGGATGAATTTTAAGTTAAAAAAAAATAAAAATAAAGATAATAATAAAATAAAATAAGCGCGATGAATTTATTTATAAAAAAGGGTTTTGCTAACTAATGCCTACTGGGTAGAGATTAGTGTCTAATAAATGAACAAAATTTTTCTGATTAACATAAAAATACATTAAATTGTGGTTTATTTGAGTGAAAATCAAGTTAAAATATACTAGTAGTAATTTATATTTTATTTAATATGCATTTAATGCATATTTAATATAACTTTGTGTTAATTAAGAAATGTTGTATTTATTTATTAGACACTAACATATGCTCAGTGAGCATTGGTTAGCAAAACTCTATAAAAAAACACCAAATCTGTTACCTGTTATGTGAATCTTACTTTATACACACATGAAACAAACAAGAGCCTTTTTATAAAAATAGAAGTGTGATTTTTACCATGCTAAGCACGATGAATTTTTATTTATATTCTAATCACTACATTTGCCAAGCAATATCTAGAAATTATGTAACAGAATAATAATTAAAACACATGTGCATGGTGCCCATAATCCTTATCTTCATATTGAGTAATCACATTAGGATTTTAAAAATAAATAAATAAATAAAAACTAAAAAAAAAAAACGAACCAAAAAAACCGAACGAAACTAAAAACTAATTGTTCGGTTTTTAGTTTTTTAAAAACCAAAAAATATGGTTCGGTTTCGGTTTTCGTTCAAAAACCGAACCGAACCAATTTTGTTATATAATAATATATAATTAATATCATATGAATAAATAACTAAATAAATCAAATTTATAAATTAAAATTCATTTTTGGGTAGATTTATAATTTATCTTAACGTTTATGTTTATATTCGTGTTTGTCGTGTCGTGTGTTTACTTGAGAATATATCAATAAATATATGACGATGATCATATTATGTGTATGTTTGCATGTGTGTGTCTCATCTGTATATGTGTAATTATAAAATTATGCAATAAACATTATTAATTTATTATACTTTGATTGACAAAAAAAAAAAATTTTAAATAACAAATTTTTTATGTAATGCAAGTTTGTTGGTATAAATTTTTCATGCCCTAATATAAACGGTTAAAAACTGAAAAAACTGAAAAACCGAGCCAAAACCGACAATAAACCGAACCGCCAAAAAACGAACGGTTTCGGTTTTTGATTCTATAAAAACCGAATATTTCGATTCGATTTCGGTTTTAGCCAAAAATCAACTCAAACCGAACCGTACACGCCCCTAATTATAGGAGTTTGTGTTTCTTTTAACTTGTATCATAGTAACACATTGTTAAGAAAATTAAATAAACAAGTGATACTTGTTTTCAATAAGTATTATGTTAGGCATAATATTTTTAACATCGAAAAATGGAGTAAATTGTTAAAGTAATATTTACCTCTTATACGAAACTGATTTATTTTTTTATTATTTATTATTTTTTTATTTTATTTTTTAAAATTAGTGATATATATTGCATTTACGATTGATTATATTTATTTAAAGAGACAAACATCTTTATTTAATATTAAAAAAAGAAAAAGAAAAAGAAAAGAGCAATTATTAATATCAAATAACATTTACTCTCATTTGAAGTACCACATTCACAAAAATAACGTATCACTTTAAGAGCACACAATGCAATAGCTAGGCAGTCCTTCGCCAAGGCCTTTGGCGCGTGCTAAGACCGCACTATGACACCGCCACAGGTATATAGCCTAAAAACTAGTTATTTTTAACCATCGTGAATTGCAAGGTTTGAGTAACAGATACTTTTGTTTGTTCTCTTTCTCCCCCCCCCCCCCCCCCCCCCAAAAAAAAAATAAATAAAAAAATAAAATTGTATAATACCCTCACACACAAATAGTTTACATTTATCATTTTTCAATTTCATTTCCTTTTCATTTCTTACCATATCATCAAAATATACCTCAAATGATTTTTTGCCCCAGTAACATTTTGGGATGTCCCAATCTTCAAATTCATCCTTTTCTTCTATTTTTATGTATGGTACCTTTAAAGCAAGGATTAAGGTAAATTTACGGTAAGAGATTAGGCTAGTCGTATGTTCGGTTTTCTTGAGTGGTAAGAACCTCAAGATAAGAGCATTTACTAAAGCTGGGGTAACAGTTACATACACCTAGGGATTGGTGTGTATAAAAAATGGAAAAGATGAACTTGATCATTCTCATGGAAAACATGTATATTTATAGGGATGCATTTAGGGTTGCGTGAGATTTGTGGATGTGATCCAACGGTTTAGGGAGACCCACGTGAGATTTATCTCATAGAGGAGACAAGAATGACACGCGACAAGATATTCTTTACTCTTTGTGTTATGGGAATCTTTGTACGAGGTACTGTCTATATGTCATAGCGAAATTTCCTCCGCACTACCTTTACGCCAGTAAGGTGTTCACACATGACAATAGCACAATAGCGTTCTGGAAGGACAGACTATCAAGGATGGACCTAGGATTTTCGAGAAAGTTTTGCACACCATAAATAATTTTATGCTTACGTAAAGTTTCACTAAAAATAATAATAGCAAAAATATCGAAGGTTGCACGTACCAAAAAATTGCACTTTTAAAACAAAAACTACACTTCGCGATCTAAAATTAAGTGTGACCCGTGCCACACCCGATATTCATGTAGGTCCGTTCCAGAATGTCATATGATATTAGTCACAACAATCCCAATTTCCTCCATTTGATACCAAATACTATATGACACAAATAACACCTTAACTATGATTTTTAAATTTTTTTTCTCATAAATTTTATTTAATTTGTAAATTTATTTTTAGTGAATAGAAAATTAGCTAGTTTAAGAAAGTGAAAAACAAACTAGTAAATCTTAAAAAGAGTGTTTTGGCTTAAATTATGATAAAAAGAAAAAAAAAATGTGTGTTTGATATGTGAATGAATAAGTTATGCTAAGAGAAAAAGCTCATATAAAAATAGATAAGATCATGAGGCATGATAACTTGTGACAAAGTCTTTTTATACTCCCTCCGTCCCAAAATATAAGTTCATTTTGACTTTTTCAAAGTCTTTTTATTCAGACTTTGACCATGATTATTTTTTTCTTGTTATATAATGGTTAATGCAAAATATATAAATGTGTTTGTCTTTTAAATACATTTTCATTAGTATACTTTTCATTAAGTATTATATAATACGAAAAAATATAATTATAATCAAAGTCGAAAAAGAAAGATTTTAAAAAATTATAAATGTACTTATATTTTGAGACGGAGGGAGTAAATTCTCAGGTTATGAGGCATGACAACTTGTGTTACAAAGTCTTTTATAAATTCGCTAATGTGTTTTTTTTTTTTTTTTTTTTCTTTCTTAATTCCATATGCACTTTATGCAAATCTCCTCGCGTACACTCCAAACCGTAGATACTTTTCAAAGTCTTTTTATTAATGTTTACAAGTTAACAACCAACTTTACTCATACATTACTTTTCAAAAAAATATCTATTTCCCATTATTCTTTAATATATTTCCTCCTTGAGTTGAGTGCTTCCAAGAATTCCTGACTACTGATAATAAAAACAAACCAAAACCCCATAACTAAGTCATAAATTTCCCATTATAAAAACACACCGATAAATTCTACACAACCTGTTGGAAATCACATATTTGTTGCTACTCACTTATTTTATCCTAAAGTTTTCTACATAAAGATAAATCCCATCACAATCACAAACTCCCACAAACTTTAATCATGAAACCAGAAATCAATAGAGAACCAACTTTAACCACCACCCTACTACTACCTGAGTCACACCCACCGGAGAATGATGACGTGGTTGTCACGTCAAACAGCTCATCATTCTCTGGTGCGGTTTTTAACGTGTCAACTAGCATGATTGGTGCTGGGATCATGTCGATCCCAGCAACACTAAAAGTGCTAGGAATAATACCTGGATTTGTAGTGATATTAATAATGGCGGTTTTTGTGGATGTGACGGTTGAGTTTTTGTTGAGATATACTGATCATTCGGTTGAAGCGAGTACTTATGGTGGTGTTATGAAGGACTCGTTTGGGAGATATGGGTTTTATGGATATCAGATATGTGTTATGATTTGTAACCTTGGTGCACTTATTATTTACTTGATCATCATTGGTAAGTTCACAAGTTGTCGTTTTGTCAGATAAACTTAAGTTGATAAACTAATAAACCATCTTATACGTAGTAATAAAGTGCTTATGTCCCAGTAATACACGATTTTGTGTGAGAAGCTAGTCAATCAAGTCTTGCTCAATACACGATTTGTGTTGTATATGTATTGTGCGATCCTTAGTTTCCATTTAAGAAAAAAGAAACGAAAAATAAGCTATATGATATTGTAATTCTTTTTTAGAGATAAGCAGTTATAAACACCCTAATAGAGATGAGCAATCAAACAGTAATAATTAAAACGTATGTACTAGAAATTGTGTTTTTTCTATGTGGGACAAAGAGAATAAATAAGTGATATGCATATCTTATCACTTATTTGTTAATCTAATTGACTGTCAACTGATGTAACAAATAGTTGGCTAGATGTAATAGACATTTGACTAGGTAACGTTTGTTGTGAAATTTAGCATTTTATCTAGAAAAAACATTGTAATCCTAGGTTATTGTTTGATTTTATTTTGCGTGTCAAGAAGCTTGGGGTTTAGTACTTTAGTTGTGTTCGTGTCATTTTCGAAAATGATTCTTATTTAGATAAAAATTGTCATATTTCTGCCTTTCTCGGGAAATTTTTGGCATACAAGTCTGCAATGAACAAAAAATCGAGTTGCTAATTATTTGATCTTCCTATGCAGGGGATGTTTTATCAGGAGACCAATCTGACGGAGTGCTACATACGGGTATTTTACAAGAATATTTTGGATTTCATTGGTGGAATTCGCGTGCTTATGCACTCTTGTTTGTTGTGATCTTCGTAATGCTTCCGCTTCTTTTGCTCCCTCGAGTAGGTTGGAACAAATACAAACATTCCATCTCCTGAACTTTAACTTTTGAGGTCACACTTACTAACTGCTACTAATACTATTACCGTCAATGTTATTTTTTGACAGAGTCGTTAGCTCATGCCTCAGCAATATCGATTCTCTTGGCAGTCATTTTTGTTGTTATCATCTCTGGGATGGCGATTTACGCCATTTTGGAAGGCACAACTCAAGAACTTAGACTTTTTCCTGATTTTAATGATGACTTCTCCGTCTTTAATCTTTTCACGACCATCCCAGTCATGGCGACTGCTCTCGCCTGCCATGTTACTAGTATGAATTCACTATCTATTGCATTTGGTTTACTTGAATTTTTATTAGTATCTCCAATAATTATTTCAAATATCGTGATCAAATACATTGTTAAAAGGTGTTTGGGACTGTTCTTTTAAGAGCTTTTAGTGTTTGGATGTGACTGCTTATCTGTTCATATTTTATAGTTAGAGTGTAATTTTGGATTGCTTATTTATGGGTTTATCTGTTTATATCATAGTTTTCAAAGCAAATAAACAAATTTTAACACCCTATAAATAAGGAATCCCAAACGCCCCCTTAATAAGCATATAAAAAGCTAATTTAAGCAATCCCTCCCAAACGACCTATAAGTAAGCATTTTAGAATTAAACTGTGCTTATATTTGAAGCAGAAAAGTAGTACTCCATGTTATATAAGCACTCCCAAACACCCCTTTCTAATGAGAACAGTTAATTTTACATGGCTTCTGACCATGTAGATATGATTTTAATATGTATCTGTAACTATTTCATATATTTTTTATTTACAGTTCATCCTGTGCGAGCTGAAATAAAAGATCAATCAGACATGATCCCAGCAGTACGAATTTCATTAGTCCTAAGTGTTGTAATCTACTTTGCGGTTGGGTTTGTGGGCTACCTTCTCTTTGGTGATTCAATCATGGCCGATATGTTAGTCAACTTTGACCAAACCTCTAATTCACCTGGTGGTTTGCTGGTCAATGCGATAGTTAGATTAAGCTACGCATTACATCTTATGCTAGTTTTTCCTGTGATTTTTTACACTCTTAGGGCTAACATGGACGAAATGATTTTCCCACGAAAATCCCTTCTTGCCAATGATACTACAAGATTTGTGTCACTCACATGTGTGTTACTTGCCTTCATTTATTTCGTGGCAATTGCTATCCCGAACATTTGGTACTTCTTTCAGTTCATGGGATCGACAACTGTTGCTTGCATTGCCTTCGTATTCCCTGGTGCTATTGTTTTGAGGTATTGCTTCCTTACGAAATATACTTCAAATTTTTTAATCTAGTTAGACAATCAAAATATTTGTCAATCAAAAAGGCTACAACATACTGTGATTGATCTCTTTGGCATACTAACATGAGCTAAATCTTTTTGTTCATAGGGATGTTCACAGGATTTCTACCAAAAAAGATCGGATAATGGCGATAATGGTGGTGATTTTAGCCGTGGTGACTAGCGTTATCGCCATATCCACAAACTTGTATAGTTCCTTTGGGAATACTTCATAGTTTTCATCATTAGATTGAAGTATTGTAATCTATAGAATGCAAGATACCAAACATTGATTGGTAATATTTCATTGCAAATTCCATTGCAGTTCTTTGCTATTAACTATGGTTATAAATCATTGCATACATTTACTTTTAAACCCCACCAGCCATTATTCACCTCACAAGGAATAATTTCGGCAACTTTCCTGACCAGTAAAACACCAACGGGTGTGAGCTCTAAGTTTGAAATAATACTCGTGCTTGTAGGAAAAGATAAAATAATGTACCGTGTGCGCAATACAATCAAATTACATTTTTTTTTTTTTTTTTTATCAGATTAATAGAAGCTCTCGAACATATATAAAAAATCAGGAACAGTATTTTAGAAAAGTGTCCACATTAATCCATTTGCGGATTATTAAACATGTGTGAATTTTTTATTTTATTTATTTTTTATTTATTTTATTTTTCAATTAACTAAATAAAGCCAAATGATATCGATAAAATCCAATCAAATGAGATATTCTCAAATCTCTAGAATGATACCAAAGTGGATTTCAATATTTATAAACGTTTAAAATTTTGAAAATGCACCGTCTTTACCTTTCAAAAGTTGCACCAAACCTCCCCAAGGTCATGATATTGGTGTGTCGGGGATACAACTCATTAAATATCTTGTTAAATGCGGTGTATTTTAGGTGTCGTTTAGTTATAGAAAAAAATTTCACTTTTTTTATTTCTAAATTCATTGAGAATGAAATTATGTTTCTTCTCTAGATAAGAGTTTAGAATTTTAAAAAATCGTTTAGTTGAAGTTATATATATATATATATTTAAAATAATAAGAAGATTACCTCAAATTATGACGGTGGCGCCAACGGTCGGCGGTAGAGGATGACACGAGAGATTAGGGGTAAAATGGTGTATGTGTTTTTTTTGAGTTGAGAAAAAAAATGAGAAAAAAAAGAGAGAATGATAGAATGAGCTTTTCAATTTTTTAGTTAAAATTTAGAAAATAAGTATTTTTATTTTTTTATTTTATTTTTTTTTTGAAAATTGTTGAAAAAAGTGTGACTAAAGGAATTTTCAATTTTTTCATTTTCACATAATTTAAAAAAAAAAATATATATATATTTTTCACCAACTAAACACACTTTTTAGGCTATGATGTCCAAACACCCTACCACCCTCACACACCAACAATTTTACAAATTAATTCAAACACACATATTCTTAACCTCTTCACCACAAATAAATCAAAACACTTTCATTTATTACTAGCATACATCATTTTATGAATCAAGCAGTTGAATTATAGGAGTATTTGTAACCAGCAGTAACTTCTTGTACACGAGTGCACAAATCAAAACCTATATATGCAAATTACATCCCCTTAAAAAAAAAAAAAAAAAGTGAGTAATGGAACATTTAGCAAAGGGTAAATTACAATGTTAATCTCTCAGGTCTAGACGGATTATGAATATAGTCTTCAACTCTTCCAAACTGCGCATGTAGTCCCCAACACAATGTTTTTGCTTCGGTTGTGATCCAAAACCTAACACTTGTTAAAGTTTTGTTAGATGACATATTATCACTTAATATACGAACACCCGTTGACATCTATTTTTACTTAAATCACATTCAAACATCTAAACCCCTGCACAAATTAATATCATGTAGTTTTAGCATATCTTAATGCATGAAAATCTTTATTCTTTTGTTCTTCTATCCGAGTCATCTTTGACGATTTAGAATTGCTTGATCGGGAGCTGCTATCGGTATTGGAAACGTCCTTAGTTCCTCGATTTATTCCGTGGCTCGTAATCCATCATTGGCTAAACAATCATTTGGTTATACCATTTTGGGCTTTGCTCTAACCGAAGCTATTGCATCGTTTGCTGGACCGGATAGCGCATTGCAAATTCAAATCTTTTCTTTTTCTAAATAGCTGTAGCTCGCCGCTTTACAAGGGAACAAAGCTTAGGCGAAAATACAGTAGGTCTCTCAAAAATCAACGCTAAAATAAGGTACCCGCGCAATGCGGCGGCGGGTATCGTTTGATTGTATTTGCGTTATTTGTTTACATGTTTAATTGTCTTCATGATTTATAAGTAGAGATATTAGAGATGGTTAAGCCAAATAATTTTAGTTTGAACAACCAACCGCTTCCCAACAAACTTCCTAACCAACTCGTTTAGTTTGAACAACCAACCGCTTCCCAACAAACTTCCTAACCAACTCGTTTCCTGAAAAATTAATTTTGAAATCTTTTCATAATAAGCAAGAAAAAAGTTTGAATTTAAGCATTTCTAATTATAAAATAGTCTAAAATGCATTATGATATAGTATAGATAGTACAAACTAATTATTCAAAAAGCGTCCTCTTTCTCATATCTTTCAACGCAAAATCTACGATCAATGGCTTTTAGACAATTCGATTTAAATTAAAAAGTAAACTATATGAAAAATGTAACAAAACTTAATCAAATAATTAACAATTTAAGTTAGTGTACAAATAAAAGAACCCAACCAACCTCCCCTGGTTTTATTTTATTACAAAGATTTATAAGAGTTTTTTTACAAAGAAAAGATTAACCAAATGATTACAACTTAAACAATAACCAAACTAGATTCCAAACCACACGATTACAGAGAATGAGACAGAAGACAAAGACGATATAGAGAAGACCGTTGTATCTGCAGATATCGCCACACAAGCGCTCCTTTTTATGTCCAGCTTTAGGTTTTGGATATATACTTCATTTTCACCAAATTGCACTTGAGACCTTTGACCTTGCACTAAAGCCCCTTGACCATAGTTATAACTAACCGACACAAACAAGAAACAACCAAACCAGTCCCTGTACTAGAGGGACAATAATAAACAAGAATGCTTTGTACAGGAAAGGCCCCTGTACATAAACTAAAGTTTGATATCTCAACACTCTCCCTCAAACTTTATGCCCTGAACATATCTTTAAGATTAAGTTTTTGACATAAAACCTTGTGCTGCTACACACACATCCCTTTGGTAAAAATATCAGCAATCTACTGTGTAGTATGAACCTTTATGGTTTGAACTACACCAGTAGAAACTTTTTCTCTAATCAAATGTAAATCAATCTCAAAATGTTTAAATTTTTCATGAAAAACAGGGTTTGCAGCAAGCTGCAGAGCAGATATGTTATCACAAAACATTTCAACTGGTAAAATACCAGTTATGCCAAACTCGCTTAAGATGTTGCAAATCCAAATGACCTCACATGCAACCGAAGCCATGCACCTGTGTTCAGCTTTAGTAGAAGATCTGGATAAGGTTGCTTACTTCTTACTTTTCTATGAAATCAAGGAATCACCCAAAAAAACACAAAAGCCAGATACTGACTTTCTAGTAACTGGACATTTTGCCCAGTCAGAATCGGTATACACTTTCACTCCAAACTGCCCAGTTTTATTAAACTGAACACCACAACCAGGAGAACCTTTAAGATATCTAAAAACACGTAAGGCAATTTTAAGATGTGAAATAAGAGGAGAGTGCATAAATTGACTCAAACATTGAATAGAGTAGGAAATATCTGGTCTTGTATGAGTTAAATATATTAACTTTCCAATAAGTTTTTGATGATTAGAAATATTAGATAAAGGCTTATCTTGAGGACTTTCAATATGATTTAGAATATAGTTTGCAGGCAAAGGACTAGAAACAGGTTTAGCCGCAAGAAGCCCAAACTCATGAAGCAATTCTAGACAATATTTTCTTTGAGATAAGCAAAGACCATTATCATTTCTTAAAACTTCAATTCCCAAAAAATATTTAAGCAAACCCAAATTTTTAATTTGAAATTTACCTTTTAAAAAATTTAAAATTTATCAATCTTATAAATATCACACCCAGTAACTACAATGTCATCGACATACACAAGCAAGGCCATAAAGTTCTTTCCTGATCCTTTAGTAAATAAAGAATAGCTAAACTTACTTTGAACAAAACCATGATCAGTAAGGGCAGCCACAAGCTTAACATTCCACTGTCTGGGAGCTTGCTTAAGCCCATACAGTGGTTTTTTAAGCTTGCAGACTTTGTTTCCATTACCAAAACAGGAGGCATAGTCATATAAACTTCTTTATTTAAATCACCATACAAGAAGGCATTATTCACATCAAGTTGATATAGAGGCCAATCATTTTGAACAGCGATATTGATTAAGATCCTAACAGTAGTCATTTTAACAACAGGACTAAAGATCTCATCATAATCAACACCTTCCTTTTGACCACAACCCTTAGCAACAAGCCTAGCTTTGAATCTTTCAATTTCGCCTGAGGCCTTATACTTAATATTGAACACCCATTTGCTTCCTATAGGTTTTCTACCTAAAGGGAGCTCACATTCAGTCCAAGTATTTTTTTTTCGATAAGGCATTAATCTCAGTATTCATAGCATCAATCCAGTTCCTATCAGTAACGGCTTCATCATAGGAACTTGGTTCAATAGATTTATTTAGAGACACAGAGAAACAATAATTACCAGAACTTAAGTGAGAATATTTAACCACTTTTTCAAGTCCATATTTCTTACTGCTATTAACAACATAGTCATTGAACTTGGCAGGCATCTTAGTATTTCTACTAGACTTTCTAAGATTTTTAGGCTGCTCAACCCCTATGTTCTCATTAGGAAGCAAAACATTTTGATCCTAGTTCCCTGCATCATTATCATTACCAGCAGAATTTAAAACATTTTGAATATTTGAAGTAGTGCCCTCAGAGATGCTTTGATCACCTATGGAAGTTGCAGAACCATCCTCAACATTAGCAGTTTTAGGACTGCTAACAGATTGAAGGGTCATACCTTTATCATTGAGTGTAGCTCTCTTTTCATCATTGGGTCTTTTAGGAAAGTGGTTGTCAAAATCATCAAAAAAGTTCAAGTGATTTAACTGAGACTCTTGATTTAAAACATACACAGTTTCATTTAAGAGTTGAGAGTTCATTTTAAATGGAAAGACATTTCCATAAAAATTCACGTCCCTTGAATGAAAAATAGACTTATCATCTAGACTATAAAGTTTATATGCCTTTTTATCAGTAGAAAACCAATTAAGACACACTTAATAGATCTTTTGGAAAAGTTATCAGAAATATTTAAAACAGTGGCATAACACAGACAACCAAAATTCCTAATATGAAAGAGCTTAGGTTTAGATCCATAAATCATTTCAAAAGGACATTTTCCATTGACAACAGATGAGGGCAGCCTGTTAATCAGATAGACAACAGTTAAAATGCATTCAGACCATATATTCAAAGGAATCCCTCCCTGAAACATAAGGCTCTTAGCAACATTAAGGAGATGTCTATGTTTCCTTTCAGCAATCCCATTTTGCTGAGGGGTATAGGCACAAGTGGTCTGATGAATTATTCCAGTTTGATCAAAAAATTGATGCATATTATTATTGAAAAACTCTGTCTCATTATCAGATTTAACAATCTTAATTTTACAATCAAATTGAGTTTTCATCATATGATAGAAGGATTTAAACATGTCGAAGACATCATCTTTAGTTTTGATAAGATAAACCCAAACACCCCTGGAATAATCATCCACAATGGTCAGAAAATATCTTTAACCATCTCTGATAATGACCCTTTAAGGACCCCAGAGATCAAGATGAATAAGATCACCAACAACAGATGACTTATGTTCACTAAAAGGGAAAGGCTCCCTTGTTTGTTTGGTTCTGTGACAAATGTCATAGGGAGAAACATGTGAAGCAGTGGTCACCTTCAAATCATTTGACCTAGCCTGCCATGTCACAGTGATTTGGAAACATAAGCAATAATATTACAATTAGTACCTACAGTCTGACATACAAGTTGATCAAACAAGTATAGACCACCAGACTCACTACAGTCCCTATGAGTTTGTTTTGAGTTAAATCCTGAATATAGAATTTATTTTCATCAAACCCAACAAACATCTTACTGTCTCTAATCAACTTGTGCACAGACAAAAGACTAACACAGTACTCAGGCACAACCAAAACATCATACAGAACAACATTATTAGAAAGATATAAGTTTCCAATGTATTTAATCTTAGCCAGTGTACCATTAGGATGTCCAACAATAAGGTTTAAGTCTGAAATATCAATAATTCCAAACATATTTTTAGTTGTAACTGTCATGTGCTAGTTTGCCCCTAAGTCTATATTCCAACCCATACTTATGTTGCATATGACAGAATTACCATTAAAAAATTTGTAGAAGTTAATATTAAAGAACACATTACATTTTAGAAAACTTGGCATACCTGCCATCTTGGCTTGAATGTTGCCAGATGGCATATCATTAATGGGTGGCATTAGATTCATCATTTGTTCATTTGTGAAAGAGAGAGACTGAGGAGAAGAGGACTGAGAAGAACTACTTTGAGTAGTATCAGTAGTAACATTAGCTTTAAAACTGGACTTAACACCAGATTTGGAAGAGGGTTTTATATAACCAGGTGGATATCCAATAATGTTAAAGCATCTTTCAATAGTGTGTCCAACTTTACCACAGTTTTGACAAACTAAATTCAAGTTAGGACCTCTATTATTACCACTGGTGTTACCACCAGTGGTACCATTGTTATTAATCCTTTTGTTATCAAATCTTTTAAAACCATTATTAGAACCACCATTGTTTCCAGAATTTGAAAAATTTGTTTTAGAAACAAAACTAGAAGCTTGATTTTTAGAAACAAAAGCAGTTGAAGATGAAGGAATCCCTCTATTAGATTCCTCCCTAGAGACAATAGTAAAAGCATCTTTAACAGTATGTTGAGTTTCTCTAGTTAACAAGCTGCTTCTAATAGATTGATAGACATCATTTAAGCCCATTAGAAATTACATAAGTTTCATAATATCTTTGTGTTTAGACACATATTCTCTAGCAGGACAAGTACACTTAGGAAATTTGGTCAAAATATAAAATTCTCTCCACAAAGAGTTAAGCTTATGATAATATTCAGAAACAAATAGATCTCCTTGTTTAAAACTATGTATTTTCTTCATTAAGTTGAACACAACAGACCCATCTAGTTTATCATAAGTTTCTTTTAATTCAGCCCAAACATCAGCAGCATTATCAAAAAAATTTTGACCCAAATACAAGTCCTCAGACATAGAGTTTAAAAGCCAAGATAAGACAATAGCATTACACCTTTCCTACTGATTAGTCAGTTGAGGACTAGACAAATACTCATCGTTTTTACAAGAACCATCTACGAATCCAGTTTTATTCCTAGTGTGAATAGCTAATTTCATAGGTGTAGCCCAAACCCTATAATTTTCAGTTCCAGTTAATTTCACATATACAATAGTATTGGTTCCAAAATCATTATTAATCAGATGCAAAGGATTACCCAAATCAAAACTACTAATCAAGAGCTCATTACTACTACTATCACCACCAGTCATAATGAAAAATACAAAGATAAGCACAAACAACAGCAAATAAAGAACAATAACAAATTAAGAAAAACAATAAAGTAAAGCAGGAAATAAAACACACACCCAAGTGTAACAAATGCTTAGAAGAGTGAAGTGGGTGTGGCCAGAGCAGGTATCCTTGCCACTCAAGGTAGTAGGTCAAGGAGTTAACCACACTGTTTGCGCCCACTCAACTGAAGCACAGTTAACTTAAAGGAGGAGAAGTGCCTTACAGTGATATTATAAAAAATGGAGGCAGCGGAAGAAACAAGAACCAATAACGAGCAGGATCACCAGAACAACAAATAGCGAATCACCAGATCTAAGAATAGAACCAAACCGGATCAACAATAGAACAACAAACGTATGTTGAATTAGTTAGAAAAAAAGTTAATTTGTGAAACCCCCCAATTTTTAAGACGAAACCCTAAAATTTTAGAAACCTTAGAAAAATTAATTAACCACCCAAATCGACCTGGGGTTCTGATACCATATACAAATAATAAAAAAGGTAACAAAGAACCCAACCAACCTCACCTTGGTTCTATTTTATTTCAAAGATTTATAAGAGTTTTTTACAAAGAAAAGATTATCTAAATGATCACCACTTAAACAATAACCAAACTAGACTCCAAACCACACGGTTACAAAGAATGAGACAGAAGACAAAGACGATATAGAGAAGACCGTTGTATCTGTAGATATCGCCAGACAAGCGCTCCTTTTTATGTCCAGCTTTAGGTTTTGGATATATTTCATTTTCACCAAATTGCACTTGAGACCTTTGACCTTGCACTAAAGCCCCTTGACCATAGTTATAACTAACCTACACAAAGAAGAAACAACCAAACCAGTCCCTGTACTAGAGGGACAGTAATAAACAATAATGCTTTGTATAAGAAAGGCCCCTGTAAATTAACTAAAGTTTGATATCTCAACAGTTAGTTTTGATGATAAAGTAAGTAGTACTGTTTTATTACACTTCCTAAACTTGCAATGTTTTTGTTAATAAATTTTATTCTCTTAGATTACAAATTAAAATAAAAGATATAAAAAATAATCATTGAGTGAATAGAATGGAAGAAATAATGAGATGATAAAATGGAGTAATAGATAGCCGGGGGACTGGGGGAGTGATGGTTGAGTTATTAACAATCATAGTGATTATACTGTTTTTCTTTTAAGGATCTTCAAATTTCGCAGACGACCTTGTTCAATGTCCAGTATTTGAGCATCTAAGAGCTTATTAGATAGATTTTTTTTGACATAAACATCTGTTTAGTAAAAGATATCGTAACCAACTATTTATATTTTCAAGAGAACCATACGTTTATTTATATAAGAGTAAATTACACCGTTAGTCCCTATACTTTTTTTTCAGATTTCATACGACATCAAAAAATGCTAATATTTTTATTTTTGATCCAGGATCGAGAATATATTACGCCGCTAGTCCAAAATCCTGACGGTCGTTATTTTTGGTCTTTATCTCGCTCACATGCCAGGCATATGAGGATGCACAATTAGGTAGGTTGGTCTTTTCAGTATTTTGTCCTTTAATGCATTTTTTCATTTTTACTTTTTTATATTTTATTAAATGGGTCCCACACCTCTTTCTTCTACCTCACCACTATTTTTCAACCTATATCCTTCTTCACCACCGTCAACCATCACCACCATTATCATCAAATTAACGCTAAAGAAAAATGCAGTGTCAAGCATCTTTACATAAGATGAACACGTATTTGAAAAAATTACACTGTGAAATAATGGATATTCACAAAAATTAAACGTAAATTACTACTATCATTGCCTTAGTATACCAAAATCTACATTTGATACTTTATTTAACCCCTTTTAACCCCTACTACTACCTCGCTTTATTTGTTTTAACCCCTCACTATTTCCATCATTAACCGCCACACCAGATTTGGATTAGTCCGAGTGAATATTGTTCCCGGCGGTGGTTAAATGGTGGTTGCCGGCGGCGGCAAGCCAGATCTTTTAACCCCTCATGATCTCCACCAATTACCTCTCTAATTCTTCTTATTTGCCCTTACAATTACAAAACCACCATAGTTAATCACCATTATTTTTTTCAACACCAGGTGACCATATCCTTTTACGATTAAAACTAAACATCTTCCAAATGGTTAACGTACCATCACTCTACAACCGGCCAAGCATGACTTTGCCGCCACAACATAGTGAAAAAACCTACTATATAATTAATCAAAATGAAGATAGATATTCACTAAACAACAAAGCCCACTTCAAAAATCAATTAAAAAAACGAACCCTAGCTATCAATTCACCAAAATAAATAAAAAATATCGAATTCATTAGTATTGTTATCTCAAAGGTGAATGATTGGCGACTGATAAGGCGAAAAGTGTACTGCTTTTAGGGGGTCATTTAAGCCCAAATTCGAGATTATTTGATCAATTATTGCCCTAAATCATTCCTTTTGTCATTTTAGGTACTTTGGAGAAGAAGTCTGGAAAAGGAAGCATTTTGGACGTTTTTGTAGCGAAAATATGAAGAAAACGACAAAGTCTCTAAATCATGCTGAAATTGGTACTTGACGGCGTCAAGAATTGTACGTGACACCTTCACTCATTGAAAAAGAGGTGGATAATTAATACACGAGACGCGCCAGAATTTTTTTAAAATTTAACACGTGACGGCGTCACCAAGGTCGTCACGTTCAATTTACAAAAGACGGCCAAGAAGTGATGGGACGGCGTCAGATCTGGATCTAGGTAATCCGTGGAGTTTTATGGCGGCGAGTTGACGGCGTCAGACCCATAACGTAACGCCGTCAGAGCCAAAAATCTATATATAGTTTTCTATTTTTCATTTGTAAAGAGAGGAGAACTTTGGGAGAGTTTTGGAGAAAACCCTAGTACGAATTTTACCTTTCTTGTAAAGGTTCCAAACCCTTGTTTCATCTATGTTTGATTAAAGATAATTCTTCCAATAATCATTCAATATATCTATGTGTTGTTTGATTCTATCTTATGCTTGTCTTTACTTTAACATGCTAGGCTAGGTTTTCTTTGTGTTTGCTTAGATATAATGAAACCTAGTTATTGAATATTGGTTAGTTGTTTGTTTATAACTGTTATAGATGAATGATATCGATGTTAGGCTTAAGAAAACTGACAGACTTCCAATTGGTAACATGCTTGAACGTCTTAAGAAACATGAATCAGATGTGTACTATGATTAATTGGTTATATTTAATGCATAAGTAACTACTAAGGAGGCCATGTTAGGAGCTAGTTGTCGGCTCGACATAGGAAGAGGTAGGAGCTTATAGAGTTAAGGAAGATCATACACGGCCCTGCGAATGGTATTAAGGAATATAACCCGTCATCCATGCAATTGTAACAAACTAATCAACTAGTAAAAGATATATAGGAGTAGTGAAATCTAAGTAAATACGTTTTTCTCATTATTGTTTTTTTCTCCACATTTACTTTCATGTTATTTTATTTTATTTTTATTGCATTTGTAGTTATTTGGGTTAGTTGACTAGCAACTAATTCCGCCCCTTCTTCCAAAACCCGAGATTTTTACTTGCTTTCCATAAAATATAAAAATACAAAAAGAATCATCCCTCACCTGTAGACCTAGTTTAATTAAGTTTTAACCCTAGCGAACACTATTCTTTGAGTTGAACGATCAATCCCCCGGTACTTTCCACTACGCTATACTACATCGGTCAGGTACATTGCCTGGTAGGGATTGCAAGCTTCTCATTATCCCTTGAGAGGTAAAACCTTTTACAAGGTTGCAAAACCACGCATCAAGTTTTTGGCACTGCAACCTTGGGAATAGTTATTTTCTAGGTTGAAATTTTCTTTTATTAGGTCTACTTGCTAGATTCCTCTCTAGTGAGATTTTTATTTTTATTTTTATAGGTCTTCTTTAGTCTATCTTTTTCTCCGTTCCTTTGTACGTAACCATTGCCATCCACCATCATGGAAGGTGGTAATCTCTTTGACCCCATCAACCCACCACAACAAAACCATCCACAAAACCAAACCAACCTCCTAGACCCCAAAATTTAGGAGAGTACTCTCGTCTTAGCAACCAAGGCTATCGAAACACCATTGAGCTCACTCAAGGAGCCAATGCGTCTCCCTTGCGATTTGACACCATCTAGTTGGTGTAAAGCGGATGTGCATTCCATGGACTTCGTTCAGAAGATCCTAATCAACATCTCAAGGATTTCCTAAAAATTGTTGATTTCATAGACCTTGATGTTGAAACTCGAAAGACGAACCGGTTGCGTCTCTTCCAATTCTCTCTACATGACCAAGCTAGTCAATGGCTTGAGCGTTTACCCACGGGATCCATCACCTCTTGAGATGATCTCACCACTCATTTCCTTGCTCAATTTTTCCCACCGGGGAGAATTACCAAGCTTAGAAATGACATCTTGATGTTCCAACAACGTCAAGGTGAAACTCTTTATGAAGCACGGACTCGTTTCAAGGACTTACTCCAAAAAGTCTCTCATCATGGCATAGATCTTTGGATCCAAGTCCAAATCTTCTATGACCACATCAATCTCTGCATGAGGCAAACCATTAACCAAGCGGCCGGTGGTAAGCTACGTGATCGAAGTGCGGAAGAATCATGGGAACTCATAGAAGACCTTGCTCTCTATGACAACGAAAGTTGGAATGATCCCCGTTATTTGAGCAAAACGGTCAAGGAAATATCTTTGCCTTCGAACAATTCAAGCACTCCCGACCGTAGGATCATGGAACTTGAAGACCAAGTCAAGTTTCTCATGAAATCTTAGGAGGCTCCTTAAACTTCAAGCCAAGTTAACAAAATCACTTCTTCATGCGAATTATGTAGTGGTCCTACGAAGCTTTTAAGGAATTCACCTCCTCATGTACCAAAAAAGCGGAGGATAAGTGGCTCACCACTAATCGTAGGCCTCGGAATTTCAGCGAGGCTTACGAAGTTTGGAAGGATAGGCCAAATTTCAGAAAGTACCAGACTCGGAGTGTATCCTTCAATGACTCTCCCCCACTCACATGGTCCGAACATTATCCACCTCAAAACACACCAGAGCAGAGCTGTGAAGAAACACTTCGGAAGTTTTTTATCTCTCAAGAAATACGGCTTTCCATACTCGAGAATCAACTTAGTCAATAGCAAGCCGATATGGATAACAAGGTTGGTAACCTGTTGAATACTATCAATGAACACATTGCTAGTGAATTGGCTCAAGCTGAAGAGGTCAAGTCCGTCACTATCATTAATCATCCTCCCTCACAAGTAAAAATAAAGAGCCGTAGTAAACTCTTTAAGCACATATCACCAAATGGAAAGGAAACCAGGAACCCTTCTTACCCCTCAGGACCGATCCACTTCGTGAACACCATCACCACAATGCATGCTCCTAAACCTGATAAGAGCCAACGACTAACTAGGAATGGGGACCATGAAGCGGAGAGTAGAGCCCCCGAGAAGGAACGTGATGTGACTAAGGACCCTGTAGACTTACCCAAGAACTCCATCATACAAGGGTCGAGCGAGAGGAAGGAATTGGAAGAAGAATCTAAGGGGATTAAGGAAAATCTGATATTTGTGGATAATTCTATTATGGAAGAGCTCGATAAAGGCACGGTGGGGTTCTCTATTGGATTAAGGAATAGGATAGGGGAAGGCGACTCCCATGTTTTCAGGATCTCCTGCACCACTAGAAAAAATCTTATACTTGATGCCTACGTGGATCCTGACTTCCCAATAAATGTAATTTCTCTCTCCTTTTACAACGGCGCCTTCCCTGAACAGGTTACGTGTAAGGGATTCAATCTCGGCAGGATAGTCAAAAGGTTACCAATTACGATTGGAGGATTCACCTATGACGTTGATCTAACCGTGATTGATGACATGGACTCATCTATGAGCCCAACACTAGCTAACCTCATTCTCAGAAAACCGTTCATAAAAGAAACAGGAGTGGCCCTAGATGAAAGCGATGGTAGTGCATTATTTACTAATGGTGTAAGGAAAGTGATTTTTTGGGAGAGTAGTGAGGAAGTGTATGAATACCAAGCATCACTTGAGTGTAATACAAGGGGATTACAAGGAGGAACGTCGGGAAAGATAAGGCGACATGATCCGAATAACCTAAAAATCCCTTGTATGATCGGTCATAAGCATTTCCATAATGTTTACATTGACATGTGTTTACCCAAGAATGTTATGTCCTTATTTCATTATAACAATATCTGTCGATAGGGGTTAATTTATAAAAGAGAGAATGTTGTCGGCAGAGATCATGAAGTGCAAGTGTTTGTAGGGAATATGACATTCACAATGGACTTCACAATCGTGGACAACATCTAAGATTATATCGACCCTAGGCTATCCCAGGTTGTTTTCGGGGCGCCCTTTTGTGAGATCACTAACCTAATGGTTGACAAATGGAACGGGATCATGACTTTCACTGATGGGATTAGGAGAATCTCATACCAAACACCATACAAGATGAAAGATATCGGAGGAATAGACTATGACGGGCTTGATAAGTTAAATTCCCAACTTGTTTTATGCGATGATGATATCCGGAGGGGGTGTAAAAACACCTTTGACTTGTCATGTGGGTTCTTTAAGGATGTTAGTAAGCTTAGTTCCAAATATCGGGATGAAATTTTTGAGTTTGAGGACCTAAAATACCTGCACTATGAAAGTGATTCCGATAGGGATTTGGAGGGTGACCTAGAGAATGTGACCAGCGACGAGGTCACGTAATATCCCGTGACCTTGAGTCTAGCTATAAGACTTGTAAATAAAGAAAAGCGCTTCTTGGGAGGCAACCCAAGTTTTATTTGTTTTATTTGTTTGTTTGCTTTTATTTGTTTCCGTATGCGTGTTTTATTTTTATTGTTTGTGGTTCATGTTTCAAAATAAATTGTGAAAATGCTTTATCTTGTTGTTTAACTTTGTCTTAACTTCATATAAAGGTATTTTGTAAAAGATAAGTGTAAGGGAAATCTAAATTTGTTCTAAGAACGAGCTTGAACATGAATCACAATGATATTAAATGAACGTGCATATTAGTAGTTTGAGTCAAATGCTTGTATCGAGTCATAATGATGTGTTGCAGGAATCCCAGGAATTAAGGCGTGAGTTTTTCCAGAAATTTTCTGGAAACTTAACAAAAGATTTCTGTCAGAACACTCTAACGACGTCAGGGTTATAACCTGACGACGTCAGGTGTAAAAATCTAAAAATTTTTGCGAGGTTTGTTTTTCTACCGGAGTCTTAGAATTTTTATTAATTCTTTAATTTTATAAACTCTAGGAAATCTGTAAACATTCATTCCACAAGCATTATATCTTAATTTGCTTTATAGGATTTTAGTATATATAGATTACCGCTGATTTTACGCGAGGTTTGCCTTGATTGTTTTCTCAGGTTTAACAGGTTATATTGGACAAGAAGATGATTTATATTTCTGGAGGGAAGCTTTCAACGTTCATTTTCTTGGAGGCGGATCTAACCTTGTTACCACATTATCCACACCGAACGAATCAGGAGAGTATTTATTTCATTCTTTTACCTTCATTACATTTACATCCTTTTTATTGAACATTCGGGACAATGTTCAGCCTAAGTTTAAGGGGAGGGTAAATGATGATACCTTAGAGAATGCAATTGCACTTGATTTTGTTTGTTTGATAGTAGGTGTGTAATAAAACTAAGAGAAATACTTTTTAGGGCAATTTTAGCGCCAAATTTAAACTTTTTTACAACATTTAGGAGTGAAGCTTTGGCCTTAATAAGCGTCTCATTGATAGGAGTTGTATGACTAGCACAAAAACCGTACCACTCAAAACATTTCCACCCCAAATATGTGAGGTTCGCCTTCAGATCTTTAGGAAAAAAGCATTCATTATTGGTGCTTATGAGTGTACCGGTAGCATTTATATTCTAGAACTTGCGTTAGTGATGCACCCCGGGACTTTTAGTGAGACTACATTCATGTAGTAGGATTTACTACATGATAAGAGGCATTAGGATCACCCTTGTGTTAAACCCGTATCGTAAATAAAGTCATAATTATTTGACTAATAAGTCAATTAATTTTTCCCACACCTTTGCGATGTACTCATTTTTAGTACACGATACCCCTAGTACACCCCTCCGAGCCTATCTTTTTCGTTTTTAACTTTAAGCATTTTACTTAAAGAAAGAATTTATTTACAATCCACCCCAAATGTACACCCAAATCGCCTTAGCCTTCGGTGTATGCACTCAACTTTAGTGCATTATTGTTATATGTTTAAACCCTTAGTTAATTGTCTAATTGATTACGTGGTTGATAAGTCGAGTCATATCTTGTACATATTGTTTTGGGACGATTGGGACTCATGGGTAAAAGTACTAATGTTATGGAGTAATGGGGAAGAACATCGATTATTACCCCCAAATGTGCGTTAGTCTTAATGAGTACTCCAAGTGTTTTGATTATCTTAATTCGAGTCATTAGAATAGTTGATTGTAAAGTATGTAAAAATTCAAGTGTAAGTGGGATGTAAATCTCCTATGATGTATTATTTCGAATGGTAGGGTAAGAGTGTATGCAAAAAAATAAAAAAAATAAAAAAAATAAAAAAATCAAGAAAAAGAAAAAAATAGAAAAAAAAAACATACGGACTACCATCCCGTTTCCTTTTATGTTTCTTTTTATTTTTTTGTAATTTTCATTAGCTTAAGTCGAGTCGAGTCTTGGTTTAGCAACGCCATATTGTACATGTAATTGACCAAGATAATTAACTCGCCACCAGTAAAGATTGCCTCTATCCAACAAAACCGTGTTTATCATGTCCATACACTTCACATTTTAACCCTTTTTAAAAGACCTCTTTGATAGTTTATCCTAGGTGCTTACGCCAAGTGGTGGAGGTTTGATCCTTTCCCAAGCCTATGGTAATCTATTTGCTATGACAGGTAGTGAGAAATGTTTTCTATTTTCATATTGTGATATATACTTTTATTACACCCGAGAGATCTGAGTATCTAAACACTATTTATGAGGTGCTTCTGTGTAATACTCCGTAAAATCCCAGGTCATTTATTAATGCTAATTTTCGAAACTATTCTAATCTAGGCCATTTTTGCGGGCTAATTTAAAATTTTTATATGACACACTGTTTGTTTGATACCCGATTACTTTGATCACCGTATGTTTGTCACCTGGTATCACCTGATTGTCACTCTTGGATGTCACCCAATGAGGTTAACACCGGTAACTCCCACTTGTGACCCGACACCTTGAAAAGAAACCGATATATATATATATATATATATATATATATATATATATATATATATATATATATATATATATATATATATTATGAATTATTATCACACTATGTATATATATAAGTATATGTACCTAGGAACGACACCGTTTATGAGGACTACATGAATCGACACCAACACCGATACCGAAACTAAAGTTACGAGAGCACTAGTCACCGACACTATAATTTTTTTCATGATGGGCCGTGTATCACTTAAGCCCAAGTCTCTTATTTTTTTCTTTTGCTCGCTTGTCACACCCCCAAAATCGGGTCCAGCGGAAGCATACGTGTAGCTGGGGTGTAACTCAATTGGTATTACAACACTAGTTCAAAAATGGTTTTTACTTTAATCATTTAGAATAAAATCGTTTAACCAAAAATATTGAATTTACATCGTTAAAAGTAGTGCGGAAGTAGGCCCTTAAAATAGTTTAAAACGGTCCCCATAAAAATAATCAGAGTCTTCTATAACCATGCCATGCCCTGCCAAAACCTCCTGTAGCGTGCCATAGATTAAAACCTGAAAATACATGCTAAAGTGTCAACACGAGGTTGGTGAGTTCATAGAGTTTGTTTAACAAATAATGCCTATAGAGAAAAGATCGCCCAGCAAAGGCATCGTAAATCCACTCAGTTCCAAGTCCCGCCATAAGAGACTTGTAACCTGTGTGTTCACAACCCACTGCCAAATATGTTATAGTCTACGGAAACAAAAGTAATATGTGGACTAATAATCAAAGATAAGTGTAGTTTGACCAATACATTTGGTTACGTGACCAATTCATTTGGTTATGTTACCCGTACATTCGGATATGTGACCCGTTCATTCAGTTAAGTGACCCGTACATTCGGATATGTGACCCGTTCATTCGGTTAAGTGACCCGTACATTCGGATATGTATGTACATAGTGGTGAAGCTAGTTCATTTGGTTAAGTGTGCATCGTAATGGAAAAGACTTGGGTCCGAAGATAAAAGATTAAGTGTGATGCAAATGAATATACACTACATTCGAATGAGTAAGAAATTCATAAATGGAGCAAGTAAATGTTTGACTAAGCATGTAGCAAAAACCAATTAAATCAAGTATACATTTAGATGGAAACGAGCATGTATTCTCCCCCAAAACCGTTATAAAACAAGTTAAAATAGTAGGAGCTATGACTCACCTGGAGCGATAGCTACGATGACAAAGTGGATACAGTGAAATGAGGCACGATCACTAACCGCAACCTAATATGAGTAATAACGATCTACTTTAGATCATGACGTGATGTAATGAATGTACATGCACATGATACCCATACCACTCGTGACTTGGAAATACTTGTTATTGTCATAGTAAAATAGTTTCCATACTTAGGAAAATAAGTCCAAATATAGAAGTATATAACTTGTCGTAGTATATCGTATAAAAATGTTAGTGTTATATTCCTCATCTTGAAAACCATATAATAGTGTCTAGTAGTCGCGTAATAAACCTTGAGTCGTACGTATTTCGTTAATTAAAAATAAACTCCTTGAATAAGAAATCTAGAAAATATATTATTTAGTACGTAGTTATATTATTTTCTAGTAGTGACTATATATATATATATATATATATATATATATATATATATATATATATATATATATATATATATATATATATATATATAGTTCTGACGATTTTAAAACATGTATAACTTGGTCGTTTTAAGCTCATTTTACTCGTTCTTTATATCCACGGATTCGTTTTAGTATATACTAATATATTTTTGATAACTCGGCTCCTCTAGGTTACGTTTAACGCTTCTATTTGTCCGTCGAAAATTTCCAAACAGCATGCAGTTTTTCAGGAAATAGTTTTCGTCAATTAATTTGCAAAAATCATAACTTCTTCGTTATAAGCTCGTTTTAATCCGTTCTTTCGCCTAAAGTTTCGTTTTTGAAATTATTTTCTAAATCTTTGGTCAAAAATTACCCCTGAGTTCCTGAGTTTCCCACGTTTCCAAAATAGGGACAGTAGGTATATATATATTTTCCAAAATCATTTTCTTAGTTTCAAACTTGTTCCAACTTCAACCAAACCACTTTCAATCACCACAAAACTAGTCTAATCCTACCATACACCTTCTTAGGGTGTCATGGGTTCCTAAACTTCATAAACAAAGTAGATCTAACAAAGATCTAACAATAATCACTTTCTAAGGTTCAAAAGTTAAAAGTTTATAAAATAAAGTGGTATAAATAACATATGCATGTAGATCTAGTATAAAAACCATATGAATCTTGTATAAACTTGGAAAAATTATAAAAATGAGTTTGATATACTTACTTCAAAGATTGGAGAGTTTTGGAGGTAAAAACCTAAGTAAACCTTGAGTTTATCTTTCAAAACCCAAAAAGGAATACAAACTATACTTAAATGTTACTAGATCTTGAAAAAATGAGGTGTCTTGCTTCTTGTGTTGTTGTTGCCGTGAACCAAAAGAGAAGAGAAAAGAAAGATGAGTTTCTTGTAGTTGTGGTGAAAATGAGAAGAGTTTAGTGAATTATTGTTGTGATATGTATATATATATATTTCATGTAAAAATATCTATGACACATATAGGAGTTAGTAGAAGGTTTTCAAACATGTAAGAGGATTTGTATGGAGGGGGGGGGGGGGGGGCGGCATTAATGAAGGAAGGATGAAAACTTGGACAAATAATTGAGTTAGTGGTATAAGGTGTAAGTTTATGTCTTCATTTGAAATTTTAAGGTGTACCGGGTACCGGGTTAACTAAAAATAAATTTTAACGGAGTTAACCGGGATAAAATAAAGTTGTAAAAATTATAAAAGTAGGTTGGATATAAATATTGAGTGTTTGGTTAATCGTCGTTTAATTTCTATGAAAACCGTCGTAATTAAATTAGCCGTACGATACGAAATAAATAAATTTCCAAAATACCGGGTAAATTAATATTATAATTTTTATATTATTAAAATGAATATAAAAATATATTGGGATCATAGTCGGGAGTGTCGGACGTGCTAGTCACATTATTGATCGTTTGTTAACGTTTATATAGAAATAATTATACGTAAAAAGTCAATTATACCAAAAGTATTAATTTAAATATCCTACGAGTGGAATAATATGCAAGTGTCATAATGATGATATGCAGACTATTTCTAGTCTATATGAAGTGTCCCAAATGATAATGCATGAATTCGCTCCTGAACCAATACGGTTATGCGAATTTGAATACTCGTAAACTAAATTTACGATGACATGAGTAATGCACATGAATAGTGGTTTTCTCTCGGAAATGAATAGTGTCAAGTGAATAGTAAAATTTCTGAACGCTTCTCAGAATATCAAATTGACCTCAAAAATGATGAATAGTACAATGATGAATAGTAGCCTGTGAATAGTAAATTGTCGAGGTTTGGAAAATGACCGGAAATTACGAGTTGTGACAGTCTTCCCCTCTAACAGGAACTTCGTCCCGAAGTTCAGTTTGTGTTGGTCTCTAGAGTGGTATTGGTGAAAAGATGATGATATTTATCGTGTAAGCTACTGGGCTCTAATGGGAGTTCAAGTCTGTAGGCCACTAGAACCATACTGTCTGAATCTCGGGTTTATCTTCCCAAATTTTTCTTAATGGTATCATGCCTTTCCTAGGCAGAACTTTCAACATAATCCTGCCATTAACTTGAAATTCTAAGGGTTTACAACTTATTGAACTTGTAACTGATTCTTGACTCGTAAGAAATTTCTGGTTATTTCATGAATGCCTACTGGACTAGTGAGTTAGGCTTTTCTAAATTTTGATCCGTCAATGGATGTTGGCACTTCGACCATAGAGTGCACCAAATGGTATAGTCTCTACGCTCGCGCGATAACTATGGTTGCAACTGAATTTGATTTATGGTAACTGGTTAGTCCAACTATTTCTAAAGTCAATCACTCATGCTCTGAGCATATCTCCCTATGTTTGAATCGTTCTCTAATTCTGACCATTGGTCTGTAGATGATATGTGGTGTAGTTTTTAAAGGAATCTTAATGAAATCGCTAGGAGTTTGCGGTGATAAAAGATAGAATATTCATTAGATCGGAATTTGTTAATAGTACATGAAACTTATACGATAGAACGTAGAATTAAACACAAAAGAAACACAACACTAGAGAGTTTAGGCTTTATTTATATACAAGGTAGGAGTTCTCTTTTTAACATTGACATTGTTGTTGTTTTCCTGACGAGCTTCGCATTTCAACGAACTCTTCCTCCATTCTGGTTCCTCAACTCTGGGAATTCACTCTTGAAGTGTCCAATTACTCCACACTCATGGCAGGTTACCGTGACTTTCTGATGCATTACGAGGGTGGGAGTCTTGCAATCCTTGGCTTTGTGTCCGACCTTTTGGCAGTTTCCACATTGAGTAGGGCAAGGTCCTTTGTGATGAAACTGACACTTGTTGCACTTAGGTAAAGTACCTGCATATCCTTTCTTTTCACTTGGCTCCGCAACGTAGGCCCTAACCACTTCATGTTGTTTGTTTGGCTGCCATACTTGATCGTCTCTTTGGTTGTCATCCATTTTCCTCTTGTTTTCGTTGTTGTTGTTGACAGTAGTTTCTTGCTTCATCACTTGAGCCATAAGCTTTTGAGACATTCTGATAGCTTCCTCCAACGTGTCTGATTTAGAAGCAATTACGTTCCCACTGATGTTGCACGGTAGTCCACCGATGAAATTTTCTAGCAGCTTTTCGTTATCTGGAACCATAGTTGGACATAGCACAGCCAACTCCTGAAACCTTCGGATATATGCCTCGATATCATTACCTGCTGTCACTAGCTTATAAAACTCTGTTTCCAACTTCTGCACCTCAGTACGAGGGCGAAACTTATCAGTCATCAATTTCTTGAATTGCTCCCAGGTGAGCTTGTAGGCATTTTCCATACCCATCGGTTGAGCATAAGAATTCCACCATGACATAGCTTCATCCAAAAGCATACCAGTAGCAAATTTTACCTTGCTGTCATCAGGACAGTTGCACATGAGGAACACATTCTCAGTCTTTTCGAACCAGCGAATCAAAGCAACCGCTCCTTCAGTGCCCTTAAACTTGATGGGATCACTAACCTTAAAATTCTTCCAAGTACATTCGCGCTTATTATCGGATTGTCCATCTGTCCCTGTCTGTAAAGCGGCCTCAGCAGCCCTTGCAGCTACCTCAGCTCTCTCGATCTCTAGAGCTTCGGCGATACTATCCTTAACCAATTTCCGAATAGCAACAGGTGTCATAGTTGGAGTAGCTTTAACTTTCCTTGGCGGCATAGCTCTTCAAAACGAGAAAAGAAGGGTGAGACATAATTAAGATGTTTCCTAGTAGTAGATGTTCGAGAGCGGATTATCATAGAATGAAAGGTTGATGTTGCGATATGACGAGTTGACGTGGTTCGAGTGGTTTTGTGATATCCTGAGATTTTCGTTGATTTTTAAATGGTCATAATGTACCTAGGGATCCTCCTTATATATGGTATAGAAAGTCTTTCCTAAGGAGGTCATTGCTAATACTCACTTATCAATATTGGGAGTAATGAGTGATGAGTGACATAGGAATCTATAGAGTGTCACCTAATTCCTTATATATATATATGGGGATGGGGAAAAGGAAATGATAGTGATGGTGAGAAGGGAAAAGACTGTGACAAATGCGACAAAACGAGATTGTGATAAAAGAAAATGTAAGTGTATTGTGCATCAATGTGAAGATTCATGAGATGAAATGGCCAGTTAACCTGCTTCCAATCGGTGGTTCACGAAGTGATGAAAAATATGAATGTTCCGACAACGAGAGTGTATACACACACACACACAAATGAAACATTTCGAAATTGAGTAGAGAATTCAATCCAGACAAAATTTTATTATAACCATTCTCAGTGTTGCAAAATTCATTTCTGAGTCGGATATAGGTAGTCAGCCTATGTCCCACTATCCCGGGTTGAATATAGGTGACTAGTCTATATTCCACCGAGGTTCCATGAATTTTGAAATACTCAGCTCAGTTATACTAAGACTATGTCCTTCACAAATACCAAGACGTTCAGAAAGACTAAGGCAGGTGACCAAACTCGAGGTCAAATGGTGAAGCTATGCAAGGAGAAGGCGTAACATGAGGCGCATAAGTTATGTAAGCATACTAATAGGGAAGACAATTATAGTAATCAACTAGAATAAGTGAATATAATATACCAGATAATGAGACACAAATCTCATCACCTAAGTCAGCAACAAACCACAAGTGAGGCATCATCTTGGCAGACAGGCACGTGACGGTCATAGGGTTAAGTTTTCATAAAAGTAGCTATAGTCTAGGTTTTAAAAACACTTAGTTCGCTATAGCCAAAGCTCTGATACCAATCTGTCACACCCCCAAAATCGGGTCCAGCGGAAGCATACGTGTAGCTGGGGTGTAACTCAATTGGTATTACAACACTAGTTCAAAAATGGTTTTCACTTTAATCATTTAGAATAAAATCGTTTAACCAAAAATATTGAATTTACATCGTTAAAAGTAGTGCGGAAGTAGGCCCTTAAAATAGTTTAAAACGGTCCCCATATAAATAATCAGAGTCTTCTATAACCATGCCATGCCCTGCCAAAACCTCCTGTAGCGTGCCATAGATTAAAACCTGAAAATACATGCTAAAGTGTCAACACGAGGTTGGTGAGTTCATAGAGTTTGTTTAACAAATAATGCCTATAGAGAAAAGATCGCCCAGCAAAGGCATCGTAAATCCACTCAGTTCCAAGTCCCGCCATAAGAGACTTGTAACCTGTGTGTTCACAACCCACTGCCAAATATGTTATAGTCTACGGAAACAAAAGTAATATGTGGACTAATAATCAAAGATAAGTGTAGTTTGACCAATACATTTGGTTACGTGACCAATTCATTTGGTTATGTTACCCGTACATTCGGATATGTGACCCGTTCATTCAGTTAAGTGACCCGTACATTCGGATATGTGACCCGTTCATTCGGTTAAGTGACCCGTACATTCGGATATGTATGTACATAGTGGTGAAGCTAGTTCATTTGGTTAAGTGTGCATCGTAATGGAAAAGACTTGGGTCCGAAGATAAAAGATTAAGTGTGATGCAAATGAATATACACTACATTCGAATGAGTAAGAAATTCATAAATGGAGCAAGTAAATGTTTGACTAAGCATGTAGCAAAAACCAATTAAATCAAGTATACATTTAGATGGAAACGAGCATGTATTCTCCCCCAAAACCGTTATAAAACAAGTTAAAATAGTAGGAGCTATGACTCACCTGGAGCGATAGCTACGATGACAAAGTGGATACAGTGAAATGAGGCACGATCTCTAACCGCAACCTAATATGAGTAATAACGATCTACTTTAGATCATGACGTGATGTAATGAATGCACATGCACATGATACCCATACCACTCGTGACTTGGAAATACTTGTTATTGTCATAGTAAAATAGTTTCCATACTTAGGAAAATAAGTCCAAATATAGAAGTATATAACTTGTCGTAGTATATCGTATAAAAATGTTAGTGTTATATTCCTCGTCTTGAAAACCTTATAATAGTGTCTAGTAGTCGCGTAATAAACCTTGAGTCGTACGTATTTCGTTAATTAAAAATAAACTCCTTGAATAAGAAATCTAGAAAATATATTATTTAGTACGTAGTTATATTATTTTCTAGTAGTGACTATATATATATATATATATATATATATATATATATATATATATATATATATATATATAGTTCTGACGATTTTAAAACATGTATAACTTGGTCGTTTTAACGCTTCTATTTGTCCGTCGAAAATTTCCAAACAGCATGCAGTTTTTCAGGAAATAGTTTTCGTCAATTAATTTGCAAAAATCATAACTTCTTCGTTATAAGCTCGTTTTAATCCGTTCTTTCGCCTAAAGTTTCGTTTTTGAAATTATTTTCTAAATCTTTGGTCAAAAATTACCCCTGAGTTCCTGAGTTTCCCACGTTTCCAAAATAGGGACAGTAGGTATATATATATTTTCCAAAATCATTTTCCTAGTTTCAAACTTGTTCCAACTTCAATCAAACCACTTTCAATCACCACAAAACTAGTCTAATCCTACCATACACCTTCTTAGGGTTTCATGGGTTCCTAAACTTCATAAACAAAGTAGATCTAACAAAGATCTAACAATAATCACTTTCTAAGGTTCAAAAGTTAAAAGTTTATAAAATAAAGTGGTATAAATAACATATGCATGTAGATCTAGTATAAAAACCATATGGATCTTGTATAAACTTGGAAAAATTATAAAAATGAGTTTGATATACTTACTTCAAAGATTGGAGAGTTTTGGAGGTAAAAACCTAAGTAAACCTTGAGTTTATCTTTCAAAACCCAAAAAGGAATACAAACTATACTTAAATGTTACTAGATCTTGAAAAAATGAGGTGTCTTGCTTCTTGTGTTGTTGTTGCCGTGAACCAAAAGAGAAGAGAAAAGAAAGATGAGTTTCTTGTAGTTGTGGTGAAAATGAGAAGAGTTTAGTGAATTATTGTTGTGATATGTATATATATATATATATATTTCATGTAAAAATATCTATGACACATATAGGAGTTAGTACAAGGTTTTCAAACATGTAAGAGGATTTGTATGGAGGGGGGGGGGGGGGGGGGGGGCGGCATTAATGAAGGAAGGATGAAAACTTGGACAAATAATTGAGTTAGTGGTATAAGGTGTAAGTTTATGTATTCATTTGAAATTTTAAGGTGTACCGGGTACCGGGTTAACTAAAAATAAATTTTAACGGAGTTAACCGGGATAATATAAAGTTGTAAAAATTATAAAAATAGGTTGGATATAAATATTGAGTGTTTGGTTAATCGTCGTTTAATTTCTATGAAAACCGTCGTAATTAAATTAGGCGTACGATACGAAATAAATAAATTTCCAAAATACCGGGTAAATTAATATTATAATTTTTATATTATTAAAATGAATATAAAAATATATTGGGATCATAGTCGGGAGTGTCGGACGTGTTAGTCACATTATTGATCGTTTGTTAACGTTTATATAGAAATAATTATACGTAAAAAGTCAATTATACCAAAAGTATTAATTTAAATATCCTACGAGTGGAATAGTATGCAAGTGCCATAATGATGATATGCAGACTATTTCTAGTCTATATGAAGTGTCCCAAATGATAATGCATGAATTCGCTCCTGAACCAATACGGTTACGCGAATTTGAATACTCGTAAACTAAATTTACGATGACATGAGTAATGCACATGAATAGTGGTTTTCTCTCGGAAATGAATAGTGTCAAGTGAATAGTAAAATTTCTGAACGCTTCTCAGAATATCAAATTGACCTAAAAAACGATGAATAGTACAATGATGAATAGTAAATGATGAATAGTAGCCTATGAATAGTAAATTGTCGAGGTTTGGAAAATGACCGGAAATTACGAGTTGTGACATCGCTGCTGGGCCGAAACACAACCATAAGCCCAAATCCATTTTTGTTTTGTTTTCGTTTGGGCCGAGTATTTCACAAGCCCAAGGGCTGCTTATGTTTTCTTTTGCGTAGCATGGCTGTTTTCGAATTGCTTTGTGATACAAATCACTCAACGAGCTTAGCTTGTGTACAAGGTAAATATTGCACTTTGATCTTTTCAGTTCCTACCCGACACCACGAGCGAAATACCACTAAACCAAACCAAACCTCTTGTATTTTCTTTTTCTCTCTTTGGTTCCCCCTAAACTCGACACAAAACCCACCCTTGTATCACACTTGCGTGTGAGATCAACCAAAACAAGACACCAAGCCACCCTACATGTAACCTATTGAACTAGTTAGACTCTTGGTTTAAACCATTACACCCTAAGTTTCCTTAACCATTGGATCAAATGTTTCTTTAACCCATAACACAAAATACCTTTCAAATAAACAAACCATACAAGTACTATCGCATGTTTCCCCTAAACTACCTTAACCTACTGCTAAACTAATAAACAAAATCATCATAGCCTCCAAAGACTACCGAACTCGACTTGACATCTCCCAAAGACTAGAGATAAGCTTGTCTTGTTTTGAATGACTCTACAAGGACCAAATCACATGCTAAAACTTTCTAACTACCCAACTCTTACTATAAAACCCACATTTAATGCAGAATCTTCACATACTTTCAAGTTTCACCAAGATCTGATATCACAAACACTCCTTTCTTCTTTCTTACTTGTTGTCGAGACCAAGGAAGGCACACACAAAGGCACACACATGAAGGTTTTGGGTTAAGAACTACTTGGGTAACACGTATTTTTGAACGAGGGTCACTACGAAGAGGGTATAACTTTTGATTGGTTCTTGTTGTCGCGTATCACTTGGACTCTCCACCATCTTTGGTGTTGTAAGTCATCATTTCCTATTTCATTTCCTACTCTACTACATTCATGCATATCACGCGTATTTTTCACACGACACACTTTATTATCTAAGTATATACACTCGTTACACTTATAACTATATATGTAAATGCCTCGACACCCCTTAGGAATGGGCTCACCATTTCATTTTTACACGTACTACTTACATATATTTTTTGACACTCTAAATCTTCGACTCACACTTAACCAAACCAACGTCACATGCAAGCCATACTCGATCTTATGCTAAGTGAACTAGACCGAAACCAAATCCTAGTCGAGCACTCTTTTTAAACAAATAAAATGCCACTTGGGCCTAGCATGGGCTAACGAGCCCATTTGATTTTCAAAAGGATTTTCGGTTGGAAATTTAGAAAATAGCGAGATGTATAAAACTGATTTTTAAGGATTTTTATAAGTTGTAATTACTACTTTAATTGAACCAAAAAGTTTGTTTTTTCAAAAACTTAACAAAGGACTATTTTTGCAAAGTCTCGCGTTAAGGGACTAAAAGTGTCAAACTGCCAAACTATCGGACTAAATATAACACAATTGATTTCTAATAGAAGTTGAGGGTAGAAACTGTAATTTTTTCAAAGCTCGAGGTGTAAAGTGTAAAAAGTACTAAAAAGGACTAAAATGTAATTATTTTTGACCAAGGGGTAAAAAGTGTAACTTTATTAAAGTTAAGGGTCAATTTTGACAAAAGATACTTTATTAATTATTTTACATAATTAAATTTTATACATATATATATATATATATATATATATATATATATATATATATATATATATATATATATATATATATATATATATATATATACTTTGTAGTTTTAAAATAAATATGTATATCTACTAAAAATATTTAATTATAAATATTTTTATTAACGTTATTATTTTCAAAAATAAATTAACATTTATTGAACACCGGTTCGTATCAACGTTATAAATAACTACGTATGGTTATTTTAGAATATATTAAGACACCCGAATGGATATCACCGTACTCGAGACATATTGCATGTCATTTACGAATTGAATCTAAGACACCGATGACAATATATATATATAGGTCGCAAGTCGGAGGAATTTCATTGCTAGTCGTAGCAGTACACCGTCACTTTGAGCACCGTTGTGAGTTACACACCTGTCAGGTGAGTTCATGGTCCCACATTTTCTATTATTTCTAAATCCTGTGGGGAGACACATGCTACAAACCGAACACAAGTATCTTTCTGTATATTGTCACTATCTGATATTGCCTAAGTTGACACCCGTGCTAAGAGTCCCTCATATCACGAACCTTAATCACTTGCGAGTGAGCACGAATATAGTTGATAGATCTATTGGAATGGCAGCCCATCTCTGTCAAAGTGATTATTTGGCAGGAGGTGTGCTATATTCGAGGTACCATGGAAATTTGGCACATTTCTAGTCACCGAGGGCCCCTTTGTTATCTACACCCCTCGTGGTGTAGGTGATTATTATCTTTATGATATGTCGATACGATGTTAAGGCTTGTGTTTCGTGAGGCTTAGGAGCAATATTTCACCAGTTTAGTCAAGACCTATCTATCTTGGCTTGTTTATTTCAAATGCTTGACTTGTGTTCACACTATTACTATTTAAACTACTATGGATTCACTCAACTGTTGTGTTGACTTTTTAAGCATGTTTATCTCAAGAAACAACCAGGCATGGTGGCACGGAGCTGGCAAAAGGGCACACAGGACCTCCCTTTTTAATTTGAATAATAATATCATTCTTTTCAAACTCATCACTTTTTTTGCGAAACAATTAACATTTGAAAAATGTTTGTAACTCTGACTACTTTGAGTTTTCATGGAATGATATTGACTATCTTTTGAATTGTTTTCTATGAGTATGACTGTGTACTAAACTGTAATGACCCCGATTAGACTTCCGCTGCTTATCAAATTTCGAGGTGTTACAGATTGGCATCAGAGCCATGGTTATAGAGAACCAAATGATTTTTCAAAACATTGGACTATAACCATACCAGATTTCTAAACGAACTATTTATCACCAAAGTGCCCTCCGTGCCAGCGCTTGCCAACGTCATGTTTTAAGGTTTGATTTTTAGCACCCGTTGCATTTAGTTCACTATGACACTATGATCACTGTGCATGTAGCATTATGTAGACTAAATGACTTATATTACTACTATTTTGGGATATTACAGTACCATGTCGCCCCCGGTTATTATATTGTCTGACAGCGACGACGTCATGCCAGCATCATCCACCTACCCTACCATTGACCTATCTGACTATGACACCCGAGGCACCCATGATTCTGACCATGACACCCTACCTGTATCACCTGTCATTCCATCTCCTGTTCCATCTGGGGACCCATCTGCCGAGACTGAGCCCTTCGAGGAGGGTGAGGTTGCTTCTACACCCATTGATTATTTTGCTACACAGCCTTTTTTTCGTCCTGTCTGTGGACCTATGACACAGGAGCAGTACCTATATGATCAGTACCTTACGTCTCAGCAGTTTCTTGCGGCTGATAACCGTCCTACACCACCTGCTAGTTACCACACCGGTTCAGATGCTGATGACGAGTCTTCTGACTCTGATACTTCTGACACTGCTGCTTCTATCCCACCACCATCCCCGCCTGCACTGACTCGTCAACGCAAGTGAGTGAGGATTCTTGAGCCCTTTGAGCCTGAGCCTTTCGGAGAGTTGTTTCGATACCATGATGATGACTTTACCCGCAAATGCACGGCTCGAAAACGAGTATGTATTTTGCCTGCTTCTACTGTTACACCACCTGCACCTACATTTGTACCATCACCACACCTGTACTACCACCTATTTCTATGCCTGAGCTGACACCTGTGGCATCACCAGCACCTTCACCATCACCTGTATCACCACTACCTGAGCCACATCCTTACATGCTACCTACTTACACCGCACCCCACTCTTCTGAGGTTTTGCCACCCATACCACCACCTATGGTTTTCTACTCTTAGACTACTACTGTGCCGACACCATCACCTGTTCCATCACCTATTCCATCACCATCACATGTTCCTACTGAGACCCCTACCTCACCCGACATTCATAGGTTGGTTGATGCCCGCCGATGGTCGTTCTTGTTGGAGTGCATTCATCGATGGAGGTTTATTGAGGGATCACCTAGGGCTGCTGAGCTTGGAGAGGGATCTTTAGCGGTGTTACCAGTTACTGGGGAGCCGATACACTATACTATCCCTCTATTGGCTGCTAGGTTGGTTAGACATGAGGATCGTCTTGATGATCATTTGAGCGTTATTGAGAAACATCCTTGGAGAGGATTGAGATTATGCAGGAGGAGGTCGAGAACCTCGTTGTGCATAGGACAGCTTTAGAGACTGTATTTGAGATGATAGGGACCGAGATCGAGGAGGCACATGCTACTATCACTGAGTTCGGTCATCGACTAGATGTTCAGAGGCATGAGATGGAGGCTTTGAGAGAGATAGCGATCATCACGCAGCAGATGTTGGAGCATTAGACCCAGGAGCTGGCCGCATCTAGTGCTACCATCCACACTCTGTCAGTCACGATTGAGGAGATTCAGGCCCGAGAGAGATCCAGAGATTTAGAGATGTTGGAGATTATCAGGATCATCAGAGAGCTAGAGGGGAGATCAGGAGGCGCACTTGGACCTTCATAGATCTATGACATATCATTACATTCAAAGACATCTTAACTTGCCGCCTGTGGCATTAATAACGTTGTATCTTATTGTTTTGTAACAATGAATTCAAATTATTAAAACTTTATGTTGGTTATGATTGTACTGTATTGATATTTATTTATGATGTTTTGGTTGTCTGATCTTTTATAATGCTCCCATATTGAGATTCACAATAATTTCCATGTGTGTTGTTACATGTCGTGATGATTATTTATGAATGATATGGTTTATGTTGATGTTTGTATTCGTGGTGTGATTGTGATGTATTTTGTGATGATCTCGACTATTATGAGCTTGGTTATGTTATTTCTCTTGTTATTGATCGATGTTTGGGATTTTTACTTATACACTTGCGATTTTATAGAATCATGGCCCTAGGAAAACCACAACTACCGCTGCGTCACCTGCTATGACTCAAACTGCTATAAAGAAATTGGTTGCCGACAGCGTTGCTGCATCTTTGGAGGAGCAAGCTGCTGCAATGGCGCGATCAAGTAGCAACAACCGACCTACTGCAGAAAGCGAGTCCTCTGCGACTCGGAAGTGTACCTATAAGGACTTCATAGCTTGTAAGCCATCTCATTTCAGAGGTGTTGAAAGAGTGACAGAACTTGCTTGATGGTTTGAGCAAACTGAGACTGTGTTTGTGAGGAGCGGTTATGCCGCTGAAAGCATAGTCTCGTTTGCTACTGGAACATTGTTGGAAGACACGTTGTCTTGGTGGAACGCAACTGCTCAGAAGATAGGTGTGGAGGAAGCCTATCAGATCACCTGGGCTAAGTTTAAGGAAAGATGTTGAAGATGTTCTGCCCTAGAGGAGAGATCAAGAAAGTAGAAGATGAGTTTCACTTGTTGGTCATGAAAGGGAACGATCTCAGGGCTTATGATAGCAGATTCCAGGAACTTGCCACACTTTGCCCTTCGAAAGTTTCTGATTTGGAAAAGTTGTTGGAAAGGTACATTGAGGGACTACCTAGGAGCATTGAGGGAAGCGTCACCTCGTCGAAGCCTCAATCTTTGGAAGAAGCAATGACTATTGCCCAAAGACTGCTAGACCGGGAGATTAAGCGTAACTCTGCTTAAGGAAACAACGATCACAAAAGGAAGTTTGATGATCGAAAGACAAACAACAACAACAACAACAACAACAACCACCACCACCACCACCACAACAACAACAACAACAACAACAACAACAACAACAACAACCGTAACCCCAACCGTAACTATCACCATGACAGAAACACCCACCACAATCAACAGAACCGACGACAGGAAGCTGTCAGAGCTTATGTCGCCACACCAGTTAAGAATGCTGGGTATACTGTACCTTTTCCATTCTGCGACAAGTGTAAGATGCATCACACTGGACTCTGCTATGCTAAGTGTGGTAAATGTTCAAGGACTGGACATAAGACACAAGATTACAAGGCGACAGGAGCTAACTTGTAACCCGTGGCTATAATATGCCATGCTTGTGGAGAGAAAGGACACTACAGGCGTCAGTGCCCAAACAAGGAAAACAATGCACGTGGGAGAGCATACGTGCTGGGAGATGGAAATGTCCAACAAGATCCGAACGTAGTCACGGGTACGTTCTTTCTAAACAACCGCCTCATTAAAGTTTTATTTGATTCCGGAGCTGATCAAAGTTTCGTATCTATTTCTCTTGCACCTCTACTTAATATTACACCAACCAAAATAGACACCACATACGAGATTGAGCTAGTTGATGGAAAACTAGTGAGCACTAACACTATACTCCGAGGTTGCACCCTACGCCTACTAGACACACCGTTCGTCATTGACCTTATGCCTATTAGACTTGGTAGTTTCAACATCATTATAGGAATGGATTGGCTATCCAAGAACCACGCTAAAATCATTTGTGACTAGAAGGTCGTTCACATCCCTCTGAATGACGAAACCCTAATTGTTCGCGGAAGCGAAGTAAAACACGTCTGAGCATCGTTTCTTGCATCAAAGTTGCGAAGTACATCGAATGAGGATGTCAAGTCTTTTTGGCTCAAGTCACTGAGAAGAAGTTGGAGGATAAGCGACTTGAGGATGTGCCAGTAGTCGGGAACTTTCCAGAAGTATTTCCTGAGGACTTGCCTGGCCTTCTGCCGACTCGTCAAGTGGAATTTCAAATTGACTTGGTGCCAGGAGCAGCACCCGTAGCACGAGCACTATAGCCTAGCACCGTCGGAAATGAAAGAGTTATCTGAGCAATTGCAGGAATTGTCAGATAAAGGATTTATTCTCCCAAGTTCATCACCATGGGGAGCACCCATGTTGTTTGTAAAGAAGAAGGATGGAACCTTCAGAATGTGTATCGATTATCGTGAGTTGAGCAAACTTACGGTGAAGAATCGATATCCGTTGCCAAGGATTGACGACCTGTTTAATCAACTGCAAGGATCGAGTGTCTACTCGAAGATTGATTTGAGATCGGGTTATCACCAACTGAGAGTTAGGGAAGAAGATATCCCTAAGACGGCTTTCAGGACGAGATAAGGCCACTACGAATTCCAAGTAATGACATTCGGTCTAACAAATGCACCCGCTGTATTTATGGACTTAATGAACCGAGTGTGCAAACCCTATTTAGATATGTTTGTGATTGTATTTATCGATGATATCCTTATCTATTCACGTAGTAAGGAAGAGCACGTAGAACACTTAAAGGCTATACTAACACTGCTTAGAGAAGAGAAATTATACGCCAAATTCTCCAAGTGTGATTTTTGGATTGAGAAGGTACAATTTCTTAGGCATGTTATTGATAGTAAGGGTATTCATGTTGATCCCGCCTAGATCGAAGCTGTTAAAAATTGGGCGTCACATACGAGTCCTACCGAGATACGCTAATTTTTAGGTCTTGCCGGATACTATCGAAGATTTATTGAAGGTTTTTCAAGGATTGCAAAGCCTTTGACTGAGTTAACACAGAAGAAGAAGAAGTTTGACTGGGTTGAGGAGCAAGAATCGACATTTCAGTTTTTGAAGCAGAAGCTTTGTGAAGCACTGATATTAGCTTTACCCAAAGGAAGTGAGGATTTCGTGGTATATTGCGATGCATCAATCAAAGGTTTGGGTGCCGTATTGATGCAAATATTTAAAGTAATCTCTTATGCTTCTAGACAACTTAAACCCCACGAGGAAAACTACACTACTCATGATCTAGAATTATGAGCGGTAGTATTCGCTCTTAAGATATGGAGACACTACCTATATGGAACCAAGTGTACGGTTTTCACCAATCACAAGAGTCTTCAACACATTTTAGATCAAAAGGAGTTGAACATGAGGCAACGTCGATGGCTAGAGTTATTGAGTGACTATGATTGCGAAATTCGTTAGCACCCGGGGAAGGCAAATGTTGTAGCAGATGCCTTGAGTCGAAAGGAACGACTTAGACCCCTCAGAGTTAGATCATTGGGAATGATAATTAGATCACCACTTCCGTCTCAAATTCTTGAAGTTCAAGCTGAGGCCCTTAAAGAAGAGAATAGACCGCACAAGAAGATTTACGGCATGCCAGAAAGCACGAATGGATTTGTCAAGAAACCAGATGGAAGGCTGTGTTTCAAGGACAGAAGTTGGATTCCATTGTATGGAGGAATACGAGACCTCATCATGCATGAGTCTCATAAGTCGAAATATTCCATTCATCCTGGCTCGGACAATATGTATCATGATCTTAAGAAGTTGTATTGGTGGCCAAACATGAAAGCTGACATTACAAAGTATGTCGATAAATGTTTGACCAGCTCGAGAGTAAAGGCAGAGCATCAAAAACCATCCGGTCTTTTGATTCAACCAGAGCTACCAATGTGGAAATGGGAAAGGATCACAATGGATTTTATTACGAAATTGCCCAAGATATCGAGTGGGTTTGACAATATTTGGGTTATTGTCGATCGTCTCACGAAGTCAGCGCACTTCTTTCCAATCAAAGAGACTGATGATATGGACGTTCTTGCACGTTTATATTTGAAGGAGATAGTTTCCCGGCATGGAGTGCCGATTTCTATTATCTTCGATCGAGACAGCCGTTTCACGTCTAACGTTTGGCGATCTTTACAGAAAGCCTTGGGAACTAAGTTAGATAAGAGTACCGCTTACCATCCACAGACTGATGGTCAAAGTGAAAGGACTATTCAAACCCTAGAGGACATGCTTAGGGCATGTGTGATTGATTTTGGAAAAGGCTGGGATAAGCACCTACCGTTAACAGAATTCTCGTATAATAACAGTTATCACGCCAGTATTAAGGCTGCACCGTTTGAAGCACTTTATGGAAGAAAGTGTCGATCACTAGTTTGTTGGGCTGAGATTGGAGATGTACAACTCTCATGTCCCGAATTGAGTCTTGAAACCACTGAGAAAATAGTAAGGATTAGACAACGACTGCAAGCCGTTAGGGATGGGCAAAAGAGCTATGCCGATGTGCGAAGGAAACCAATGGAGTTTCAAGTTGGAGACAGGGTCATGCTATAGGTATCACCTTGGAAAGGGATGATTAGGTTTGGAAAACGTGGAAAGTTAAACCCAAGATACGTTGGACCCTTCGAGATCATTGAAAGGATCGGTCCCGTAGCATACTGATTCATTGTGTTTTGGTGTGTGCAAACAACAACTTATCAAAATATCAACAAACGTGAGGTCTAATTTGTCGTGAGACAAATAAACGTGAAGTAATACGAGTAAACCGTTTAGGAAAACGATTACCTCACAAAACTTGTGAAAGTGATATTCAAATTGTGAGACCGGGAAGTGATTTCCCGGGTCGTACCCCAACGAGGTGTGAATGGAAAGCTTCGAATGAGATTGAGATTAAAATCTTGTATGATTGGAAAGGTTATTTGGTTTTGTGATACGTTAAATTAACGAAATTGAAAATTAACGAACAAAGGTAAAAATAAATTAGCCTACGGCAACTAATAAACTAGGAAAAACCTAAAACACTACAGGAAAACATAATTAGGTATCGGGAATCCTAAAGCATTAACTAAATTAAAAACACGACGTTTATTTAAAAATTACGCGAGATCGCAAAATAAAACGCGAATATTGAGCTACAAAGGTCCTACGGGTTCGCAACTAATTTTCTAACGCACTAAAAGACAAAAGAAAATTTTAGAAAAAAAAAAATAAATTTTCCACAAAAATTCTATTTATTACAAATTAAAAACTAATTATCACTAATTAAACTATAATAAGTAAACTACAAAGTATAAAATCTGAAACTGTTTTGAAAATTATTTTATGCTATTACAAACTTAAGAAAAATTCTAATTTGGAAAAAGCTATTACTAATAAGCTGTAATAAGGATTTCTAAAGTGTGTAATACTCCGTAAAATCCCAGGTCATTTATTAATGCTAATTTTCGAAACTATTCTAATCTAAGCCATTTTTGCGGGCTAATTTAAATTTTTTATATGAGACACCGTTTGTTTGACACCCGATTACTTTGATCACCCTATGTTTGTCACCAGGTATCACCTGATTGTCACTCTTGGATGTCACCCAATGAGGTTAACACCGGTAACTCCCACTTACAACCCGACATCTTGAAAAGACACCGATATATATATATATATATATATATATATATATATATATATATATATATATATATATATATATATATATATATATATATATATATATATATATTATTACGAATTATTATCACACTATGTATATATAATAAGTATATATACATAGGAACGACACCGTTTATGAGGACTACATGAATCGACACCGACACCGACACCGATACCGAAACTAAAGTTACGAGAGCACTAGTCACCGACACTATAACATTTTTCATGATGGGCTATGTGTCACTTAAGCCTAAGTCTCTTATTTTTTTCTTTTGCTCACTGCTGGGCCGAAACACAACCATAAGCCCAAATCCAATTTTGTTTTGTTTTTGTTTGGGTCGAGTATTTCACAAGCCCAAGGGCTGCTTATGTTTTCTTTTGTGTAGCATGGCTGTTTTTGAATTGCTTTATGATACAAATCACTCAACGAGCTTAGCTTGTGTACAAGGTAAATATTGCACTTTGATCTTTTCTGTTCCTACCCAACACCACGAGCGAAACACCACTAAACCAAACCAAACCTCTTGTATTTTCTTTTTCTCTCTTTGGTTCCCCCTAAACTCGACACAAAACCCACCCTTGTATCACATTTGTGTGTGAGATCAACCAAAACAAGACACCAAGCCACCCTACATGTAACCTATTGAACTAGTTAGACTCTTGGTTTAAACCATTACACCCTAAGTTTCCTTAACCATTGGATCAAATGTTTCTTAAACCCATAGCACAAAACACCTTTCAAATAAACAAACCATACAAGTACTATCACATGTTTCCCCTAAAGTACCTTAACCTAGTACTAAACTAATCAACAAAATCATCATAGCCTCCAAAGACTACCAAACTCGACTTGACATCTCCCAAAGACTAGCGACAAGCTTGTCTTATTTCGAATGACTCTACAAGCACTAGTACAAAAACGACCTATGGTCAAACATGGTCGATTTGGAACAGCCACACATTCAAATATTTGTGTGGCTGAAGGTAGGTAAATTGACAGCATTTACGAATTAGTCACACATGAGCATATCGAATGTGTTACCATAAGACCTCTATTGCCACACAATCGAGCCTTATGTGACTAAACGTAATTGGTGATTTTGTTCCAGATCATTTAGTCACATATGCAATTGGAACGTGTGACCAATACAAGTAACCTTGATGCCATATATGGTCACACTAAACTTATAGTCACATTTGCTTCTAATACTATGACCAAATGGCATATATGGTCACACAAAACAGTTTGTCACACATTATTTAAGTGTAGCCAAAATCTAGTACATATAGTTACACTAAACAGTTTGTCACACATTATTTAAGTGTAGCCAAAACATGATTTGTGTGACTAAATGTTACCAAAGGCCACACAAAAACCCAATTCATGTGGCAAGTGGATGATCAATAGTCACACAAAATACACATTCATTCACTTTAAACAACATATGGTCACACTTATTAACACTTTTGGTCACTTGATGGTTAGTTGTATGTGACTAAATTCACTCCCGAAAACATGCTTTGTGTGACTAAATGTTACCAAAGGCCACACAAAAACCAAATTCATGTGGCAAGTGGATGATCAATAGTCATACAAACTACACATTCCTTCACTTTAAACAACATATGGTCACACTTATTAACACTTTTGGTCACTTGATGGTTAGTTGTATGTGACTAAATTCACTCCCAAAAACATGCTTTGTGTGACTAAATGTTACCAAAGGCGACACAAAAACCAAATTCATGTGGCAAGTGGATGATCAATAGTCACACAAAATACACATTCCTTCACTTTAAACAGCATATGGTCACACTTATTAACACTTTTGGTCACTTGATGGTTAGTTGTATGTGACTAAATTCACTCCCAAAAACATGTTTTGTGTGACTAAATGTTACCTTTAAACAGCATATGGTCACACTTATTAACACTTTTAGTCACTTGATGGTTAGTTGTATGTGACTAAATACACTCCCAAAAACATGCTTTGTGTGACTAAATGTTAGTAAAGGCCTGATGAGGCGAAAAATGAACCGTTTTTAGGGGTTCATTTAAGGCGGAATAGGAATTTATTTGATCAAATAATGCTCTAAATCGTTCCTTTTGGGATTTTAGGTACTTTGGGAGTGAATTCTAGAAAAGGAAGCATTTTGGACGTTTTTGGAGCATAAAAGTGAAGAAAACGGCAAAGACTTAATTTTCCTTGCTGGGAATAGTACCTGACGGCGTCATGAAGAATTTTATGACGGCGTCAGGAGCAAAATGGATGACGGCCCAGAGAAAACGTGACGGCGTCAGAAGTAGGGCGTCAAAAGTAAATTTGGTGACGGCCTGGAAAAAGATTACACATGACGGCGTCAGATATAGATCTAAGCAGTCCGAGAACTTTATTGGCGGCGAGAAGACGGCGTCAGAATTTTACTCTTGACGCCGTCACCTCACAAAATCTATATATATTTTTCTATTTTTCATTCATTAGAGAGGAACTTGTGTGGAGAATTCTAGGGCCGAACCTAATAAACCCTAGGTCGTTTGTAACAGTATTTTCAAGGGTTTTCACCCCTTGAAACCCTTCATGTTCAATTGAGATAAGTTTCCTTTCAATTCATTCAATATGTCTATGTGTTGTTTGAATATATCTTATGCTTGTCTTGATTTTAACATGCTAGGCTAGATCTTTTGTGTGTTTGCTTAGATGTAATGAAACCTAGATGTTGATTATAGGTTGATTGCTTGTTTATAGTTGTAATGGATGAATGATTTGAATGTTAGGCTTAAGAAAACTGGAAGATCTCCATTGTGTAACTTGCTTGAACGTCTTAAGAAACATGAACCGATGTGTATTAGGTTTTTATGGTTATATTAAATGCATGAGCGAATTCTAGTGATCCGATGTTAGGAGCTTCTTAGCCGGCTCGACATAGGAATGAAGTAGGAGCTTATAGAATTAGGGAAGTAGGTACGCCACCCCGTGATTGGTATTAAGGAATATAACCCGTCATCCACGCAACTGTAACAAGTAATTAACCTGTAAAAGATATCTAAGGAGTAGTGAAATCTAAGTAAACACAATTTTCCCATATATTGCTCACACCACTAGTTTAATTTAGTTTATTTACATTTTTTGCTATTTTATTTTGATTGCATCTTAGTTATTGGGTTAGTTAACTAGCAACTAATTCCGCCCACTCCTCTAAAAACTGAGATTTTATTTGCTTTTCATAAAAATATAAAAATACAAAAAGAATCATCCCTCAGCTCTAAACCTAGTTTTTAGGCTTTCTAATCCTAGCAACACTATTCCTGATTTGAACGATCAATCCCCCGGTACTTGTCACTATACTATACTACAACGATCAGGTACACTGCCTGGTGGGGGTTGTAAGCTTCTCGAGATCCCTCGAGAGGTAAAGCCTGGTGCAATTCCCACGCATCAAGGCCACACAAAAACCAAATTTATGTGGCAATTGGATGATCTATAGTCACACAAACCATACATTCCTTCACTTTCAACACCATATGGTCACACTTATTAACACTTTTGGTCACTTGATGGTTATTTGTATGTGACTAAATTCACTCCCAAAAACATGCTTTGTGTGACTAAATGTTACCAAAGGCCATACAAAAACCAAATTCATGTGGCAAGTGGATGATCAATAGTGACACAAAATACACATTCCTTCACTTTAAATAGCATATAGTCACACTTATTAACACTTTTGGTCACTTGATGGTTAGTTGTATGTGACTAAATACACTCCCAAAAACATGCTTTGTGTGACTAAATGTTAGTAAAGGCCACACAAAAACCAAATTAATGTAGCAATTGGATGATCAATAGTCACACATAATACACATTCATTAACTTTAAACATCATATGGTCACACTTATTAACACTTTTGGTCACTAGTTATATGAGAGTAAATACACCCCCAAACCATGGTTTGTGTGACTAAATGTTACCAAAGGCCACACAAAAACCTAATTCATGTGGTAATTGGATGATCAATAGTCATAAAAAATACACATTCCTTGACTTTAAACAGCATATATGGTCACACCCAAGAATAGTATCGCGTTTCACACCACCTTTGCGATTAACCCAATCACATTTGTAAAGAGGAATTTGCTTGTAACGGTAATCTAGCTCCCATATCTCTTGCAAAACCTCACAATAAAATGCTTGCCTTGTGGTTGCAACTTCTTTAGATATGTGCATATCTAATGCCTCAACACTAACCCCACTGTTCTGGTAAACTTTGCCTTCATGACATTTCGTACGAAAGGTATACCCATTGATGATATATGCATCGTATTTCACTACGCTAGTGCGTGGTCCATATGATATCCACCTTACAGTTTCTGATACACTTTCTTTGTCGATGTTCAACTCTCTCAACCTGAATTTCATTACAAGTTGGAAGGATTTAGTATGGCATCCTAATTGCATTCCCAAATATACATTCATTCTATGTCTGGCAGTGAAAACTAAACTATGTATATGGCAGTGAAAAAAAAGTCAATTATAAATAGCATAAGATTAATTACCTCTTTGCGTAACCACTTAGCAAAAGATTTAGTGTGTTCATTCTCCAGAAATGCCATTCGTTTACCCGGGTTTTGTGCTTTCAAAACCTGCTTTGTCGCCTGAAACAATGTGTTTAATTATTATATTTGATAGATCATTTTAAGTAAGGAAATAGACATGTGTTATTAAAACTTACTCGATATACGGTACCATTTCATCTGTATTCTGTATTATATACAAATGTGCTTTCTTAAAGAGTTCCGTAGAAACTTCACTTGATTTGCCAGCCGACAATGGCTTTCCGTCCTCATTTTCATCAGTTTCATGTTTATCATGTGGGAGACCAATAGTTTCCATGGATTTATGATATTCGCTAAAAAACTCTATTGTTTCTTCCGTAATAGTCTCCTCAGCAATGCATCCTTCTGGTCTATTCCTGTTTCACACATGTCCTTTAATAACCTTCATACATCTTTCGAATGGATACATCCACCGAAAGCATATGGGACCACATAATTTGACCTCCCTAGTAAGGTGCATAGTCAAGTGTATCATAATATCAAAAAAAGATGGAGGAAAGAACTTCTCGAGTAGGAAGAGTGTCACTACCAGTTCTGCTTGCATATTATCTAGTTGTTGCGATATTATTTCTTTGCTACATATCGATTTAAAGAAAAAGCAAAACCTAATAATAGCATATAGTGTGGGTGGGTGCATGATTGAACGTATTGCAACGGGCATAAACTCTTGCATTAACATGTGATAGTCATGCGATTTTAGGCCAATGAGCTTCCTATCCTTTAGGCTGACCAAACTAGAGAAATTTGAACAATAGCCTTGAGGTACCCTGATGTTGTGCAACGTATCACAAAAAATGTCTTTTTCAGCATTACTTAATGTGTAACCTGCTGGAGGTAGTGTTGTACCGTCTTGTTCTTGCCTAGCAAACAACTCTTGTTATACCCCCAACTCAGCTAGATCCAATCGAGCATTCAATCCATCTTTCGTCTTTCCTGGAACATGTAGCAAAGTTCCGACGAGGCTCTCAGCAACATTCTTTTCCACATGCATAAATCAATACAATGTGGAACATAATTATGCCTCCAATACCTAAGTTTTCGGTACCAAATGTTGAATTTCTTCCAATACACACCGTTTTGTCCATTTACTTGGCTTGAACAACCCTCTTCGTCTGTTGTGTTTCTTTTATGCTTTTTAATCTTCCTACCTCTGCCTCCCGTATGTTCTTGGTTTTCATATGCATTATTGTTTGTTCGTTTTCCTTTTCCCCGCTTATTTTCAATATGTTGTACCTCGTTGTATATTTGTTCCCCGGTCATTGGAGTTGGAGCCGGGAGAAAATCTGGTTGTCCATTAAATGCCTTCCTTTGCCTTCTGAGCGGATGGTCATATGGTAGATATCGTCTGTGTCCAACATAACTTTGCTTGGACGAGGCAAAAAGTCTAACACATTTTGTATCTTTCCTACAAACCACACAACCTTTGAATCCACTGTACGGGCATCCACATAGTGTACCAAGTGCAGGGTAATCATTTATTGTCCATAACACAACGACACATAGCTTAAAGTAATCTTTTGTGGATGCATCATATGTATGAAACCCTTTTTCGAATAAGGTGTGCAGATCATCTACCAACGGTTCTAAAAACACATCGATATCATTTCCCGGGTATCCCGATATCAATACCGAAAGATTGATAAACTTTCTTTTCATATACAACCATGGAGGAAGGTTGTATATGACAGTTAAAACTGGCCATACACTGTGATGCCTATTTCCCGTGTGTACGTCAACCCCATCAGCCGATATTCCCAACCGTATATTTCTTGGATCTTCAGCAATTTCTGGGAATTTTTCATCTATGGTACGCCATGCCTGTGAATCTGCGGGGTGACGTAACACACCGTCAGTTATCCTCCGTGTCGCGTGCCATCTTAAATCTTCTGAAATTCTTTCTATCTTAAATAGTCGTTGCAGTTTTGGTATAAATAGAAAGTACCACATTACCTTTGCTGGAATGTTTTCGTACAATTTATGTGTCTTCTCATCCACCTTCCATCTTGATGTCCCAAAAGTTTGACACATAGTCAAATCCTTGTCATCTTTCCAGTAAACAAGGCAGTTGTTGATACATACATGTATCTTTTTGTATCCCGAACCCATCAACTTCACAACTTTTTTGGCTTGATATGTTTTTTCCACCATTTCGTTACCACCAGGTAGCATCTTTTTTAATAATCCTAGTAATTCAGTAAAGAACTTATCAAAACATCCGTACTTACCCTTTAAGTTGAGTAGTTTAACTATTGCGGACATCTTTGTGAAGTCAGGACATCCTTCGTAAAGAGGCTTCTTTGCATCTAATAATAGTTCTTGAAACTTGACAAGGTCATCCTCTGATTCAAAATTATCTTTTGTAGCGTTAACCATATCTACCGTTGCTAGGCCATCTGTTGGAATATATGAAGCAAAATCCATGTCGTCAACAAATTCTGTTGTAGCGTCAACAGGTTTTGGGGAACTTTTTGATGGCCCATCCTTCTCTCCATGTTTGGTCCACTTTATGTAGGTTAGATCAATCCCATTCCTGAATAAATGCCACTGCACTGCCTCCACTGTTCGGTTTATGTGGTTACAACAGTTTGTACATGGACATGGAAATTTAAGATTAAGTTTATTAACTCGTGGGTCGATGTTCCCCATCTTACGCAAGTTGTCTACTGCATAATTAATAAACGCCTCTACTCCATCAATAGAAGATTTGGTGGTCCTTTTAGTTACCATCCAAGTCTTGTCCATGTTTATAAATGTGGTCCCTGCAGGCAAGTTTAAAAGACAGCCCAAGTTATTGATGAGTATAGAAGACAAAATGAAACTCCAATTGATGAGCATAAAAAATAAAAAGACAGTCCAAGTAAGGAACATATATAAAATATGGAATGTGGTATTGAATTATGCTAATAATTTAATGAAGTCTAATGAAACAGTTCCTAAAGGGGTGTTTGGGTCAAGGAGGGATAACCAATTAAGAAGCTAAATTCTTGTTCCATGTTCATGTAGTAAAAGCCTTTATAGGGTTACTTATATTGTAAAACCAATTAACTATCTACATTTACCAAGAAAGTGACATAATTTACAAGAGTTTATCATCTCAAAACAAATGTTGAATTACCTAATATGGTTATAACTGTAGGGGTACGTATATATTTTGTTAGAACAATTAATACAAAACAAACATAACAATACTTACCAGTGTTGACGGGTGTGGTGGGTCTATGACAGGAGGAGAGTTGTGGTGGTGACGGGATTTGTGGTGATATGAGAGGTATTCTTGGCTGTGATAGGAGGAGTTTTGAAATTTTGTTGATTAGTTTAGAATGGGATTGATGAAAACTTTGGGGGAATACATTCAAATTTTTACAAAATTTACAAAAAATTTCACGAAAATATTGGAGGGAATGTAGCTTTAGCCACGTTTAACAACTAGTAGCAAAAGTTATAAAAAAGTTTCTTAAAAAAAAAAAAAAAAAAAAAAATGAAGTCAGGGGTGAACTAGGGCTCGAACCACTGACCTCAACAACACCTCAAACTTAACAACAAACGACAACACCATCTCTACCCTTGGGACTTTCTCGTTATACACTTCTTCTTTATTTCTTTTAACCACTTTTTCCTCTTTAGCTTGTTACTACTTATTTAAATAAGCAAGCTTATTACAGCTTATTTAAATAAGTTGTTTTCTCACTTTTATTTTTCCTTCAAACTTCAACACTTTAAGTAGTTATTGCACATTTTTCTTGTGTATTATTCATCAGTTTAATATTTTTAATCATTTTATTACTTAAAATTAGTTTTTAATTATTAAAAAATAAAATAAAAGTCAAAAACATAAAATTATTTTTAGTCATTTAGGACTTAAGAAAAGTTAATTTGCATTTCTAGGCTTTAAATTACAAATTACTATTTCCCGGCCTATTAGGATCCTGTGAGTAGCTAGGACTGTAAACGAACTGAACGTTCATTGAACATTTCATGATTTGTTTGGTAAAAGTTCGTTTATGTTCGTTTATTTATTAACTTAACGAACATGATCAATATTTGACATTCGCTCAGTTAAAACGAACCAGGAATATCTCAGGGAGCGAGCATCTTGACCATGTGGTTGGGTTTTTGATAACATAATATTATACATACATACTATTCATTGAATCATGTTGTAACATGACACCCTAAAACAACTATAACCCAATGCCCATATGATGTCAAATATCCATTAATTAATGTGACCAGTTATAACCTACTACCAATAACCCACCATGTGAATTAGCCATTATCACCAGTCATCCATGGGTTGCATGCACTTGGTATGTGTATAGTTATATTGTGAAGGTTATATGAAGTGTGTTAAAGTTATTAAAGGTGGGCACGTTAATTTTGACATTTGAGGAGGCCATAAAATGAGTAAAGTCATATGTACTATGATGAAGACTGTGTCATACTGTCATTAGGATATCTTTAGGTTATATGATACGTTTGCGTCCGTGTGTACACGTTTTCGTCCATGTTTACATGTTATTCCCCATTTATCATAATATAATATTATATATACTATTGATTCAATCATCTCATAACATGTCAACCTTAGCAACTATAGACCAATGCCCATATGATGTCAAATACCTAATACCCATGACCCACCATGTGAATTAGCCATTATCACCTGTCATCCATGGGTTGCATAGACTTGGTAGATGTAAAGTTATAGTGTGAAGGTTATATGAACTATGTTAAAGTTATTAAAGGTGGGCACGTTAATTTTGACAATTGAGAAGGCCATAAAACCAGTAAGTTATTAGTACTACGATGAATACTGTGTGATACTGTCTTTAGGGTCTATTTAGGTTATATGATACCTTGCGTCTGTGTGTACACATTTTTTGTCCGTGTGTACACGTTCTCGCCCGTTTTGTCATGCTTTAGTCCGTTTCTACACGTTTTTTTTCTGTTTCCGTCCTTTTATAGCCGTTTTCATATATTTTAGACGTTTTCCTCCGTTTTCATACGATTTTCTCTATTTTACACACTATCCTACATTTTCTTATGATTCATACATTTTCTTACTTTCTCACACGTTTATTCCCGTTTAGTCCATTTTTTGACGTTAACGTCTGTTTGCATATGTCTTTATTTGGGTGGCGTTAGATAAGTTGGGCACGGTAATTCGGTAACCCGACCCTTGTGCACTTTTTTCGTTTTATTCGTTTCGATACGTTTACATACGTTTTATTACTTTTTGTACGTCTTTGACATTTTTTGTCAGTTTTTATACGTTTTCCCAGCATTTTAGAATCCCGTAAGTAGGGCTGTAACGAAACTGAACGTTTAGTGAACATTTAATAAACCATTTGGTAAAAGCTCGTTATTGTTCGTTTATTTAGTAATTAAGTTAATGTTGGATCGATATACTCTGACCAAACTACTTTGTAGCTTGTAAAGGTTTAATAATATTAAGTAAACTCAACACTATTAATATTGAAACACTGTTTGACCTTGTAAAGTATGCGGAATCTACTAACACAAAGCTTAAGAAGAACTTTTATATTAAACCAAACTTGAACCTGTTTTGTTACACAGATTCACTAACAATCCCTAACTATTATCGACTTTGAACAACTCTAAAAACATATATCGACTAATACCTCTTAAGGCTCTTTATATAGATAACCTTAAGTCGGTTTACATCATCTAACTTGAACGACAAGTAATTATCCCTATCTAATTCTAGAATATTCATACAATGTTACACATGAATCCTTTAACTAATATTGCACTTAAGTCCTTGTATTCTTCGAAGTACTTGAAAAATTGATTGGTGCTAAACCGTCAGATAATTATTGGTCAACCACTTGTGAATGGTCAACTATAATAGTCAAACAGCTTAAACCAATGCTCCGTGGAAGTACAGTGGCTTCTCCGGGTCGTTATGTCCCGACGAGGTGTGGATGGTATAAAAACGGGTTTGTGATCGGGTGAATTTGGACGGGAAAGGGTATATATGGGTTTGAATGATTACACTAAGGGAATACGAAGAAAAACGATTTAAACAAACTATATTAACAATTACGTGAAACCTAGTTAACCTAAAACGTAATCTAAAAACTTAAAATCAGAAATTGCTTATACATAAGCAGAAAGATAAGCCAAACGGCTTAAATAGAAGCTATCACTTTATTTATGTTTTTTGGTTTTTCTTAATTTATAAACTACTTTTAATAACGTAACCTAAATTTAAAAACGTAAAAGTTATGTAAATAAAACACGAGTTAAAATTAAAATAAACGCGAGTGCGTGAAATAAAAGTGAAATTTATGCTACGTTAACCCTACGGACATGAAAATTATATTTTTACGAACCTAATGATGAAAGAAAATTTTAGAAAAAAGAAAATTATTTTTTTGACTTTTTAATTATTTATTTATTAATTAAAAACTATTTAAACTTAATTAAACTACTTAAACTAAATTAATTATAATAAATACTAAATTAAAAGTTAAAATTATAAAAATTATTTTACAACTACATTAAAGTAATAGAAACTTTATAAAAATATAAAATTTCCTAAATACTACTTAATAAGCTATTTCTATAATTTAATACTAATTATTATTTAATACCTAATTTAACTATTTTAATTATAATAAATATTAAACTAATTTATAAAATTATGAAACTTTTTATATAAATGCTACATACTACCAGAAAGTTAAAAAAAATATAAAAAGCTGAAAAGAGTTATAAATAAGCAGTTAAGATAAGCTAATAAGCAAAAATAAGCCAAAGAGAATGAATGGTATTTAAGTACTAAATTTTGCATGAAATTACTGAAAAAAGACCCAAGGGCACATGGTTTCCAGGTACACCACTATCATTCTCAAAGGGGGAGGTCTCAGGTTCGAACCCTGCCTCTCCCTTTTTTGTAATTCATTTTTTTTTCAATTTTTCTTTTTACAAACCTCTAAAATAAGTAAAAATAGGAGACTTTAATAAAGAGGACTTTTTTCAAAATCACAAATAAGCTCAAAATAAGCCCATAAGGCAAACAGAAGGCTTTTTAAAGCCAAAACTTGATTTTAATGCTAGTTAAGCTACAAATAAGCTACAGACTAAAAACTAACTATGAAATAAGCTACAAATAATCTAGACAATCTTAAAGTAAGCCAAAGATAAGATAAAAACACATGTAATATGCTACTAAGTTGAAATAAGCAAATCTAACCAAACTGCAAACCCAAACAGTCCAAATGGCAATTTGCAGCCCTATGTGGGCCCCACAAATAAGCTCAATATTCCAAAATAAGCTTTGAACCCAGAAGCTGACCTGGAAGGCTTCATAATAAGCCACAAAGCACAAGCTAGGACCCACAATTAAGCTCAATGAGAACTTATAAAGTTTGGCTTATATAAACTGATGTACCAGTGTATCCAGTGGAAGGAACCAAATGCCAAGGTAAGATTAGCTTATCAAATAAGCTGAAAAGTACCAATTAAGCCTTGAGCCAATGAGGCTGGTAGATTAGCTTTGCAAAGAACCAAATTTTATAAGCTGAGTCTAGGTAATGAGCTTCTTATGAGCTTATGAAAAATGATCACCTACACTGATGAGTCAGTGTAGGGAGTAATTTTGAGCAAACTTAGTGAGCATGATAAGCAGTTATGAAAAGCAAAACATGAAAAATAAGCATACACAGAACATTATGGCCAGAAGGGCTATCCAAAACCACAAAAATTACAAGCAAAAGCTACTTAGTGAAGGTTATGCAAGCTTGTGAAAGTGGCTTGTGAACACAGATCCTGGGAGCAGGGGAGGTCAAAGCTTACACAGACAACTTCAAGACCAAATTTAGCTAAGCAAACAAGTTTCAATCCCAAATTTTCTTCTTGATTCAGGTAAACATGCTACCAGAGAACTCAAATCAACAAGTATTTTCCATTTTCAATCCATATCAAGCACTGTGCAAGAGCTGAAAGTTGTAACCATTTTGACAGTCATGACATTTGACTTTTTATTAATATGAACTTGGTTTGACTAAGATGAGTTTTGATTGATCCTAATTGACTGACTATGAAGTACTAAGGTAAAATAAAGTTAGATTAAGCTATCATAAGCACTTATGTAACTGAATTATCCAACATGCAACTAAAATCCATAACAGTTAATGAGAAATCAATATTAGACTTGCATTTTGACTTTTTTATGCTATGACTACTGATTTTTATTACTTGGACACTCTATCAGTACCTAGTGTGAGTTGTTACCACCAAAAGAAACAAATGAAACATGTCCTAACACAGATGAATCAGTAATTCCAAACACCCCCTTATATTCCAACTGTTTTTGGTTTTCAAGGTTAATGACCATTACAAGCTAGTATTAGGATTTCCATAAGTTAACTAACATCAAAAAAAGTTTTTAACAAGATTTAAGTACAAAACAACAAAGAACAGTAACAATGCAAAATTAAGCTAAAATGGCAATTGAGACTCACATGTGTCCTGAGCTCAAATTCAAGGTACCAAGGACTGAAATCACCTTCCTATGACTCCCCATGGAGATCTAATGTAACACCCCCAAAATACCGCAGCGGAAGACTGTGTCACTGGGGTGCTACTTCATAATACAAAGTACAAGTTATAGAAAACGAACTCTAAATGAGACGTTTTGAAAAGTTACCATTCGATTAATGAATTCAAAGTTACAAACATGAGATTCCAAAGTATGATACATAAATGTATACAAATGTTTTTGAATGGTAAATGATAAAAGCATAAGTCTTCAGAATATGCAGCTTGACTCTAAGTTCCACGCACTAGCTATCGCCTTACTAACCTGAGATAAACATGCTAAAGTGTCAACACAATGGTTGGTGAGTTCATAGAGTTTGTCTTAAAACAGTTGAAAAAGCCTTAAAGAATGATCACACAGCAAAGGCATCGTGAATCCACTCAGTTACAAGTCCCGCCATAAGAGACTTATAACCTGTGTGTTCACAACCCACTGCTAACATATAGTATAATAAAGACATGTATAAGTTCATCAAGACAATTAAGCAATTAGTAGTGAGTCTCTACTTCATCTCCGAAGACCTCACTTTTATGATGTATCCAAACATTCGCAAATGTTAGGATGTATCAAAGACAACTGGGAGCCACTTCCCAAAGAAAACTGGGAGCCACTTCCCAAAGACAACTGTTTACTGGGAGCCACTTCCCAAAGATAAAAGACAGTCATGTATGTATGAAATCAAGTATAATGCCATCAAGTATAAGACAATCAAGTATAAATGTTTTGAATATTTGTACAAGTAAGCAAGTAGTTGAGCATGTATCCCCCCCAAGAGTTAAAACAAGTACGAAAAGAGTAGGGGCTATGACTCACTTTAAGCTTATGTAATGAGAATTGAAAGTGGTAGTCGAATCGCGAAAGTCTTTAAGAGCAGCCTATAATAGAACGTTGCGACTTAGGTTTGGAGTAACGTCTAAGAATACGACGAATTGCCTATATATGTCTTGCATAATGTTCATGATGTAGTACTTAGTATATAGTGTAAGTCGTTGAATATAAGTGGTCTATGAAACATGTATAGGTTGTAAATCTCTTACTACCGTTCGGGCCGACATAATTCAGAAGTCATGGAGTAAACGTTCGAGGAGCCAGGACACTTTAACTCATAAATCCACAACTCGTCTCGACGGCTTACTCAATGAACTCCTCACATGAGGCTCCCTACTATTGTAGTATTTGATAACATATATATAAGTTTTGATCTTTAAAACTTATATGGTCTTTAGCCGTGGCTTTGCCGTGACTTTGGTCATGTTACCATGGTCTTGAGACTCAACCTTGGCTTTAGCCATGGTTGTGGTCTTGGCTTTAGGTCATTAGACCTCTTGGTCTCATCTAATTATAACAATTATATAGTTACTTTGGTCTAAAAATGGGCTGTTAAGAATTTGAAGAAAATTATCACTCAGAAAGCATTTTCAGGTCTCGAGCTTCTTTGTTCCTGAACGAAAACGTCGTTCCGGACAACTTTCGTGTTTTAACTTTTTGATGAATCGGACCAGAAGTGGGACTTTCAAATTCAAAATTTGATCAGAATGCTATTTAGGCAGTTTTGCCGTTTTGGTTTCGCTAACTTCAAATGGTCATAACTTTTGACTCGTGTACTCGTTTTGGGTGATTCAAATTGCTATGTTTTCCTTGTTAAGTCCTCTTTAACAGTAAGTAAGTGTCAAATATCAAAGTTATACTATTGTGGTCGTGGTTTTCCATAAAAATCACTAGTTTGCTTGTTTACTTGTCATAAGTTAACATATGTATACCAATACTTGTTTTATCCATTTTTAAACATCATGAACACAATACAAAGACCATATATAGCATGAAAGAAACATAATAAGCATGAAATGATATTGAGCAAGAAAGTGTATAAGGGTTTGCTTGCAACTTTTGGTTTTCTAAAGAAAGGAAGTCAAGTATGAAACTAGGACACTAAACCTATGCTTGTAAACCCTTCACCACAACTCTTGTAACCCTTGCTAGCCTTGATCTAACCCTTGTGAAAACCCATTAACTTCAGCCCTAGTAACCTTGTGTAGCTCATAATTCAACCATGGAATCACTAAACAAACTTAAGAACTAGGTAGAGAATACTAAGACATTGAACTTTGTAGTGTAACTTGTATATTGAAGATCAAAGGATCATGGTGCTAGGATTAAAGGGTGTGTCGTTTTGGTTATGAAGAAAGGAAGGAATGAGCTCTCTTTTATACTAAAAATGAGGAGGTTAGGAAGGTAACTAGGAAAGCTACAACACTTGGAGACCAAGTTTAGGATTAGGAAGCTTATAATGGAAGTTTAGACACTTGTAACCATCCTAGAGTTCAATGGTTAAGATTTAACCACACATGGTGACTCCCCCCCTCCTAAGTCGGTTTTCCAAGGATAAGGGTGACTAGATGAGTAGTCATGGTCTTTGGATGATAATATCCTAAGTATGTAGCTAGTTTCGACTCCGTAAATTGCTAACCGTAAGTTTTTAGGCCACGAAACGTAAAACCGGGTATCCTAAAAATATGAAACTTATAAATATGGTTAAACATGTCAATATACTCCATAATAAAATATAAAATGAGTGGTAGGATCTATCGGGTGCTAAAACCCTGCTAAAAACTGGAAACACGGGTCTAAAACGCGTAATTCGCGTAAAACGCTGAACTGAAAAACGTAAAATTCCGAAACTTTTGGAATTGTCCTAAAATGAGAGAAAATCATATTTCTATTGTTTATAATGTTTTATGGACATATCGGGATGCTAGATTGACGTTTAAACCTAAAAGTAAATCTCGGACACGGCTTTGTGATTTTTGAAGAAATGATCCGACGAGCGTGAAATTCTCGGATTATCATTAAAATAGTTTAACTTACGAGAATATGAAATAAAAATTTCTGAGATGAATAGTGAAAAGTGAATAGTAAAAAAATGTATAGTAAAAAGTGAATAGTGAAATTTTCGGGAATAAAAGTTAACCTGAAATTGCGAATTGTTACATCTAAACCACACTTTCCATCCTCCTTTGCTCTGCTTCAATGCAAGTCTCACCCATTTTTTATTTATTTTTGACTTTCTTGTATTTTTAGAGTATAATTGGACTTGTGAATTAAATCAAATTTAAAAGCTATCAAAGCTTATCTAAGCTTATAAGTAACTTAAACCTTGCTTACTAGACAATAAAACACACTCCTACCACTGATTCAGTGAAAAGAAGATTTCACATAAGTTTACAAAATCTAAAATTAACAGAGGAAAGCTTGAATTTTATATTAAATGAAGTTCAAATTACATTAACAAGGGTGATTACAACATTTTTAATCTAAAAAGTACAATTGAAAATTAGGCAGACATTAATTTCGACATTAAAACTATACTATAAACTACTAACTAACTAACTGTCTCACTTCAGCCTTCATTCTTGATTTATAAGGACCAGGGTGGGTCCCACAAGCTTTCCTAATTCAATTTATGGCCGTTGAATGCCTTCACTTGATCAGAGCCCTTCAAATCTTTTTGGCTGGAAAAAGGGTGTAGTAGCAATTGGGTTTGATAACTTGTAGCAGGCTGCAATTTTTGGAATGGAGTGTTTGTTTGGTGTGGCAAGGGGGGTTGAGTGTGTAGGAGGGGGTAGCAGACTAGGGTGATGATGAGGTTGGTTTTGGTTTGTAGCAGAAGTGAGGTGGAAGGAGAAGGGGTGGAGTCAAAGCTTTGACTGGGGAGTGGTATTAAAAGAAAAACGGGGTATTAGGTTTAGTGAGGGCTTATGTTATGGGCTGGGTGAGGATGGTGGACCACAAAAGGGTGGGCTTTGGTTTGTAGTTATAAGTTGGTCCATTTAGTTAGTAGTATTGTAAATCACAAGGACCAATCATGTAACTTTCTGAAAGTTGGGGGGGGGGGTAAATCTGCCAAATTTCCAAATTAGTTTCAAAGGATTTATATTGTCAATTATGAATAGTACAGGGGTAATATATGTTAAATTCCATTTTTTAAAATACCCGAGGACTTGTTTTGCCAACTTTGAAACTTAAGGGGTTAAACTTGTACTTTTTCCAAAACTTTCTCCCAGGGACTAAACTTGGCAAATTATGAATTCCCATGACCAATGTTTACTTTTTTCATCCAAAATATTACACCAGGGACTAAGTCTGCCAAAATAGAAATTCAGGGACTGTTTCTGCCAATTTCTAAAGTTGAGGGGCCAAACATGTAATTTTCCCAAACTTTTCACCCAAAGTCTAAATTTGATAATTTTTGACTTTTAAAAACTTTGGGTTGACTTTTCTTTCATTTAAAACCTTCAGGGACTAGTTTTGTCAATTTTTGAAACTTGAGGGACTGAAACTGCCAATTGTGCAAACTTTGTTCGTTTTTCATTTGTTTTTAAACATTTTGCATCTAAAGCATATAAAACACACTTTTGGAATAATTTCTGTATTTTGATGCATTTTTGAGTGTTTTTGTATGTTTTGGCAGTTCAGATACGATAATAATGATGAGTATTTACACACTCATCAATCCCCCACACTAAACTATTGCTAGTCCCTAGCAATCTTTTGAGAAAAACTTGATGGATTTGAAACTCTTTACCAAAAGCCATCACTTCTGGAGTAGCCAGGTGTAAGAACTGTGGTACACCTGATAACCGTGTGATTTTGAGCAAACCACCAGCTGTCAACGGATTTGATTAGTCTTTACCAAGAGCCGTTTGCTCCTGGACTAGCCAGCTCTTGATGGAATAGTCAACATCTTGGTGAGCTGATTACCAATTATGGTTTTTCCACGGCCTTTACCACAAGCCATAATCTTGCGGGCTAGCCAACTCATTTGTTTTTGGGGAGTTGAGGAACCATACAATTTTGGGCAAATTGCAAGCCGTCAAAGGATTTGAGATGTCTTTACCAAGAGCCGTTTGCTCCTGGACTAGCCAATCCCTTTTGTCGCTTAGACAAGGCGGACTGATTACCACAAAAAATTTTGAGCTCCAGTGAAATTTTTTTAAAAATTTTTGAAATTTTGGCCAAAACGGGGGTATTAGATAGTAAAATGTGATAAAATTCGCTAGAATAGCGAATACCCCCCACACTTAGCATGAATATTGTCCTCAATATTCAAAGTCCCGGCTATTATGCCGACTCTTGGAACGTAAAAGGGCAATATTACAAGCTAAACGTGGAAACACAATTTTGTTTTTCACTTTTGTAATCATAGCATGGGGGACTCCCCCACACTTAGGGTGAAAACCCTATAAGCATGCTACTGTTTTTGTTTATCGAGTCGCTAGCCTGACTCGACCCCGAATTCATTAGTCCTTGGGGAAGCATGATGTGGAAGAAACAATCTCAATCGGACTTTCATTCAAGATGTTTGGACAAACATTTGAAGCACGTGAAAGTTCCACACCGATGAGATAAGTAGACCCAGGCTTAAGATAGTATAAACTATAAGCGGTGATGCCGGGGTCAAAAATAAAGTCTTCATTCCCGAAGGAGTGAAGAATAGGAGAAGTCACCCGGTAGGTGAAGAACAGGAAGAAAACCATGATGAAAATCTTTATAAGATTTTCTTCCTCGAGATCAGGCTCCGTAGCCTGAGTTTGGATTTCAAGGGTTAAGCTCGTAAATATCCCGGGAGGGTGGGTGGGAATTTGCAAATTCTCATGATTGAGTGCATCTCCCCCCGGGTCATCATACTCCGGAGGAGTCATGATATGAGTGAGTTCACCGGAGAACTCCTCAAAGGTGAATGAATCATATTCGGGGAGAGAAATTTGAGAATGAGGAGTGGTACTGCCACTAATCTTCTCTCCCATATGATCAAAAGTAAAGACTTCAAACTCCGGAATAGGATCATCGGAGAGAATGTCACTATCCTTAATGGGGATAGGAGATGAAATAGGTTTCTCTTTGAAAGCCTCGATTTTAGAAATGAGGAGATTGACTTTCAATAATGTTGCACGAAGTGCTTCATCCTTGATTTCAGTGTCAGTCTCAACATTCACTTCTTCTAAACTAACTAGCTCAGAAGGTAATCCTTCCACATGACTGATGTCTCCAGAAGATAAAGAATTTTCATCAGCATGTGAAGTACAAAGCTCGATGTTGGGATTAGAGTTTAAAAGATTTTCAGTTTCTCCCATATCGGCTTCAAACTCAAGGAGACCATCATCATTTCCCAAAGGAAGTAGATTGATGTAGGTAAGTTCGTTTGTGAACTCCTCAATAAGAGGGTTAACATCCGAATGAGGCAATGGTGCCTCCTCATACTCAACTTCTCCATAAGATGTGCAATCATCATTAAAATCGGAAAAAGTCTCAAAATGATCTTTTGGATTTTCAGGGTGATAAGGTAAATCGCACACATGATCAAAAGTCCCCTGTGACTCTCCTGGGATTGGGACAAGGTTCTCAACACTAGACTTTATGAATTCGTCTGATTCCTTTGCAGGAACAGTGTCAAGATGCTCATCCCCCATATTTGGAGAGTGAGTGTGAACTTCAGGTGTGATATCAATAGACTGAGGGAGTTTAGGAGTACTAGCATTGATGGAATTCTCAAGTTCCATTTGATCAACGGCTAGTGACTCCGTCACATTATTTTCTCCCTGATTCTCCATGGAAGGAATCACAACAGATGAATCTTTTTGAATAATAACAATGTTATCTTCATCATCATCGCTGTCATCATCATCATCATATAGAGTAGCAAAGCGAAGATTGGCACGTATTTTAGCCGCTCTTTGCTCAGCAAGTAATTCTTCCATGCTCATTTCATTTCTAGCCTCTCGTTCTTCAGCAAGTAATTTTGCCATTGATTTCTCACGAGAATCTTCAAATGATGTAGTGGCAAACTCCTCCTTAAGTTTTTGCAAAATTTCACGAGCCTCTAGTAAAAGGTCTGGCTCAGTATCATGAGGAGTTGCTTGGATCATTTGGTACTGTGGAGGTTGGTCTTGAATTGAATAGTCATAATTGTTACAAGGAAATGGATTCCTTGTTTGACAATCCGAGCTAAAGTGAGAACCTCCACAGTATTCACAACAGTAAAACTGATGTGGCTGTGAGTCGTATGTGCTAGAGTCATAATTGTTATCAGGAAACTGCTCATAGACAAGCGTGTTGCCCGATTGACAATCAGAACTGTAGTGTGGGCCACCACAGTACTCACAACAGTTAAACTGTTGAGTCTGGTTCGGTGAGTTGTATGGATATTGGTCGTAACCAACATTTTGACTATTATAACAATCAAAACCTTGGTGAGGACCTCCACAATACTCACAAGAAATGTTTGGTGTATTTTGATACGAACAATCATTGTGGTTTGGATAATATGATTCTCACTCGTATGAATGTGATGGGTAATTGGAAAAATTTGGGGAGTCGTTGAATGAGTTCTGATTAGGATCATAAGCAAATGAATTCCTTGAACCACAAAACAAACAACTCCCGTCTCGAATATCATTACCACATTGTACACATGTACACCAACGACATGGTAAACCAAAAAGCGGCTCACCACAACCAACACAAGGAATAAAATCCAGAGGTGGGACAAGTGGTGTGCTCTTAGAGCTAGCAATTTCCACCACTTCCGTTATGGTCTCGGGTTTTGGTTCTTGATAATCGTGAAGATTGGGCAAGTTGTTCTTTTCAGTCACTGCCCTAAGCTCTGTACGTTTGCTTGATGACCTTATAACCTTATATCGTGAAAGAGCAGGATTGATTCTTGAAGGTTTAGGAGCATTTGTGAGCTTAGGTTTTTGGATAACCGTAGGTTGGACGTATTTAGCACTTCCTTCGTCAGAGGGAAGTACAGGATCCTTTGTCACCTCGGTTTCTTGATCCATTTCCCTCACCGGAGAGGGAATAGGGATCGATGGTCCATCATAATCAACACGACATCTCGACATTTTTGACAAGGCCATAAGTTTTTCAACTTTGCTTTTAAAGGCCCTTTGTTCAAAGAAATCGTCATCGAGAGATGCCATTAGAATCAATTATGGGACAAGTGGAAGAAGTGAGAATCAAAAGGATAGAGGGTAAAGGGATGAAGAATCAAAAAGGTAGGGGGTAAAGATGGATATTTTTGGTGTTTTTGGAAAACATTTTATCAGAAAGAAAATCTTTTTGTGTTTTTGTGTTCGTTGAAAACTAATTTTACAAAGTTTTCGGGAACAATTTTGTTTTTAAAAGAAGAAAATATGAACAAAGGATGGTAAATATACAGTGAGTGTATATCCAGATTCATTAATCTGTAAAACCGTTTAGAATACGCGCACGACCTCCCCGGCAGCGGCGCCAAAATTTTGATTGGTGCTAAACCGTCAGATAATTATTGGTCAACCACTTGTGAATGGTCAACTATAATAGTCAAACAGCTTAAACCAATGCTCCGTGGAAGTACAGTGGCTTCTTCGGGTCGTTATGTCCCGATGAGGTGTGGATGGTATAAAAACGGGTTTGTGATCGGGTGAATTTGGATGGGAAAGGGTATATATGGGTTTGAATGATTACACTAAGGGAATACGAAGAAAACGATTTAAACAAACTATATTAACAATTACGTGAAACCTAGTTAACCTAAAACGTAATCTAAAAACTTAAAATCAGAAATTGCTTATACATAAGCAGAAAGATAAGCCAAACGGCTTAAATAGAAGCTATCACTTTATTTATGTTTTTTGGTTTTTCTTAATTTATAAACTACTTTTAATAACGTAACCTAAATTTAAAAACGTAAAAGTTATTTAAATAAAACACGAGTTAAAATTAAAATAAACGCGAGTGCGCAAAATAAAAAGTGAAATTTACGCTACGTTAACCCTACGGACATGAAAATTATATTTTTACGAACCTAATGATGAAAGAAAATTTTAGAAAAAAGAAAATTATTTTTTTGACTTTTTAATTATTTAATTATTAATTAAAAACTATTTAAACTTAATTAAACTACTTAAACTAAATTAATTATAATAAATACTAAATTAAAAGTTAAAATTATAAAAATTATTTTACAACTACATTAAAGTAATAGAAACTTTATAAAAATATAAAATTTCCTAAATACTAATTAATAAGCTATTCTATAATTTAATACTAATTATTATTTAATACCTAATTTAACTATTTTAATTATAATAAATATTAAACTAATTTATAAAATTATGAAACTTTTTATATAAATGCTACATACTACCAGAAAGTTAAAAAAAATATAAAAAGCTGAAAAGAGTTATAAATAAGCAGTTAAGATAAGCTAATAAGCAAAAATAAGCCAAAGAGAATGAATGGTATTTAAGTACTAAATTTTGCATGATATTACTGAAAAAAGACCCAAGGGCGCATGGTTTCCAGGTACACCACTATCATTCTCAAAGGGGGAGGTCTCAGGTTCGAACCCTGCCTCTCCCTTTTTGGTAATTCATTTTTTTTTCAATTTTTCTTTTTACAAACTTCTAAAATAAGTAAAAATAGGAGACTTTAATAAAGAGGACTTTTTTCAAAATCACAAATAAGCTCAAAATAAGCCCATAAGGCAAACAGAAGGCTTTTTAAAGCCAAAACTTGATTTTAATGCTAGTTAAGCTACAGACTAAAAACTAACTATGAAATAAGCTACAAATAATCTAGACAATCTTAAAGTAAGCCAAAGATAAGATAAAAACACATGTAATAAGCTACTAAGTTGAAATAAGCAAATCTAACCAAACTGCAAACCCAAACAGTCCAAATGGCAATTTGCAGCCCTATGTGGGCCCCACAAATAAGCTCAATATTCCAAAATAAGCTTTGAACCCAGAAGCTGACCTGGAAGGCTTCATAATAAGCCACAAAGCACAAGCTGGGACCCACAATTAAGCTCAATGAGAACTTATAAAGTTTGGCTTATATAAACTGATGTACCAGTGTATCCAGTGGAAGGAACCAAATGCCAAGGTAAGATTAGCTTATCAAATAAGCTGAAAAGTACCAATTAAGCCTTGAGCCAATGAGGCTGGTAGATTAGCTTTGCAAAGAACCAAATTTTATAAGCTGAGTCTAGGTAATGAGCTTTTTATGAGCTTATGAAAAATGCTCACCTACACTGATGAGTCAGTGTAGGGAGTAATTTTGAGCAAACTTAGTGAGCATGATAAGCAGTTATGAAAAGCAAAACATGAAAAATAAGCATACACAGAACATTATGGCCAGAAGGGCTATCCAAAACCACAAAAATTACAAGCAAAAGCTACTTAGTGAAGGTTATGCAAGCTTGTGAAAGTGGCTTGTGAACACAGATCCTGGGAGCAGGGGAGGTCAAAGCTTACACAGACAACTTCAAGACCAAATTTAGCTAAGCAAACAAGTTTCAATCCCTAATTTTCTTCTTGATTCAGGTAAACATGCTACCAGAGAACTCAAATCAACAAGTATTTTCCATTTTCAATCCATATCAAGCACTGTGCAAGAGCTGAAAGTTGTAACCATTTTGACAGTCATGACATTTGACTTTTTATGAATATGAACTTGGTTTGACTAAGATGAGTTTTGATTGATCCTAATTGACTGACTATGAAGTACTAAGGTAAAATAAAGTTAGATTAAGCTATCATAAGCACTTATGTAACTGAATTATCCAACATGCAACTAAAATCCATAACAGTTAATGAGAAATCAATATTAGACTTGCATTTTGTCTTTTTTATGCTATGACTACTGATTTTATTACTTGGACACTCTATCAGTACCTAGTGTGAGTTGTTACCACCAAAAGAAACAAATGAAACATGTCCTAACACAGATGAATCAGTAATTCCAAACACCCCCTTATATTCCAACTGTTTTTGGTTTTCAAGGTTAATGACCATTACAAGCTAGTATTAGGATTTCCATAAGTTAACTAACATCAAAAAAAGTTTTTAACAAGATTTAAGTACAAAACAACAAAGAACAGTAATAATGCAAAATTAAGCTAAAATGGAAATTGAGACTCACATGTGTCCTGAGCTCAAATTCAAGGTACCAAGGACTGAAATCACCTTCCTATGACTCCCCATGGAGATCTAAACCACACTTTCCATCCTCCTTTGCTCTGCTTCAATGCAAGTCTCACCCATTTTTTATTTATTTTTGACTTTCTTGTATTTTTAGAGTATAATTGGACTTGTGAATTAAATCAAATTTAAAAGCTATCAAAGCTTATCTAAGCTTATAAGTAACTTAAACCTTGCTTACCAGACAATAAAACACACTCCTACCACTGATTCAGTGAAAAGAAGATTTCACATAAGTTTACAAAATCTAAAATTAACAGAGGAAAGCTTGAATTTTATATTAAATGAAGTTCAAATTACATTAACAAGGGTGATTACAACATTTTTAATCTAAAAAGTACAATTGAAAATTAGGCTGACATTAATTTCGACATTAAAACTATACTATAAACTACTAACTAACTAACTGTCTCACTTCAGCCTTCATTCTTGATTTATAAGGACCAGGGTGGGTCCCACAAGCTTTCCCAATTCCATTTATGGCCGTTGGATGCCTTCACTTGATCTGAGCCCTTCAAATCTTTTTGGCGGGAAAAAGGGTGTAGTAGCAATTGGGTCTGATAACTTGTAGCAGGCTGCAATTTTTGGAATGGAGTGTTTGTTTGGTGTGGCAAGGGGGATTGAGTGTGTAGGAGGGGGTAGCAGACTAGGGTGATGATGAGGTTGGTTTTGGTTTGTAGCAGAAGTGAGGTGGAAGGAGAAGGGGTGGAGTCAAAGCTTTGACCGGGGAGTGGTATTAAAAGAAAAACGGGGTATTAGGTTTAGTGGTGGGCTTATGTTATGGGCTGGGTGAGGATGGTGGACCACAAAAGGGTGGGCTTTGGTTTGTAGTTATAAGTTGGTCCATTTAGTTAGTAGTATTGTAAATCACAAGGACCAATCATGTAACTTTCTGAAAGTTTGGGGGGGGGGGGGGTAAATCTGCCAAATTTCCAAATTAGTTTCAAAGGATTTATATTGTCAATTATGAATAGTACAGGGGTAATATATGTTAAATTCCATTTTTTAAAATACCTGAGGACTTGTTTTGCCAACTTTGAAACTTAAGGGGTTAAACCGGAATTTTTCCAAAACTTTCTCCCATGGACTAAATTTGGCAAATTATGAATTCCCATGACCAATGTTTACTTTTTTCATCCAAAATATTACACCAGGGACTAAGTCTGCCAAAATAGAAATTCAGGGACTGTTTCTGCCAATTTCTAAAGTTGAGGGGCCAAACATGTAATTTTCCCAAACTTTTCACCCAAAGTCTAAATTTGATAATTTTTTACTTTTAAAAACTTTGGGTTGACTTTTCTTTCATTTAAAACCTTCAGGGACTAGTTTTGTCAATTTTTGAAACTTGAGGGACTGAAACTGCCTATTGTGCAAACTTTGTTCGTTTTTCATTTGTTTTTAAACATTTTGCATCTAAAGCATATAAAACACACTTTTGGAATAATTTCTGTATTTTGATGCATTTTTTAGTGTTTTTGTATGTTTTAGCAGTTCAGATACGATAAAAATGATGAGTATTTACACACTCATCAACAATCTTCAATAAACAGCAGTACTTTGACTTTATTCTTCATGCAGTAGTACGTTGATATATAGAAGTACCTTGATCTTTTATATCCCAACAATCCTCCCCTAACTTGAACTCCACTTGCTTGATTTCAAGTTTCTTTGTTATCTTTGCCTTTAAAATCTTTAATCATTCAGAAAGATTGTTTCTTTATCTCTTTATCTTTTATCTATCATGTGTCAAAGTACGTTTTATCAGCATCTTCTCTACAATAAATCTCCTCAGCTACTCAGCAACATTTTGGTACAATAGTCATCAAATCTTATGAAGTTTCATACTATTCTCATCACTTCCAGGTGTGTAAACTCCTGTGAGAGGTGAATCATTGAAAATTAATGGATTTTGATGTCTCTTTACCAAAGCCATTAACTCTGGAGTAGCCAATGTTTTAGGTTAGAACAACCATGGTACATTAATAACCATATGATTTTTAGCAAATCATCGGCGATCAATGGATTTGAGTAGTCTTTACCAATAGCCGTTTGCTTTTGGACTAGTTAGTTCTTTGATTACAACCATGGTGAACTAATTACCAAAAATGGATTTTTCACAGCCTTTACCACAAGCCATTTTTCCTTGTGGGCTAGCCAACTCTTTACTTTTACAGATATGGTGAGTTGAAACCATACAATTTTTAGTAAATTGTCAACTAAAAATGGATTTGATTATCACATCAGAGCCGTACCCTCATGATGAGTCAAACTTTTTCTTGTCTGTTAAACAAGGTGAGTTGATTACCATTTGTTGTGTAGTATAAATACTAACACCATGTGTTTCTTTTTAAATCCTTTTATTTACTTCACTTTTAAACATCAAAACCTTTACTTTATTTTACAAAGGACTTATACTGGTTTAATGCACCAAGCAGTACTTTGATAAAGTTCTGTTTGTCTTTGCAGTACTTTGAAAAAAATACTTATTATACAAAACAAATCATACCAGTATTTTGCAATATCATTCTTCAGACTTAGTCCATCTGATAAATAGCTTGATCACATCCAAAGCTACCTCAGATTCATCTTCAAGTTTCATTCCATGACCCAGCATTCTTAGCATGATTTCTATAATCAATGGATATCTTCTCTCAGCAAGCATGTGAACCATGGTATCATCTTCCATCTCAAGTGCATGAACTCCTGATGACTCAAAGAATCTCCATCTTATGATTTCCCAATTCTCTTGATCATTCCATAGAGGATCAACACTTGTTTTTTCAGTTTCCCAAATGGTAATTAAGTCTCCAAGCAAAATTAATCCCACTCCTGATGCTTCAGTCTCTGCATAGTATGTCTGCACTTGTATGTATAAGTCATATAGATCTTCTCTGGTGATAAAATGTAGAACATCCCATAACATGTTGAATACTGTGAAGCTTCCATCTTCTCTGGTGAACATAAGGTAATTCCCTTATTTTGATTCAACCATAGAGAATGAGATTATCTTGGACTTCTTTCCAGAGTCTTCAGTCTTCTTATTCTCAAAATCTACTACTCTGAAATACTTTCTTAGTTCATCAATTGTATCTTCATGTATCATCTTCAGTCTCTTTGACAATTGATCTTCTTGAACTGCTTTCTTTCTCTTCAATTTTCTTTACTCAGCCTGTTCTTTTCTAATATCTTCTAACTTCTTCTCTCTATCAACATCCATGGGTACAATATTTTCTACTTCTTTCCTGATAGACTCTTGTACTTGTTCCCATAGAGCTTTCACATCTGGATACCTCATTTTATGCAAATTCTTGTATCCTCTTCTTTTCAAGAAACTTATCATCCAGTTTCTTTCCTGAGCAATTGTCATAGGCTTCTTTGTAATTGGCTTGTTTAACTCTGCCAAATACTCTGCATCAAATTCTGCTTGTTGCTTTCTAGCAAGCTCTGCATCCTCTGCAATCTTTATTGCTCTAATCTGTACAAGAATGAATTTCTTCTTTTTCTTAATATCTTTCTGCTTCATGATCCCTTTCCCTTTGTCTTTGGGATCTAACTCTTCAGATTCAGAAGTACTTTCAGAAACTTGTTGTGCAGACTCAGAAATATGTATACCTCCAGCAGATCTATTCAAATTCATCATAATCTGAGCAATTGTTTCATCATCACTTGCAGTTTGCACCTTAGCTTCTTCTTGCTGTATAAAAGTAGAAGGACCAGCTTCATCTTCAAAATTTATTGTAGAAGGTCCAGCTGCAGTAGTTCCACTTTCATCAATATTTATACCAGCAGTACCTTGCTCAGTAGTACCTTGCAGACCTGTATCTTCAGCAACAGTACTTTGAACACTAGTAATTTGAGTTTGAGTACTTTGAATATTCTGTGCATCAGCATCTTGCTCAACATCTTCCTCTAGTGCAATATTCACATCCTCTTCCCTGTATTTCTCTGGTACAAAAGTCTTTGGCTCTTCTGGATATTGCCAAAGGTGAGCATCTTCTGAAAATTGAATCTCATCATCATCTCTATCCAAATTATCATCTTGAGTCCTCCCCAATTTGATAGATGATGACTTTCTATGCCTCCTTTTGGATTTAGAAGTCTTCTTGGAAGATTTAGAAGTAAGGATGCAAATTTATAGGTTGCCAATTATGTGCCCTGTTTTACCTTAACATGTGCCCTGTTTTTCATTTATGATACATAAAGATTTTATGTGTGTTTGAATTTTATAGTCTAAACAATGTATTACCTTAACATGTGCCCTGTTTTTGTGTAGAAATATGGCCGTTGAATTTGTGATAAGTTTAAACCAAAACACGTTTCTGGAGTCTTAGGTAATCTCACACATACGCCTTAATTACATTTTATACCATAAATGTTTGTATAATGAATGTCAAATAAATTATTGAAATGCTTTCAGGAACTTCCACATGTCTACGCCGAATCATGTTACCATCGAAGGCGGGAGATTTACATCACAAGCACTCAGCGGGTTCGTTTCAAAGTACAAATAGAGACTGAAACTAACCGCCCCATTGTGCTGACATGAGAGAGATGGAGAACGTTTGCTTTGGAAAACCTGAGTCGGGCTGTTAGGATGTTGCATTTCATTGAGGAAGGTGATGACTGCTTCTTTGTTACCGGATACACTCAAGAAGGAGCTGAATTTGGTGGCTACCACATGAATGCCGGTCGGGTTTCAAGGTTCCAGTCTCGTGTTTTCTCCTTCTATGATCAGATCCAGGTATTAGAGGTTCATAAGTTACTAATCTTATGTCAAACATGTGATTTCATAAGTCAATGAATATTAAATTTTAATGTACTTATAAGGTTACTCTTAAAATTTATTTGCAGACACTGCCAACTGCATTCCTTGGTAGCTTAGGTAATGAACATCAGATTAGAATCAAAGTAGACGGGGAAAACTTTGATGTTGGTTTGATTGTTGTTGAAGCGGGAGGAGTCAACAGGCAGCTGCTGTATGAGTTGGACCCCGATGATTGGAACAAGCTTGAAGAATCTGTTGGTTTAAAAGCTGGAATGATTCTCATCTTAACAAGGAAGCGCGCAACAAAGTTTTTGCTTACCGGCTTTAGTCGTGAAGGTAGTCTAACTACCGACGCGCATTTCTTTGTTACCACCAGCTTGCTACCTGATCAGCCCGCTTTGTTATTGACCGAAAGAGGTAAAAATTTACGAAATACTTTCATACAACATGTTATATCTGTCAGTGATTTATTTAGTGATTATAATTAAAATTCTTTATAGATGACAATCGCTTGAAGCATATTTGCCAATGGCCTTCACATCAAGACCACTTTGGTGAAGGTCATGCATTCTATAAGAGACTGTCAACAATTCGAGTGAATCAAGAACTTATACGTATCTCAACATTCATAGATATTCTTTACTTTTGTTTAATTAGTTGGAACAAACTATATACTTACTAGTAATTTGAACTGTAGGATATACCGGCAGATTTCCTATTGCAGCATTGATTGGCTCAGAACAGTCAACCTAAATTAACCAAGTATATGGTCAACTAGGTCAAATAGCCTAGAATCAATCTCCGCGGAATATAGTGTTTCCCCGGGTCGTTATGTCCCGACGAGGTGTGGATTGTATTCAAACGGGTTTGTGATCGGGTGAATTTGGACAGAAAGGGGTTTGAGATTGATTAAACTAAGGAATCTACAAGGAAATAGCTTAAATAATCTATATGAACAAGACCGGAAAGTCTGAAATACCAGAAACGTGTAAAACCTAAAAACGCGTACGTTCAATTTAAATTTACGCGAACGCACGAAATAAAAAGTGAAAACTGAAATCTGAAAACCCCTAGGGGGTGAAAATGACTTTTTTACAAACTAAAAGATAAAAGACAATTTTTAGAAAAAGAAAATAAATTTTTACACTATTTAATTATTTATTATTAATTAAATACTATTTAGAACTAATTATTAATATTTAAAACACTTAAATACAATATAATATTAATTAAATACTAGAAAAATGAAAATTAAATTTCCAAAATTATGAAATAACTAAAAGTAAGTTTTAAAATTAAAAATATGTATTTTTTTCTTTTTGTGATTTTTATATTAATTAATTACGAATTAAATATTAATTAACTAATTAAACTATTTTAAATTATAAAAAATAGTAAATGAGCAGTAAAAATTCTAGAAAATTTTCTAAAAATGTTTTATAACATATAAAAGCTAGAAAAATATAAAAACTAGGTCTTACTTAATAAAAACTAATTATGCTATTTAAAACTTAATTATTAATTAATTATTAATAAAACTAATATTAAATATAATAAATTCTAAATGACAAAATAAAAATTTGAGAAAATTACTAAAATTACTTTAATATAAAATGAATTTAAGAAAAATATAAAAAAGCTAAGTGCTTAACAAAAATTTAAAAATGAAAATTAAAATTTAAATTACATTAAATAGAAACTATCACTTAAAATTAATTTGGATTTTCTGGATTTTTCTTTTGGAATTCTATTTTATACCTAAAAACAACTAACTTTTGTGAAAACAATTTTTGTGGAACTTAAAATTAAGCAATGTACAAGCTTATTGGTGTGACAGTTGACCATTATTGACCAAGCAATGAGCTTAAGTGGGACCCACTATGGGTGATTCAGGTCTAAATAAGTTATTTGAGCTTGAATAAGCTAGAAAAATCACATGGGGTCCACAGAATAAGCTATAAGATCAAAATAAGCACTTGGCCAAACCAAATTTAACTCAGAAAAGGGACAAACTAAAGGGGCTGATTCAGGTAGGGTCCACAAGGGTTGAGGTGAAAACTTTGGTCAAACCATGAAGCCTACTAGGGGAGGTTGAATGAACCAAGATTGGACAAGTGGGACCCACAAGGGAGGCCAGAAACCACCACCATCTTTGGTGGTGTGGGAGTGATGCTCCTGATGCAGGGGACTGGAATGCCCTGCCGGTGTCTTTGAAGCTCAATGGGGCCCACAATAAAAATCCTAAAAATATAACAAATGTGAGAACTTGAAGACTAGCTGGGGGTTACAATCCCTGAAAATTTCAATTCCTAGTTCCCAATAGAAAATTCACTAAAAATCTTACAATATTTGGAAAATTTGAGAAAGTGAAATTTTGACTTTTTAAACTTTGCACCTACTTTGACCAAAATGAAATTCTAACTAACCTAGATGATTAATTATGCTGTATTATGCCTAAATGGAGTGAATTATAGAAAACCTAACCATTTATGAATCAGTTTCAAAGATTTGACACCACAAATCATAACAGCTTAGCTGTTGTGATCATAAAAGTGCAAGGTTGACTTTTTCTATGTTGAGATGCAAGTTTTGTGGTTTACTTAGTCCTAATACCACCTAGGGAGGCTGAGGGTGCAAAGAAACAAGTAAGAAAACAACTGCCACATATGAAACTAGGCAGAACCAAACACCCCTTAAACCTACTGATATGAAAGAAAATGGATGATACAGGAATTGAGGTCTAATCTATCAATCCTAACCTATCTAGTAAGCCACAATGAAGTAAAAATAGACAACAAAAGTAACTAAAAATCAATAATAACCACAATCACAGATTATGCAATAATATATGAAAAAGTCTTACAAATTTCTCCAAGTCAGGAAACTAAGGTACACAAGAACCAAGAAGTATCCCAGCACCTCTCCTGAGGTCACTAAATCAAGAATAACCAAAATTCCACCCTTTTTTTCTTGCTTCTCTCTTCTTCCATTGATTTTTGAATTTCACTCTATTTTCCTTGGATTTTTTTAGTATTTTTTTATTTTAAAGAGTAACACTGATTTTAGTTTTTAGGAAGCTTATAAAAGCTTAGTAATGACTTAAATAAGCTTGAACAACCAACAAACAACAACATTTAATAACATTAAAGACAATATGAGATTTCAAGTAAAATTGTAAATTCTGATTTGTAACTAAATAAACTGAGTCTTATATTAGAAAACACTAAAAATATACTGAGAATACTGAGTACAAATCTTTTAAACTGAAAATTACAACTGAGCTATTGAATTACTCTAAATCGATATAATTAAATTAAACTACAACTACCATTTTCTAACTAACTGCTCCATCATCTATTTTCTTGATATATAGGGACCAGTGTGGGTCCCACACCTTTTCCCACTTCTTAAAAGAACCTTTGGGTGAGTCAATTTAATCCCTGCCGTTCAAATGATTTTTGGCGCGAAAATGGGATTAGTCAATTGGAGTGGAGTGTAGATATATTTGAGCATTTAATGGTTTTTGGACCTTGTGGTAGGCAGTGGGGAACAAGGAATGGGGTGTGTTGCAGAGTTGGTGAAGGTGGGGGGAGGACACAGTGTTATCAGGCTGCAAGTTGGTTAAGAGGTGGGAGGAGGACGGTCAAACAGGGTTTGACCTGTTTTTATTATTAAATGGAGTTGGGTGGGCTTAGGTTTGGGCTGGATCAGGTTTAGGGTAGTTTTGGATTAGATTTTTAGTTTTTATTTTGGGCTTTGTAATAACTTGGATCCGTTTGGTTTATGAAATAATTACAAGGACCAATTTGAAATTTCTGAAAATCCAAGGGCTGAATTTGCCATTCTTCCAAAGTGTTCCAAATGACCAATGTTGCCCAACTCCAGTAGTACAAGGACCATAATTAAAATTTTCCATTATAATCACCCGGGGACCAAAACTGCCAAATTGTCAAACTTGAGGGACCAAAATTGACATTTCTCCAAACTTTACACCAAGGACTAAAAATGACTTTTGTGACTTCCCATTGACCCAAAATGGTTTTTCTTTCAAAAATATTTTACCAGGGACCAATCCTGCCAAAGTTTGAAACTTCAGGGACTAAACTTGTAAATTTCCAAAACTTTTGAGATTTTTCACCAAAGGACTAAATATGACAATTTATTATTTCAAAAGGACCTTTGGTGACTTTTCTTTCCAAATAAGTGCTCAGGGACTATTTTTTGCCAATTTTTGAAAGTTGAGGGACTGAAACTGCCAACTTTGCAAACTTTGTACGTTTTTCATCTGTTTTTACTCATTTTGCATCTAAAACATATAAAACACAATTTTGAAATATATTTAGTATTTTGATGCATTACTGAGTGTTTTTGTATGTTTTGCAGTTCAGATTTGACCAAAAATGATGAGTGTTTGAGCACTAATCAATCCCCCACACTAAACTATTGCTAGTCCCTAGCAATAAAATGTTTTGAAAACTCAATGGATTTTAAACTCTTTACCAAAAGCCATCACTTCTGGAGTAGCCAGATGTATCGATTCAAGTAAGAACTATGGTCCACCTTATAACCATGTGATTTTGAGCAAACCACCAGCTGTCAACGGATTTGATTAGTCTTTACCAAAAGCCATTTGATTCTGGACTAGCCAACTCTTGATGGACCTAGTCAACTCTTGATGGACCTAGTCAACCTGAGATGCCCGGTGGTGTGACTGTCTATGGGATGTGGAGGAAGTTTGCCGCTGATTGCTCTTTCGCAACAAACAAGCTCATCAGGTTCATGTTCATGTATTTGAATGTTGATGTCAGTGGTGGTGATCATTTTCAAGACTCTGTGTATCCCGTGTTTCATCTGTGCTAACTTCATTGGATGTGTCCAGCTTCGAACAATTTCTGCTTCATTTGAACTCAAACAATATTTATTATAGTTTTTGTAAGTAAATACCCCCTTAAGTATATAATTTTTTGGCAGTTATGTGTGTTGTCAACATGCATTCATTGGGGGTATTTTACTTATGATATATTACTAAATTTGAACAATATTAGTACTATTCTACGTTAGTTAAGTTGAACAATTAGTGTTAATTAGTTACTTTCAGCAATTATGGAATCTAATATAACTCTACTTTTATGAATATGCATGTAATGTAATTTAGTATGTCTTATGCAATCTTGTTAAACTGACATAATTGACATGTTATCTGAAAACAAAATGCTCAATCTTAAACTAATTAACTATCCATAATTTTTTTGATTAGTATTGTGATGGGGTTAATGACATTTTTTGGATGAATAAAATTAAATTAGGCACATTACCAAACTGCTTCTTAAATCATATTGGAGGGAATTGACAAATATATTTGAAGAACATATTGGAGGGAAAGTTTAAAAATATCTTATCAAAAAGTTTTTCTTAAAAAACATAAAAAGGGAACCAAGGGGAACCATAGGCTCGAACCCGAGACCTCACCAACCTCAACCTTTTGAACGCCTCAACAAACCACACCCTTACCACTTGCCCTTGGGATTTCTTCATTTAATATCTGACATTGTTTTGTATATAAATAAACTTTTTAGGCTGTTAGCTTGTTTCTCCTTTTAAGCTTATTACAACTTATTTAAATAAGTTGGTTTGTCACTTTTATTTTTGCTTCAACCTTAAATACTTTAAATAGTTATTGCACATTTTTCTTGTGTATTCTTAATCAGTTTACTATTTTTTATCATTTAATTACTTAAAATTAGTTTTTAATTATTCAAAAATTAAATAAAATTCAAAAAAATAAAATTATTTTTCCTAAAATAATTTTTAGTCATTTAGGACTTAAGAAAGTTAATTTTCATTTTTAGGCATTAAATTACAAATTACTATTTCCCGGCTTATTAGAATCCTGTGAGTGGCTAGGACTGTAAACTAACTGAACGTTCATTGAACATTTGATGATTTGTTTGGTAAAAGTTCATTTATGTTTGTTTATTTATTAACTTAACGAACATGATCAAAATTTGACATTAGCTCAGTTAAAACGACCCGGGAATATGTCAGGGAGCGAGCATCTTGACCATTTGGTCGGGTTTTTGATAACATAATATTATACATACGTACTATTCATTGAATCATGTTGTAACATGACACCCTAAAACAACTATAACCCAATGCCCATATGATGTCAAATACCCATTAATGAATGTGACCAGTCGTTATAACCTACTACCAATGACCCACCATGTGAATTAGCCATTATCACCGGTCATCCATGGATTGCATAGACTTGGTATGTGTATAGTTATATTGTGAAGGTTATATGAAGTGTGTTAAAGTTATTAAAGGTGGGCATGTTAATTTTGACATTTGAGGAGGCCATAAAATCAGTAAAGTCATATGTACTATGATGAAGACTGTGTCATACTGTCGTTAGGGTATCTTTAGGTTATACGATATGTTTGCTTCCGTGTGTACACGTTTTCGTCCATGTTTACACGTTATCCCCCGTTTTGTCATGGATTACTCCGTCTCTACACGTTTTTATCCGTTTTCGTAGGTTTTTGTCATTTTCATGTTTTTTCATACTTTTTCCTCAGTTTTCCTACGTTTTATAATTCTTAGTCGGTTTTTATACGTTTTAGTCCGTGTTTACACGTTCTCGCCCGTTTAATCATGTTTTAGACCGTTTCTACATGTTTTATACGTTTTCCTCATTTTTCATATCGTGTTTGTTCATTTGTATGCGCCATGCGGTGATTTTTGTGTTTATGCAGTTATATGTGTGTTTGGGACAACGGGTTTGAAGTTATATGGGTGTTTGGGACTGTGTGTAAGCACAATTTCTGTCATGAAAAGTTATATGGGTGTTTTGGAGCCAAAATTTTAATGAAATGTTTAAATTTTTAATTAAAAATTTTGGAGCCAAATTTTTTTGTGAAATGTTTAAATTCTCAAACAAAAATTTTAAAATTAACTCTGGAAATTATGATTTCCTTAAACGAAAAACTGCCCCATCATATGCCCTATTTTTTCTCAAAAAAATCAGCCTTCATTCAAAACACTAACTCAATTAGTTTTTAAACCATTATTCACCAATTTAGTTTACTATTTTTCTTTTACACATTGCTTCAGACGAATCATGGAAACCCAAGAGAATGATCATGATAATATTGATTTTTCTGATAATGAAAATCCTGACCACACTTTGGGATATGAATCGGAGCAGTTTTCTGATGATGGTGAACGTGATAACAACCAATCAAATGGTTATGTCAAAAAGAGGGGCATAACCAGGTTAGCAAAGTTTCGAAGGGAATATGGAAAAGCAGATGGAGAGAAGGTCAATGTAACCTTCGATGCTATGAATAGGATATCAGGAAAACACCGAGCATTGTTTTCTAGTTTTTTGGGAGACTTGGTTCGTGAGCATGTAGGTGTCAGGATTCTATCCTGGAAGAAGGTTGATTCAGAAGCAAGAGACAAAATGTGGGACGAAATCACGGTAAACCTATACTATTTTTTAACCCAGTAATATAGCATGAAATATATACGTAGCATTTACATTATGTGCAACTAATTAGGAACATTGTGTTAATCTTTGCAGCAATTTTTTGATGTTGACTTGACAACTAGAAGGATGTTAATGAATCGTCTTGGTCTACTTCTACGCAATTTCAGAAGTAAATTGACACAAAACTACATATTGCCCAACCTAGAAACACCTTCTAAGCTAAATGAAGTCCCGACTAACTATGATGCAATTATATCAGCCGATGATTGGGTCAATTTTGTAAATTATACAAAAGCGATGAATACAAGGTGTTAATTAATAATTTTTTATTCAAGTTCAAGCATTTTCTGTTTCCATATATATTAGTTCTATAGTATATAATCATTACTACATCTAAACGCCTTATGATTTTGTGTTGCAAGGTGAAATCAGCTGGAACAAAAGTGGCGCGTTCCAAGTCTCTTTATCAGCATAGAATGGGACGAGGTGGATACGCCCTTGTGATAGATCAAATGGTAACTTGAAACATTTTCACTTAATAGCATCATACTTGCGTTTATATTGGTTTATCTTACGTGTGTATGCATTTGATGTTTATAAGATTGATCGTAAAGAAATTGAACCAGATGAAGAACCACCGCGTACCACGCTGTGGTTGTCAGGAAAGAAGAACAAAGACGGAGATTTTTGCGATGATGATACTAGAGCCGTTGGAGAAAAAATTGTAAGTTTTACTGCATATTTTATTATAATGTGCATAGTGGGGCTAAAAACTCTTCTTGCTTATATTAAAGTGGGATCAACATATAATAACCTATTTCCCATATTGTGTCTGCAGAAAGAAACGGAAGACAAGATCAAACAAGGAACCTTGAAGATTGATCATGGCAGTGATGCCGTGACAGTTGTATTAGGTAAGGAAAATGGAGGATATGCGAGAGGAGTGGGAGGTGGAGTAACCTACATGAGGTATTTTGATCTGCCTCGAAACAAACAACCATCTGATGAAAGAGTGGTGTTACTTCAAAGTGAGCTTGAGAATGAGAGACGCCAACGTCAAGGAAAAGATGCGGTAATCCAGGATTTGATGAAGCAATTGGCTGCACAAAAGGGGTAGTCGAACTCAACGTCAACTCTATTGGCATCAACTCCATCGACATCAACTCCATTGGCAAAAACTCCATTGACGTCAACTCCATTGACGCCAAGTCCATTGACACCACAAGAAGTAACATTCCATCTTTTATTGACCCTTTTAAAAACTGCTGCAGTCTTCTTAAACACTTTATATTGCAGGTGTCTCCGGTGAACATTAATCATATAAACAGCAGTGCTGATGCGGATGCCGGAACACATGTTTCTGGATGTGAGAAAGTTGCGAGCATTCAGAAGTCTAACGGACTACCGACTTTGGAAAAGGAAAAGGAAGCAAGTGTAAGTAATAAAACTTCCACATGTGATTTTTTAAATCTACATGCATGTCTTATTTACTGTGTTTCATATGTATAGGTAACTGTTAAATCTATCCCATCTAAGAAAACGACTAGAGCAAAACGAAAGGATGCACGTCATGCTTCCCAATCACAAGAAGATGAGTCTTCATTACTAGTAGTACCACAAGTATGTATTTAAACATGTTCATATATTATTTTGTTTAACTGATTTCTAATACATACATGCAACAAATCATTTTTTAGGTAATTAAGTGCAATATGTGGCACTCAAAGAGAACAACTATTATTGCTTTGGGCAGAGTATACATGAGTGATGGAAAACAAATGCTTCATAACAAACCACTCTCCAAGGATTTCTACAAAGTGTCTATTGATAAATCCTTACAGGATGCAGCTTGCATACCGGGTGTAGGAGGTAACGGTTTCAAAACAGTTATGAAGGCAGTAGGTGGTTTTTATGCATGGCCAAAGGAGCAAGTGATTTTGGAAGATCAGGTACATTGTACATACATGCATGTGTTTTATCAACCTATATATATATATATATATATATATATATATATATATATATATATATATATATATATATATATATATATATATATATATATATATATATATGTATATATATATGTATGTATATATATATATATATGTATATGTATATATATATATATGTATATATATATATATATATGTATATGTATATATATATGTGTGTGTGTGTGTGTGTCTATATATATATATATATATATATATATATATATATATATATATATATATATATATATATATATATAATTTCTCATATTTAATGCAGTATTTGATACACTCGGCTTTTTGTTTCCTACAGGCAACACCACCAAGTACCATACATATGATTAGTGAGCATAAGAAAGTTCCACCTAAATTAACAGGGAAGCGCAACTACGTCTCTATTGAAGCCATGAAAAGTGAAGCTGCTCAGAAGATCAAGACTAAGAAGTTAAATTTATGAGAATTTTATTATTTAAGGCGTTACAATTATATATACATTCCAATTTTATTGTATTTGAATTTGTTTAATTTGATATATTTGAATTTTATTATTTACGGCTTTTTGTTGGTGACTGTTTAATTAATTCGTTGTGTGACTAAATGTAACAAAAGGCCACACACGCATACAATTCATGTGGCCATTTGATGATTAATAGTCACCAAAATATAAATTTCTTCAATTTAAACGGCATATGGTCACACTTATTAACACTTTTGGCCACTTTATGATTAATTGTATGTGACTAAATACCCAAAAGAAACATGATTTGTGTGACTAAATGGTACAAAAGGCCACACAAACATACAATTCATGTGGCCATTGGATGATCAATAGTCACACAAACCACAAATTTCTTCACTTTAAACACCATATGGTCACACTTATTCACACTTTTGGCCACTTTATGCTTAATTGTATGTGACTAAATACCGAAAAGAAACATGATATGTGTGACTAAATGGTACAAAAGGCCACACAAACATACAATTCATGTGGCCATTGGATGATCAATAGTCACACAAAATACACATTTCTTCACTTTAAACACCATATGCTCACACTTATTCACGCGTTTGGTTACTTTATAATTTATTGTATGTGACTAAATACCCAAAAGAAAAATGCTTTGTGTGACTAAATGTAACAAAAGGCCATACAAAAATAAAATTCATGTGGCCATTGGATGATCAATAGTTACACAAAACACACATTTCTTCACTTTAAACACCATATGGTCACACTTATTCACACTTTTGGCCACTTTATGATTTATTGTATGTGACTAAATACGCAAAGGAAAAATGCTTTGTGTGACTAAATGTAACAGAAGGCCACACAAAAATAAAATTCATGTGGCAATTGGATGATCAATAGTCACACAAAACACACATTTCTTCACATTAAACATCATATGGTCACACTTATTCACACTTTTGGCCACTTTATGATTTATTGTATGTGGCTATATACCCAAAAGAAAAATGCTTTGTGTGACTAAGTGTAACAAAAGGCCACACAAAAATAAAATTCATGTGGCCATTGGATGATCAATAGTCACACAAAACACTCATTTCTTCACTTTAAACACCATATGGTCACACTTATTCACACTTTTGGCCACTTTATGATTTATTGTACGTGACTAAATACCCAAAATAAAAATGCTTTGTGTGACTAATGTAACAAAAGGCCACACAAAAATAAAATTCATGTGGCCATTGGATGATTAATAGTCACACAAAACACACATTTCTTCACTTTAAACACCATATGGTCACACTTATTCACACTTTTGGCCACTTTATGATTTATTGTATGTGACTAAATACCCAAAAGAAAAATGCTTTGTGTGACTAAATGTAACAAAAGGCCACACAAAAATAAAGTTCAAGTGGCCATTGGATGATCAATAGTCACACAAAACACACATTTCTTAACTTTAAACACCATATGGTCACACTTATTCACATTTTTGGCCACTTTATGATTTATTGTATGTGACTAAATACTCAAAAGAAAAATATTTTGTGTGACTAAATGTAACAAAAGGCCACACAAACATACAATTCATGTAGCCATTGGGTGATCAATAGTCACACAAACCATACATTTCTTCACTATAAAGAACATATGGTCACACTTATTCACATTTTTTGCCACTTTATGTTTAATTGTATGTGACTAAATACCCAAAAGAAACATTATTTGTGTGACTAAATGGTACAAAAGGCCACACAAAAACCAAATTTATGTGGCAATTGGATGATCTATAGTCACACAAACCATACATTTCTTCACTTTCAACACCATATGGTCACACTTATTAATACTTTTGGCCATTTTATGGTTAATTTTATGTGACTAAATATACAAAAAGAAAATGCTTCGTGTGACTATAAGAGTTTTTGGTCACACAAAGCTGATTAATCCAACTAAAATTATACCTATTTAGTCACACATTTTAACGTTTTGGTTACTCTTTTGTAAGTGAGACTAAAAGAACCAAAACATGTGACCGTAGGTACCCTATGGTCACACCACCTTTAGTCACACACACGAAAAAAAACCATGTGTGACTATATGTATATCGTCACACATATTTGGTGTAACCAATTCCTGTTTTTGTTCTAGTGAAGGACCAAGTCGCATGCTAAAACTTACTAACTACCCAACTCTTACTATAAAACCCGCATTTAATGCACAATCTTCACACACTTTCAAGTTTCACCAAGATCTCATATCGCAAACACTCCTTTCTTCTTTCTTACTTGTTGTGGAGACCAAGGAAGGCACACACAAAGGCACACACGAAGTTTTTGTGTTAAGAACTACTTGGGTAATACGTATTTTTGAACGAGGGTCACTACGAAGAGGGTATAACATTTGATTGGTTCTTGTTGTCGCGTATCACTTGGACTCTCCACCATCTTTGGTGTTGTAAGTCATCATTTCCGATTTCATTTCCTACTCCACTACATTATTATCTAAGTATATACACTCGTTACACTTATAACCATATATGTACATGCCTCGACACCCCTTAGGAAAGGGCTCACCATTTCATTTTTACACGTACTACTTACATATATTTTTCGACACTCTAAATCTTCGACTCACACTTAACCAAACCAACGTCACATGCAAGCCATACTCGATCTTATGCTAAGTGAACTAGACCAAAACCAAATCCTAGTCGAGCACTCTTTTTAAACAAATAAGATGCCACTTGGGCCTAGCATGGGCTAACGAGCCCATTTGATTTTCAAAAGGATTTTAGGTTGGAAATTTAGAAAATAGCGAGATGTATAAAACTGATTTTTAAGGATTTTTATAAGTTGTAATTACTACTTTAATTGTACCAAAAAGTTTGTTTTTTCAAAAACTTAACAAAGGACTATTTTTGCAAAGTCTCGCGTTAAGGGACTAAAAGTGTCAAATTGCCAAACTATCGGACTAAATATAAGACAATAGATTTCTAATAGAAGTTGAGGGTAGAAACTGCAATTTTTCCAAAGCTCGAGTTGTAAAGTGTAAAAAGAACTAAAAAGGACTAAAATGTAATTATTTTTGACCAAGGGGTAAAAAGTGTAACTTTATTAAAGTTAAGGGTCAATTTTGACAAAAGATACTTTCTTAATTATTTTACATAATTAAATTTTGTACATAAGTATATATATACTCTGTAGTTTTAAAATAAATATTTATATCTACTAAAGATATTTAATTATAAATATTTTTATTAATGTTATTATTTTCACAAATAAATTAACATTTATTGAACACCGGTTTGTATCAACGTTATAAATAACTACGTAAGGTTATTTTGGAATATATTAAGACACCCGAATGGATATCACCGTACTCAAGACATATCGCATGTCATTTACGAATCGAATCTAAGACACCGATGACAATATATATATATATATATATATATATATATATATATATATATATATATATATATATATAGGTCACAAGTCGGAGGAAATTCATTGCTAGTCGTAGCAGTACACCGTCACTTATATATATATATATATATATATATATATATATATATATATATATATATATATATATATATATATATATATATATATATATATATATATAGGTCGCAAGTCGGAGGAATTTCATTACTAGTCGTAGCAGTACACCTTTCAGGTGAGTTCATGGTCTCACATTTTCAATTATTTCTAAACCCCGTGGGGGGAAACATGCTATAAACCGAACACAAGTATTTTTCTGTATGTTGTCACTATCTGATATTGCCTAAGTTGACACCCGTGCTACAAGTCCCTTATATCACGAACCTTAATCACTTGCGAGTGAGCACGAATATAGTTGATAGATCTATTCTGTCAAAGTGATTATTTGGCAGGAGGTGTGCTATATTCGAGGTACCATGGAAATTTGGCACATTTCTAGTCACCGAGGGCCCCTTTGTTATCTACACCCCTCGTGGTGTAGGTGATTATTGTCTTTATGATATGTCGATACGATGTTAAGGCTTGCGTTTCGTGAGGCTTAGGAGCAATATTTCACCAGTTTAGTTAAGACCTGTCTATCTTGGCTTGTTTATTTCAAATGCTTGACTTGTGTTCACACTATTACTATTTAAACTACTATGGATTCACTCAACCGTTGTTTTGACTTTTTAAGCATATTTATCTCAGGAAACTAGCAGGCATGGTGGCACAGAGTTGGCAAAAGGGCACACAGGACCTCCCTTTTTAATTTGAATAATAATATCATTCTTTTCAAACACATCACTTCTTTTGCGAAAATTAACATTTGGAAACTGTTTGTAACTCTGACTACTTTGAGTTTTCATGGAAAGATATTGACTATCTTTTGAATTGTTTTCTATGAGTATGAATGTGTACTAAACTGTAATGACCCCGATTAGACTTCCGCTGCTTATCAAATTTCGGGGTGTTACATAGTGTATAATTTCCGTGCTTGTTTTTAGCTGAAATGGAACGATTATTTGTTGTAATTACTTTTATATTAGTGTTAAATGACCCCTAGCTTGTATTTTGATTAGAATAAAAGCGCATTTGCTTGAGGACAAGCAAATCTCAAACGTAATGGCATTTGATAAGGCGAAAAGTGTACCGCTTTTAGGGGGCCATTTAAGCCCAAATTCAAGATTATTTGATCAATTATTGCCCTAAATTGTTCATTTTGTCATTTAAATACTTTGGAGAAGAAATCTAGAAAAGAAAGCATTTTTGACGTTTTTGGAGCGAAAAAGTAAAGAAAACGACAAAGTCTCCAAATCATGCGGAAATTGGTACCTGACGACGTCAGGAATTGTACGTGACGCCGTCACTCATTGACAAAGAGGTGGATAATTAATACACGAGATGCGCCATAATTTTTTGAAAATTTAACACGTGACGGCGTCACCAAGGCCGTCACGTTCAATTTACAAGAGACGGCCAAGAAGTGAATTACATGGGACGGCGCCAGATCTGGATCTAGGTAATCCATGGAGTTTTATGGCGGCGAATTAACAACGTCAGACCCATAATGTGATTCCGTCAGACCCAAAAATCTATATACAGTTTTCTATTTTTCATTTGTAAAGAGGGGAGAACTTTGGGAGAGTTTTGGAGAAAACCCTAGTACGAATTTTACCTTTCTTGTAAGGGTTCCAAACCCTTTTTTCAGCTATGTTTGATTAAAGATAAGTCTTCCAATAATCATTCAATATGTCCATGTGTTGTTTGATTCTATCTTATGCTTGTCTTTACTTTAACATGCTAGGCTAGGTTTTCTTTGTGTTTGCTTAGATGTAATGAAACCTAGTTATTGATTATTGGTTGGTTGTTTGCTTATAATTGTTATGGATGAATGATATCGATGTTAGGCTTAAGAAAAGTGGCAGACTTCCAACTGGTAACATGCTTGAACGTTTTAAGAAACATGAATCGGATGTGTACTACGATTAATTGGTTATATTTAATACATAAGTAACTACTAAGGAGGCCATCACTGGTACAAAAAGTTGTATTGGTCATGCCAAAAATGTGTGACTATATGCATATAGTCTCACACGTTTTTTTCGTTGTGTCTCACCATAGGTCCCGCCACCGTAGGTGGCATATGGTCACATTGTTGAGTTCGTGGGCTTTTCCATTGAAAAAGAGTGACCAAAACCCCGAATATGTGTTACAAATTAGGCACAAGTTTTGTTGGATTAGTCATTATCAGTGACCGTAAACACTTTATAGTCACGCGAATGTTTTTTGAGAGTAACTATTTTTCAACCTTTGGCCACATAAATATATAATATATGTGACATTTGAGATGATATATTCAAGTAAATGTGTACTTTGTGTAACTATTTCCCGTCCTGTGGCCACATGAATATACAATAAATGTGATGTTTGTGATGATTTAGTCACACAATGGGTGTTGTTTTTTTAGAGTTAGTCACATACAATTTAACACAAAGTGGCCAAAAGTATGAATAAGTGTGACCATATGCTGTTTAAAGTGAAGAAATGTGTATTTTGTGTGACTATTGATCATCCAATGGCCACATGAAGTTTACGTTTCGTGGCCTTTTGTAATATTTAGTCACTCAAAACATGTTTGTTTTCGGTATTTAGTCACATACCATAAAGCAAACAGTGGCCAAAAGTGTTAATAAGTGTGACCATATGCTGTTTAAAGTGATGAAATGTGTATTTTGTGTGACTATTGATCATCCAATGGCTACATGAAGTTTATGTTTGTGTGGCCTTTTGTAATATTTAGTCACACAAAGCATATTTCTTTTGGGTATTTAGTCACATACAATTAAGCAAACAGTGGCCAAAATCGTTAATAAGTGTGACCATATGCTGTTTAAAATGAAGAAATGTGCATTTTGTGTGACTATTGATCATCCATTGGCCACATGAAGTTTATGTTTTTGTGGCCTTTTGTAATATTTAGTCACACAAAGCATATTTGTTTTGGGTATTTAGTCAAATACAATTACGCAAACAGTGGCCAAAAGTGGTAATAGGTGTGACCATATGCTGTTTAAAGTGAACAAATATGTATTTTGTGTGACTTGATCAACCAATGGCCACATGAATTTTATGTTTGTGTGGCCTTTTGTAATATTTAGTCACACAAAGAATTAAGAAAACAATGACCAAAAGTGTGACTATATGCATCTTTTAGTCACATTTAAAAGATCAATATATATCAAAACAAATTCAAATACAATAAAATTGGAATGTATATAACTGAACCAAATACAAAATTGGCCATCCTTTTATACACCAAGGAGTCCTAGTCGGCTTACAATAGTTTCCTAATTAAGTATCTATAATCTTTTCCAGAAGCAACTAGCTAGCAACTTCGAGCGGTCTTAATCTCTGAGCAGTACCAACTGTCACTAGCAGTAGTAACTTTTGTACTAGCAGTAGTAAATACTTGGCACATTTTCTTTGAAGTTCATGAGCAGCACTAAATCCATCTAAGCAATATTAACACAAACATGAGCAGCAGTAATTCAAACAACATCATAAAAACTTTTAATCCAAAACAATGAACATAATAATAAAATTTACCGTTAAACTTACAAGTTTTTCTCCCATTGATCTAATCTCATCATCTGGATATAAAAGCCTTGAAAATGTAGGCTGCTGCATATCAACAAAAACCACATCAGGATGAGAGCAGAACTAGAACATGTCAAAGCACACAACAAGACAGAACTAGATGAGCATACTGGAATAAAGTTCTTGATTAGATGCTAGAAAACCTTCCTCTCTAAAAAGTATGTGGTTATATATATTGTTAACGGGTACATCTATTTCTTGTCATTTGACATAGAGACATTATTGCCTTGTCTTTTGTCATGTGCATCTAGTTTGTTAGGCGCCACTAGTTCAACTATATGTTGTTTTGGTGGTCTTGAGTCGCTTGATTCGCCACTTATTCAACTATCTGCTTTGGTGGTCCTGAGTCACTTGATGCGCCACTGGTTCAACTATCTGCACAAACAAGGTCTATGGTATTTTCCTCGAATAAAGTGAAAGTAAAAGAGGGAAAACGCATAAAAAAAGATCAATTACCTGTGCTCTTACTTTTTCCAGATCCAATGTATTTTCATCTAAAGTAGATTTTATATGGTATAAAACTTACTATATCTAATGTATATTTAAGTGTTGTATATATTTGACATTAACTATTTAAAAACAAAATCACGAAGTTCGGAGTCTTTGGACGTATAAGTGTATCACCATTGGGCCAATCCAACCTGACTCCCACCCTACCAAAATTTGAAGTTTTGAACTATTACCTAACCTGCCTAGCTATTTTGCCACCTCTAACTATGAGCATATGAAACAAAATCGTAAGGTGCTGTAAAGAATGCAGATGAATTAAGAATGGAAAAGATAAGCTGAAAAAATCAAATAGACCAACGTGACTACTTGATTAGAAACAGGAACCCAAGCATATAATCACCGATGTACCCAGGAACCCAAGCATATAAATTATACTGACCCGGGCGGACCTTCTTGATCTCAAATTAACCTTTATTGTCGTTTTGAGTCCAAAACTGATAGCCCTGATTATGTAAAATAAGGTATAGATTAAACTCTAGGAATGGTTTACAAAGGTACAAGTAACTTTGTCCCAACCACCCAACTAAAAATGGAAAAGATAAGCTGAAAAAATCAAATAGACCAACGTGATTACTTGATTAGAAATAACTATATTTTTTGATAGTCAGATCTTGGTCTTTTTCTGATTTTTGGCTTTCTTACAATCAATTCTGCACCTTTTATTTGTAATAGTGAGCTGAATACCGCCATGGCCGTATATTATCAGTCGCAACCATCACCGCCATTGTAATTGAGACCCCAAATCCAGGAATCGAAACATTTTTGCTACATGAGAGAATTAAAAAGACATGGTAAGATTTTAGACATGAAATATGATAAGTTTACATTTAAAACCTTACCAGGTGACCCTGTAAATCTCTCGTATTGTTTACCGACCGAGCCGGACTGGACCGCCAAACATGTCATTGGATCGGGCCTTAGCGGTGGTCTTGGTGCGAGTGTTGTGGTGGTGCGAGCGGTGGCGTTGGTGAGGAGAGTGTTGAGGAGTTAGAAGAAGACCAGATCTAGTTTTGGTGGATATATATTTGTGATGGAGTATTGAAAAACATTGGCGGGTTCAATGAAATTAAATGGAGGGGCAATTTAAATTTGGGGAAAAAAATTTAGGCGGGCTCTTTGGAAAACTTAACAGGGAAATTTTATTTTAGGCAATTAAGTGAGGGGACATGTAAAATATTACATATAAATTGAACACGTGAAGTATCTTAATTTTTTGCTTTTATAAGAGGCGGAAATGAGCTGAGCCGCTCGTGAAAAGCTCAAGATCATATCATTAAAATGATTTGAGCTTTTGTCGAGTAACTAGAGTTCATTCGAGCTGATTCTTATCGAGCTTTGAGCTCAAGCTGAAGCCTATCAAATGAAGTTAAATGTTTAATGAGTTGAGCTCAACCTTATAAAAGTTCGACTCGAGTTATTGTTGAGTTTTCGAGCTTGTAAGTGATATAGCATATCTTTATATATATATATATATATATATATATATATATATATATATATATATATATATATATATATATTGTGTATGTAAGTGTACTAAGTGTAAATAGTTAATTATAAATGTATCTATCGAGATTTTCGAGCCGAAGGTGAACCGAATTCGATTATTAGATTATATTTCAATTTTAATTTGTGTAAGACAACACACCTTTACAAATAAACCGAGCTTTTCGAGTGATCAAGCTCAAACCGAGTTCAAGCTTTCTCGATCCCGGATAACATGATCGGGAGGTCCTTGCATACTTGCTTCTTATTAGTGTCTGTGACAAATGGTATACACCTACCAAGCCAGTGTAACCCATGCATGACCGCCTTTAATAACTTCAAATACAATTCATATAACATTCAATTCACACTATATATAACTATACTATACACCTACCAAGCAGGTGCAACCCATGCATGACCGGTGATAATGGCTAATTCACATGGGTCATGGGTCATATGCATTATGTTATCACTGGTCACATTCAATAATGGGTATTTGACATCATATGGGTCATATGCATTAGGTTATCACTGGTAACATCCATAACTGTTGATCATTGGGTAATTAACATGGGTAACGGGTCATGTGCATTAATATTGGGTTGTTGTGACATGTCATATATGTTATCGACCAATACATGATTAGTGATCAACAATGGGTAATTAACATGGGACATGGGTCATGTGCATTGGATTTTGTAAACTAAGACAAATACTATACAAAACTTTATACGTTTTGTATTTTTTTTTACGTTTTCATCCGTTTGTAACGTTTTTCGTCCCTTTTTGACCGTTTTCAATCGATTTTGATCGATCTCGCTAGTTTTCGACCGACGTTGACAATTTTTGACAGATTTAGACCGATTGTGACCCTTTTCGACCAATTTCATCCATTTTGAATGTTTTCGGCAATTTTCACTCGTTTTCATATGTTCTAAGCTTTTCTGAATGTTTTCCTCTGTATTAAAACGTTATGAAACGTTTATTACATTTTTGTACGATTTTTTCATTTCCATACGTCCTTTTCCTTTTTATTCGGGTGATTCGGATCCACCCGAGTAACCCAAATACTAAATAGGGTCCCATATCGGGTTGAAAATATTTGGCTAACTCGGGTACGGGGTCGGCCCGATTGACCCGAATAAGGATTAATGGCCGTCAATTTTTGATCTTCTGTTATACATACGGCTAATGATTTGCACACTGAAAAAAGGTTATTTGCACACTCAATGTACAAGCGGTTGAAGCAGAGTGTTTAATACTGTACAAGTATTTAATGCACAGATGGAGTGTCCCAATCAATTTATAAAGTGTGTAAATCAATTCCCTTTCACATAAACCCTAATTTAACACACTCTAAAAAATCATAACAAATCCCAAATCAAAATCAAACTAACTCATGTCGTCTTATCTTTGTGATGATTACTGCAAATGTGACAGGCCAGCAATGGTTATAACATCTTCGATACCATCCAACCCTGCTCGACGTTTCATTTGCTGCCAAAATCGATGGGTAAGTTATCAGATACGTTTAGTTTAAAGATTATTAAGTTTAATGTTTAATATACTACATTTTTTGATTTTAGAAATCGGGTACAAAGAAATGTGAAAAATTTGATTGGAATGATCCAGAGGAGGAATGTGATTAGTACAAGATGCATTTGTTTGAGATGTATAGCAACTGAATCCCAATCAAAGGCGTGAGGTTCAAATCGAAGTTAATCGTCAAAGAACGATTGAAGAATTGGAGGCAGAGTTGACAAATGCCTTAAAGAAAGTTAGTGTTTGGAAGTCAACACTTTGTGTTTTTACAGTTGTGGTTTCTTTGGTACTTGTACTGAAGTAGTATAGTGTTTATGGCTAGATTGTGTGGTTTGTAGTGGCTCATGTACCCCATCTTTATGGTGAATGGTTAAGTGATTGCTTGTAAATTTAACTGATCTTGATCTTTTGGCTACTCGATATCTTTTGGCAGTAATTACCCGAAATGGCACAATTTGACTCTCCTGTTTGACCTTATGCAAATGAATGTACAGGCACAAAACTACCAAAAATTATCCAAAGTGACAATCATGATTGGCTATTAGTTATCTTTTGATAGTAATTACCCAGAATTTCCCAAATTCACTTGGAGACTCTTTGACTTTTGCAAATGACAATCAAGTTTGACAATCTTTGTTTGACTATTAACAAAGCATCATAACATAGTCAAAAAAGTAACATAACATAATTAATCAACAAAAAGATAACTTGATCATATAGTAATCGATAACTTGATTAACAAAGAAACATAACATAAGATTTCTTTGAACACAAAAACATTAAACTTCAAAGAAACATAACATAAGTTTTCTTCGAGTCACGGTCAAACATTTATTCCCTCGGGTCAAGACCTGATCCCAAATCATTGTTGGAAGTAATGAGTTTGGAAGTTTATTATTCATAAAGCATGAGATACAAGTAGTTATTGCATCAACTCATTGTACTTGGTAAAAGGAAAGTGGAGACTTTTGCATACCACACTCAATTCCTTATCTTTAGGAACAGTTTTAAAATATCTTCAATTCACAGTATGATTTAGGCGCCTTTGGTCGATCCCTTTTCCCGCCAAAAGTCTTGAGAACCGTTCATATACCTCTCCAGCCTATTTATACCTCTCTATTGTATATATACCAAATAACACACACAAACACATACATCACTTTCAAAGAACTTCAACAATGGCAGCAAATGGTAACTTTCAAAATGATGCAGAAGAATATGAGTGGGTATTAAACAACAGTTTGCTATGGGACGCAGTGTTTAATCATTTCGGGTATGATCCCGTTTACGAATATGGGTCGTATAGGCAGGTAGATACGTGGATGAGGTCAATAATTTTGAAATGGCTGCATAGACAAGACTTTTACTGGGATGAGCGTTGGGGACTGAATGATGTGGAGGTGGAGGAAGAAGATGAAGAGGATGAGGAGGATCAACAGGATGCGCAGCAAAATGAAGAGGATTCGTAGCAAAATGAAGAGGATCAGCAGTAAAATGTGATGGAGCATCAAAATGTGGTGGAGCATCAAAACCAAGGGGGTCAACAAGATGGGCTTGCATTTGAAGACCCGTTAAATCTGGAAAACAGGATTACCGATCTTGAAATTAAGTTTCAATATCTCCTGGAAATATCAATGAAAATATCAATGAAAATTTTGAGACCTTGTATGGTTGCTTGTGATGTCAAACTGTCAAAGGTGTGTTTGGTTTCTTGGATAAAAGCAGTATGTCAAATTGTTAAAATCCAGAATTGATGTGTTAATGTTGCTAGTTATAAATAGTATTGCTAAGTGTAATTGATGATGTGATTATTGTGATTCGGGTAATGAGTTAGGTTTTGTGTTTTTGGGACTAATATTTTGCAGGAAAAGTTGAGAAAAGTGCTGGAATCCTGAAAAATAAGCCGTTTCGAGTGGAAACTGACTTAGTGTTGCTAGGCATACTTTAGTGCTACTAAGCCTAACTTAGTCCGGCTAAGGGTTGTTCTGCTATTTTTGAGAGTGCAGGGTACTGTTTTAGAAATATGAATGGTTAAGGGTTTGTACACTTCAATCATTCACAGTTTCACACAAATGTTTTTATCCGATCAAAACTCTATCAAACATAAAACTACTGCTTGATTTTATCAATTAATTGCAATTCCCAGCAAAACCCTACACAAATTTTCAAATTTGACAATGTCGACTCTGTCTTTTGCCAACCAGCATAGCATGATTGCATTCTTGCAAAAGCCCACCAAGGAGAATGAAGAGTTCACTGAAGTTGTTGATTTTCTCAATGCTACTCATATAGGTATGCATTAACAGTTAACCCTACTGTATATGTTTCCAACATCAAACAGTTTTGGGCTACTGCAAAGGTCAAAACTATTGAGGAGGAAGTACAGATTCATGCTTGTGTGGATGGGCAGAAGATTATTGTTATAGAGGCATCTATTAGAAAAGTTCTTCATCTAGGAGATGTTAATAGTATTGAGAATCTTCCAGACTCCACAATTTTTGAAAACCTTCAAGAGATGGGGTATGTAAGAAAAAATGATTCTTTGAAATTTAATAAAGGTTGCATTCTCCCATAGTGGAAATTCTTAATTCACACTTTGTTACAGTGTCTAAGCCCAAAGACTACTGGTTGGAATGAGTTTAGTAGTAACATGGCTTCTCCCCTTATATGTTTGGCAAAAAATAAAGAAAAATTCAATTTTTCAAAATTAATTTTTGATCATGTGGTTAAAGCCTTGGATAATTCTTCAAACCAACATTACTTATATCCAAGATTTTTGCAACTTCTTATGGACAAACAGTTTACAAATAAGAAAGTTCACGACAAGGTTTATCATGTTCACTCCCATATTAAAAAGGTCTTTTCTAACATGAAGAGAAAGGGTAAGGACTTTCCTGTCATAGTTAAACCATTGTTTCAAGCAATGTTGGAACTAGGCCAACATAAGAAGGGTGAAGGTTCAAGAACTTATAATGAATCAAGTTCCAATGGAACTGATTCAGGTGAAGGAAACCGCAGGTGCCAAGAAACCAAGGGGAACAATGCAAGTGATGAGGATAAAAGTGGTGAGGAAGAGATGGAACTTGTTAAATAATTGATGGTTAAATATACCAAACTTAAAGAACAGGTTCTTGGCCTACAACAAATCACAGATACTCAGGGGGATGTAATTATAGGTTTGAAGCTGAGGGTTAAGCAATTGGGAGGTCAGAAGGGGTCAAGAACCAGTTCATTCAAAAGACTGAAAAAAGTGGGCACAAGACAAAGGATTAGTTCATCTGAAAGCATAAATTTGGGGGAGGATGATCCCAAACCGGGGAGGAATGAAACCAAGGATTCAGGGGAAGCTATGGAAAATTTTGATGAGGCTGCTGCTGGTGGTGACATTGGTGTGGATATGGATGTGGATTCTGGTGAGAATGATGATGAGTATGTGGTTGCCGATAATCAAGGTAATGAGGTTGTTATAGAAGCAGAAATCAAAGGCATGGGAGATTCTACTGCTGGTGCAAGTGAAGAAATGGCCAAGGAGGATACTACTGCTGAGGAAAATGTTCCTGTTGCTAGTGATGATGATGAAACTTTGGCCGAAGCAATGATTCTATTGAAGACACAATTTAAACAAGCAGTGCCACAATCACCACTACCAACAGAACAATCACAACCACCACCACCACAACCAAGAGTACCTGTCAAAGGTGTGGTGATTAGAGAACCAACTCAACAAATCAAGAAGAGTGTAAAAGAGCCAAGTTATAAGGGCAAATGCAAAGGTATTATGGTTGAAGAGCCTAAGCATGATCCTTTAAAGGATCTTCCTTTTGTGTGCTGGCCTAAACACAAGCAACTTGAAGTAGATGAAGCTGCTGCAAGAAAATTGGCTGCTTTGTTTGCAGAGGAGAATCAGATGGTACTTGAACAAAGAAGGAAACACGCTGAAGCTGAGGCAAAAAAAAAAGCACTCTTGGATTCTTGGGATGAAGAAAGGATTAAAGGTGATGCTGATATTGCACTGATGAAACAAATAAAAGAAGAAATGCAAGAGTACACTCAAGAACAAAAAGATGAATGGAAGAGGAATTATGAAGCTGAAAGGAAGAAATTTTATCTCAATCAAAGAAAGAAGAGAAAAGTACTCAGTCGTCCAACAGTTAAGCAAAATAGGAAGTACTATGAGTACTATCTAAACAATATGAAGGGTTGGAAGCTTGTTCAATTAAAGCGATACTTAGATGATGAGATCTTCAAAATGTATGAAAGAGCCAAAAACTCAATGTAACTAATATATATCAATGTTAATGATAACTGACTTCACATTTTGCTATAAATAATAGTCACATGAATATTTCACAATGTGACTATTTTGAATGTATTGGTTACATATAATACCCTTATAATGTGTCCATAAACATCATTTAGATACACATTTCTGATATGCTGTGACTATTGTAAAGCCTATAGTTACAATGTGACTATTTTTATTTATTCATTTATTTATTTTTTATTTTTTTTATGTTTTTTTGTAAAGCCTATAGTCACATGATCGTGCATCAATTAAGTGTGGCTATACACATTAGGATTTGGCAAACAAACATACACTAAACTTTAGACACACATATTAACTTACGTGACCATATGTATCGAATTTTCGTTACACTTAATCATGTTTCTATGCTTTAGTGTGACCATATATGACATTTGGTCACACTCGTCAAGTGTGTGACATATATTTGTCACTATTAAATGCATATCGTGACTAACGCTTCAAACTTACTTTTCAGTTGTTACACATTTCAAACGCTATGTGGCTAAATATTCAACAAAGAATAGCAGTCACGTTTAGATAATGTGTGACAAACTTGACTATATAATTTAGCCACATAAACAATTACCTCATGTGACCATATATCTATTTTGGTCATACTTTTCAATTGTGTGACATATATTTGTCACATATGTATATCTATAGTGTGACTAATGTTTCAAGCTGATTTGTATCTGTCACACGTCCCTAATTAAAAGTGACTAAATGTCAAAAAATATTTACCAGTTACCCTCTGGTCACATATATACACAAATGTGTGACATATATTTTACGAAATGGTCACACATGTTGGATCAAGTGTGGCTTTTTATTTTATTCTGGTACATTTAGTCACGTAAAAATGTTACCATGTGACCGTTCAAAATCGACAATGTGTGACGAAAGACCATTTTTGTACTAGTGCATGTTAGGTGCTAGTTGTCGGCTCGACATAGCAAGAGGTAGGAGTTTATAGAGTTAGGGAAGATCATACACGGCCCTACGAATGGTATTAAGGAATATAACCCGTCATCCATGAAATTTTAACAAACTAATCAACTAGTAAAAGATAGCTAGGGAGTAGTGAAATCTAAGTAAACACGTTTTTCTCATGATTATTTTTTTTCTCCACATTTACTTTCGTGTTATTTTATTTTATTTTTATTGCATTTGTAGTTATTTGGGTTAGTTGACTAGTAACTAATTCTGCCCCTTCTTTCAAAACCCGAGAATTTTACTTGCTTTCCATAAAATATAAAAATACAAAAAGAATCATCCCTTACTTCTAGACATAGTTTAATTAATTTTTAACCCTAGCGAACACTATTCTTTGAGTTGAACGATCAATCCCCCGGTACTTGCCACTACATTATACTATATCGGTCAGGTACACTGCCTGGTAGGGATTGCAAGCTTTTCACGATCCCTTGAGAGGTAAAACCTTTTGCAAGGTTGCAAAACCACGCATCAGCGACAGTTGGTGGCCCAAGACCTATGACCGGAAATGATCACTGTTGTGGGTAGGATGGGTATAATTGGTGGCAAGAATGACGAGGTTGGTTTGTGGTGATGGATGACAGCAAAGAGGTTGGTGTGCTAGTAGGTTATATGAAGTGGTTAGTGTGGTATGAGGTTTTAGTTATGTTAGTGAATTATAACACATATGTATTATAATAAAAAAGATGGTAAGAGGAGTGCTACTGATGGAGAGAGATAGGAGGAGAAGAATGTATATTGATGGGGTTTGTCATTCTTGTAAAAATTGATTTAAAGATTTAAGGGTTGAATAATTTTTTGTTTAAATGCCAATGAGAAGATAATTGTGATAAGATGGTGATAGAAGAGGATGATTAACGGTGGTGATGGCGGTGGTGATTGACAGTGACAGTGGTAACGGTAGGGGTGGTGGGTGAAGAAGAAAAGTATGACTGGTGCTGGTGGTGGGTCATTGTTACAAGAAGGGGAAAAATTTTAATAAAAGGACAAAAAAATATTAAAAAAAAGTCGTATAAAGGACGAAAAAAACATCAAATAAATGCATAAGAATAAGAAGACAAAAAAGTGAAAAGACCAACCCACCCTCATTTTCATCCTCATGTGCCTGGAATGTGACCGACTTAACTGGAAAAACTAGCGACCGTTAGGATTTTGGACTAGCGGCGTAATATATTCTCGATCCTGGATCAAAAACGAAAATATTAGCGTTTTTGGATGTCGTATGAAATCTGAAAAAAGTATAGGGACTAACAATGTAATTTACTCTTTATATAATGATAATCTCTTAAGTAAATTTAGGGCCCTCTGAATTTTTGAGCCTTGGGCCACCCACCCTCAGGGACGACACTACTTTCTGCCTTTTTAATTTCCTTCCTAATATCTTGAGAACGCATTATTATTTTTCTCATTTCTTTTTTCTATTTAGTAAAACTCGAGACTACGTGAGAACAGGTGAATTAACCCTTTTGTGGACTAGATTTATTATTGATGGTGTCCTTTACTCATCCTGAAAATATAGAATGATACATTTAGATAACACGTCACTTTGTTTTATTTAAAGTGCCAACTACAACGTGTTCACCAATCATGTCAAATCAATTAGTGGGATTATTGTGCTAAGTGCTAACACCTTATATAGGAAATAGTATTTTCTTTTAAGTTTAAGAGTTAAGACATAAAATGGTCCCTGTGATTTGACCAAATTGCCTATTCAGTCTCAAATCATTTGAAAACGCAACGAATGTCCTTGTGAGAAACTTTGGCCTGCATATTTAGTCCCTGGCCTCGGACGACTTTACCATGCTTCCATTAGTGGGCCCACATGCTTATCACACAAGGGTATTATGGTCCTTTAATCTATTAATTGTCCCAATTAAATATCTACCCACCCAACTAACCATTTGACTTCTTTACTTTTATCATTTCGTTTAAAAAAAACTCAAACCTAATCACTCTCACTCTCAATCCTCTTTCATTTACATGTCTACAAAACCATCCTTGAATATTGACAATACAAAATGGTTCGTGGAGTTCAGGTGTGGTAGTTTCGAACTAATGATGCAATGAATTACGATCCTTATACACTTTATGGTAAAAACTTGTATTTTTTTAATCTTTTTTTGTTGACTTTTGATTGTTTTAGTAACATAAATTCTAATAATGGTTTTTTGTTTATGAAATATTCAATCATCCCAACATATTCTCAATGAAGGTGCATCACGGAGGAAGGTTCACAAAGTTACCTAATAGGAAGCATGTTAATGGTGAGGTTCAATACATTGATTTGGTATATAGTGAACAACGTACACTTGATGTGCTTCATTCCATTGTTAAAATGTTAAAATATTATTGCTAATAAAATCATGTATCATTATTTCAAGATACCAAAGAAAAGTTTAGATTGGAGACTTGGAGCATTGGGGTATGATGATGATATTGTTAACTTGATTAGATATGTTTCAAAGCATAAGCTTATAGAAGTTTTCATTTAACAATGTGTAACCATGGTTGAGACATATTACATGCATGCATTTAGGGAAGGAATTGAAATTATGGATAGGATGATAATGTTGATATAGTAGATTTGGATGAACTTGATGTTCAGAAAAAAGCCATGCCTAGTTGTAGAAAGAAGTTGGCCAACGAGTGAATTTTTAATGATTATGTAAATGAGCATATTAGTGATGCAATAGATGAACAGGGTAGTGAAGAAAAGGTTAATGATGATAAGCGTATAATTGATTAAGGGGTTAATGATGAAGTAGATGTGGATATCGTATATGAACAAGTTAATGATGTAGTGGATATGGATATGACCTGGTATGGACAGGTTAATGATGAGGAAGATATAGTTGATGAAGAACACATCGTAGATGAAATAGAACTTAATATGAATGGATTTAGGTTTAATGTTGGTGATGACAGTGATGTTGAGCCATTGTATCGTGAATATAGAGAATATCTACTTTTCTATTCTCCTATTGTTATAAGGAAGGATATTATGAATCTACAACTAAGAGGTTTATTGTAATACTCCGTAAAATCATAGGTCATTTATTAATGCTAATTATCGATACTATTCTAATCAAAGCCATTTTTGCGGGCTAATTAAAATTTTTTTTATGAGACACCATTTGCTTGACACCTGAAACACCTTGGTCACCGTATGTTTATCACCTGGTATCACCATTGATCACTCTTGGATGTCACCCAATGAGGTTAACACCGGTAACTCCCACTTGCGACCCGACATCTGGTAATGACACCGAAATATATATATATATATATGTTAACTACTACGAAAATCACTATTATACTATGTGTGTGTATATATATATATATATATATATATATATATATATATATATATATATATATATATATATATATATATATATATATATATATATATATATATATAAGTATATATGCGTATGAGCAACACCGGTTATAATTCAAGGATTAACACTTATTGATCATGTTAAGACACCCGAATTGATATCACCGTACTCGAGACATATCACATGACATTTACAAATCGAATCTAAAACACCGATGGTAATATATATATATAGGTCGCAAGTCGGAGGAATTTCATTGCTAGTCGTAGCGGCACACCGTCACCTTTAAGCACCGCTGTGATTCACACAAACCCATCAGGTGAGTTCATGGTCCCACATTTTAATTATTTCTAAACCCGTGGGGAGATACATGCTATAAATCAAACACAAGTATTTTTCTATATGCTATTACTACCTGATATTTCCTAAGTTAACACCTGTGCAACAAGTCCCTCATATCACGAACCTTAATCATTTGCGAGTGAGCGCGAATATAGCTAATAGATCTATTGGAACGGCAGCCCATCTCTGTCAAAGTGATTATTTGGTAGGAAGTGTTCTATATTCGAGGTACCATGGAAACCGAGTACATTTTTCCATCATCGAGGGCCCCTTTTGTTATCTACATCCCCCGTAGTGTAGGTGATCTTTATCTTTATGCTATTTCGATACGATATTAAGGCTTGAGTTTTGTGAGGCTTAGGAGCAATATGACACCAGTTTAGTCAAGACCGATCGATCTTGGCTTGTTTATTTCAAATACTTGACTTGTGTTCACACTATTACTAATTTAAACTACTATGGATTCACTCAACCGTTGTGTTGACTTTTTAGCATGTTTATCTCAGGAAATTAGCAGGCATGGTGGCACGGAGCTGGCAAAAGGGCACACAGGACCTCCCTTTTATTTCAATAATTATATCATTCTTTTCAAACTCATCACTCCTTTTGCGAAACAATTAACATTTGGAAAATGTTTGTAACTCTGACTACTTTGAGTTTTCATGGAATGATATTGACTATCTTTTGAATTGTTTTCTATGACTATGACTGTGTACAAACTGTAATGACCCCGATTAGTCTTCCGCTGCTTACCAAATTTTCAGGGTGTTACAGATTGGCATCAGAGCCATGGTTATAGAGAACCAAATGATTTTTCAAAATATTGGACTATAACCACACTAAATTTCTAAACAAACTGTTTATCACCGAAGTGCCCTCCGTGCTAGCGCTTGCTAACATCATATTTTGAGGTTTGATTTTTAGCACCCATTGCACTAAGTTCACTATGACACCATGATCAATGTGCATGTAGCATTATGTAGACTAAATGACTTATATTACTATTATTTTGGGATATTATAGTACCATGTTGCCCCCGGTTATTATCTTGTCTGACAGCGATGACATCATGCCGGCATCATCCACCTTCCCTACCATTGACCTATCGGACTATGACACCCATGACACCTGAGACACCCATGATTCTCCTGATACCCATGACACCCTACCAGTATCACCTATCATTCCATCTCCTATTCCATCTGGAGACCCATCTGCAAAGACTGAGCCCTTCGAGGAGGGTGAGGTTGCTTCGACACCCATTGATTCTTTTGCTATACAGCCTCTTTTCCGTCCTATCTATGGACCTATGACACATGATCAGTACCTATATGATCAGTATCTTACGTCTCAGCAGTTTCTTGCGGCTGATGACCGTCCTACACCACCTGCTAGTCACCACTCCGGTTCAGATGCTGATGACGAGTCTTCTGACTCCGATACTTCTGACACTGCTGCTTCTATCCCACCACCATCCCTGCCTGCACCGACTCGTCAATGCAAGCAAGTGAGGACCCTTGAGCCCTTTGAGCCTGAGCCTTTTGGAGAGTTGTTTTGATACCATGATGATAGCTTCACCCGTAAATGCACGGCTCGGAAACGAGTATGTATTTTGCCTACTTCTATTGCTCCATCACCTGTACCTGTATCTGTGCCATTATCCACACCTGCACTTCCATCTGTGCATGTGCCTGTGTTGACACCTGTGTTATCACCCGCACCTTCACCATCTCAGTCACCATTACCTGTATCACTACTACCTGAGCCACATCCTTACATGTTGCCTACTTACACCGCGCCCCACTCTTCTGAGGTTTTACCACCCATGCCACCTGATTAGCTCCAAACGGTCAACCTAAATTGACCAGGTAAATGGTCAACAAAGTCAAACTGCTTAGATTCAATCTCCGTTGAAGTATAGGGGTTCTTCGGGTCATTATGTCCCCGACGAGGTGTGATGGTATAAAAACGGGTTTGTGGGTGAATTTGGACAGAAAAAGGGGTGTGAATGATTACACTACTGAAATACACAAGGAAATAGCTTAAATAAGCTATATTAACAAGATTGTAAAATTGGAAAACCCAGAAACGTTTAAAACTTAAAAACGCGTACGTTCAATTTAAATTTATGTGAACGTACAAAATAAAACGCGAGTTTTAAGAAATAAAAATCCTACGGCTATGAAAATTAGCTTTTTACAATCCTAATGATAAAAGAAAATTTTCAGAAAAAGAAAAATAATTTTTACACTATTTAATTATTTATTATTAATTAAATACTATTTAATACTAATTATTAATATTTAAATAACTTAAATATAATATAATATTATTTTAATACTAGAAAAATGAAAATTAAGTTTCTAAAATTATAAAATAACTAAAAACAAATTTTAAAAATTAAAAATGTATTTTTTTGTCTTTTTGTGGATTTTATATTAATTAATTACTAACTTAATATTAATTACCTAATTAAACTAATTAAATTCTAAAAAATAGAAAATGAACAGTAAAAATTCTAGAAAATTCCTAAAATTATTTTATATCATATAAAAGCTAGGAAAAATATAAAAACTAGGTGTTACTTGATAAAAACTAATTATGTTATTTAATACTTAAATATTAATTAATGATTAATAAAACTAATATTAAATCTAATAAATACTAAATGACAATATAAAAATTTGCAAAAATTACTGAAAATACTGTAATATAAAAGAAAATTAAGAAAAATATAAAAATGTAGAAATACTTAATAGTAAGCAAAAAGGAAAATTAAAAAGCTAAATTATATTAAATAGAAACTATCACTTAATTTTAATTTTGATTTTTCTGGATTTTCTTTTGGAAAACTATTTTAATACTACAAATAACAAACTTTAATAAAGGAAAAAGTTGTAGATCCTAAAAATAAGCAGTTTGGAACCCAAGTAGCTTAACAGTACACAAAATAAGCTTCAAAGGTGATTTTGATGTTTGAAAAGCTATGAGACTAGCTAAGGCTGAAACTATGGTTGAAAATAAGCTGACAACTACTGATACTAATGCAAATAAGCTAGAGAAGAGCAAATGAGCACACTGATATAAGCAAAGAAACTAAAAGAAGCAATTCCAAAAACTAAATCCAAACAGGTCCATGAGGTCACTTGCAGGCTTAAGTTGAGCTTATCAAATAAGCTTGGAAGTGGAAAATGAGACTTGATATAACAAGCTGGGTCTGTGGGCTTCCAAATAAGCCAAGTTTCAGGACCTGGGGTCCACCAATAAGCTCTGTGGGAGAGCTTGAACTTGAATGAGTGAAACTGAGAGCTGGGGTGCAGGGGTGCAGGGCAGCAGGCCTGGGGTTATTTAGGGGTAAATAAGCTGAGCTAATAAGCTGGAAGGTGCAAAATAAGCTCATAGCATTAAAAGCTGATCTACAAACAACTTATGCAACTAATTGAGAACCTAAATCCTACTGCAGAAACAGATATAAGCTTGTGACCAAACCATCAGTGAGCATCCATGAACAAATAACCAAACCACTTGACTGATAAGCTTCAAATAAGCTTATATATGCTGAGCTAAGGGGAAATAAGCAACAAGGAATTAAGGGGAGTCTTAATAAACTAAATTGGGACAGGTTTAGCACTTGAGGGAACCTAATAAGCACTAATTAGCTAACTTTTATTCCTAAGGCTGTTGAGAAAAAGTGGACAGAGGGGTATATTTAAGGGCCTAATAAGCTATCAAAGAAAATTCTTAAAAATAAAATAAAAATACAAGCATGGAGATATACTAACAAACAATCTAAAAAACAAATTTCAGGTCCTGATTCCTCAGGATGAAGAAATTAAAATTGGAGATCAAAGTGGGTTTTGGGCTGTTGTTGTGCAGGGCTGCACATGGGTCAAGATGGTTGCTTTGACTTTGAAAAGGCCAGGGAATGGGTTGAAACAGGTTGACTGACTTGTTTTAAGCCACTTTAGACCAAATTCATCAACAAACAAAACCAAATCAAGACTCTGTCCTAGCTTACTAATACAACAGTTTCAACACAAGATTTTTTTGGTATTTGATTAAAACTCTTTTAACCTCTCTGAAAATGAAAATTTTAGCTTATGAACTATATCTAATAACAAATCTAAGCTGATCCAAATTGGATCATGGGGCAAGGCTGTCCCAAATCCTGAAACTGACTTTATCCCAAACACCCTTTATGCCTACTGAAATGCTATTTTAAACTGCTAAAAAATGGTTTTGAGCATAGTTTTTGGAAGTCCAAGGTATGATAAGTTAAATGAAGAGAACTTAGGCTAACAGAAATGAAAATTAAGCAGTAAGGATAAGCAAATAATCAAAAAGCAGTTTAAGCTATATTGGACAATTAATGAGTAAATGGCTTACTAATCAACTAAGCTGACTACTAAGCACTCAAGAATTACATATAAGCATAAATAACTCAGAAAACACAGAGAAAAAGAATTCAATAAGCAGTTGTAAATAAGCATAAATGGTTAAGCAGCTTGAAAAAAAACAGTTATATAAAATTAAAAGGCAAGATAATTAAAAAGCTTAGGTTGAAACTAGCATTGATTTAAAAATGAAGAGTACACAACATTTAAATAAAACTAAAACTAAAAGAAAACTAATTATCTAACTACTTAATCTAGTACTAAAAATCTAACTGCCTTTAAAATGGCATATAAGAGATTTATTTTATAGTAGTAGAAAACTAGGGCTTCCATCTCTCTTCTGCTCTTTTTCTGACCATTCTCAGCCCTTAGATTTGTCTCAAATCATCTCCACCTTTAATTGGGAATTTGGCGGGAAAATGTTATTGGTGGATTGGTGACTTGGAGGAGGGGGAAAAGGTGTTAGCACATGGTTTTGTGGAAAGTGGAGGTTGTAGGGTGGTTAGTAGGTCTTGTTGGAGAGTGGAGGGGAGACAGGGATGTTGGAGATGGCAGGGATGGAGGTATATTGTTAGCCCTGGAATCTAGGGAAAGGGGGGAAATAGGGATGGTTGACCAAGGCTTTGACCTAAAACGTTTTATTAATAAACGTGGGTGGGGTTTTGGGTTATTGCATTGGGCCAGGGTGGTGCATTTTATTAGTGGATTAGGGTTTGGATTAGATGGTTTGATTTTATTAGAAAGGTCCATTAGGTTTAGTAACTAAATATAGCCATAAGGACCAATGTTGTAATTAGCTGAAAAATCCAGGGACCAAATCAGCCGTACTTCCAAACTTTAAACCAAGGACCATTCCTGCCAAGTTGTAATTCCACAAGAGTCTTTGAAGTTTATTTTCCAAATTTAAACATACGGGGACCAAAATTGCCAATTTTGAAACTTCAGGGATCAATTGTGTAATTTCATCAAAACTTTTACCCATGGACCCTTTTTGATAACTTTTTAACTCCTAGGACCATTTTTGACTTTTTAATCAAAAATATATATTCAGGGACCGATTTTGTCAATTTTTGAAAGTTCGAGGACTGAAACTGCCAATTATGCAAACTTTGTTCGTTTTTTCATCTATTTTTACTTATTTTGCATCTAAAACATATAAAACAAATTTTTGAGATATTTTTAGCATTTTGATGCATTATTGAGTATTTTTAAATGCTTTGCAGCTCAGATTCGACTAAAAATGATGAGTGTTTGAGCACTCATCACCACCACCTATGGTTTTCTACTCTCAGACTACTACTGTGCCGACACCATCACCTGCTTCACTCCTACTGAGACCACTACTTCACCTAGCATTCATAGGATGGTTGATACCCGCCGATGGTCGTTCTTGTTAGAGTGCATTCGCCGATGGAGGTTTATTGAGGGATCACCTAGGGCTGCTGAGCTTGGAGAGGGCTCTTCAGCGGTGTTACCGGTTACTGGGGAGCCGATACACCACCCTATCCCTCTACTGGCTGCTAGGTTGGTTAGACAAGAGGATCGTCTTGATGAGTTGTTGAGAGTTATAGAGGATATATCCTTGGAGAGGATTGAGATTATGCAGGAGGAGGTCGAAAACCTCGTTGTGCACAGGACAGCTTTAGAGACTGTGTCTGAGATGATGGGGACTGAGATCGAGGAGGCACAGGCTACTATCACTGAATTCGGTCATAGACTAGATGTAAAGAGACACGAGATGGAGGATTGGAGAGAGATTGCGATCATCACACAGCAGATGCTGGAGCATCAGACCCAGGAGCTGGCCGCATCTAGTGCTACTATCCACACTCTGTCAGTTGCGCTTGAGGAGGTCCAGGCCAGAGAGAGATCCAGAGACCTAGAGATGTTGGAGATGATCAAGATCATTAGAGAGCTAGAGAGGAGATCAGGAGGCGCACCCGGAGCTTCATAGATCTATGACGTATCATTACATTCAGGGACATCTTAACTTGCCTCATGTGGCATTAATAATGTTGTATCTTATTGTTTTGTAACAATGAATTCAAATTATTAAAACTTTATGTTGGTTATGATTGTACTGTATTGATATTGATTTATGATGTTTTGGTTGTTTGATCTTATGTTGTGCTCCCATATTGAGATTCATTATAATTTCCATGTGTGTTGTTACATGTCGTGATGATTATTTATGAATGATATGGTTTATGTTGATGTATGTATTCATGGTGTGATTGTGATGTATTTTGTAATGATCTCGACTATTATGAGCTTGGTTATGTTATTTCCCTTGTTATTGATCGATGTTTGGGATTTTGACTTATACACTTGCGATTTTATAGAAACATGACCCCTAGGAAAACCACAACTACCACCACATCACCTGCTATGACTCAAGCTGCTATCAAGAAATTGGTTGTCGACAGCGTTGCTACAGCTCTGGAAGAGCATGCTGCTGCAATGGCACGATCAAGTAGCAACAACCGACCTACTGCAGAAAGCGAGTCCTATGCGACTCGGAAGTGTACCTATAAGGACTTCATAGCTTGTAAACCATCTCATTTCAAAGGTACTGAAGGAGTGACAGAGCTTGCTCGATGGTTTGAGCGAACTGAGACTGTGTTTGTGAGGAGCGGTTGTGCCACTGAAAACAGAGTCTCGTTTGCTACTGGAACATTGTTGGAAGACGCGTTGTCTTGGTGGAATGCAAATGCTCAAAATATAGGTGTGGAGGAAACCTATCAGATCACCTGGGCTGACTTTAAGGAAAAGATGTTGAAGAAGTTCTGCCCTACAGAAGAGATCAAGAAACTAGAAGACGAGTTTCACCTGTTGGTTGTAAAAGGGAATGATTTCAGGAGCTTGCCACACTTTGCCCTTCAAAGGTTCCCGATTTGGAAAAGTTGTTGGAAAGATACATTGAGGGACTACCTAGGAGCATTGAGGGAAACGTCACCTCGTCAAAGCCTCAATCTTTGGAAGAAGCAATGACTATTGCCCAAAGACTGCTAGACCGGGAGATTAAGCATAACTCTGCTCAGGGAAACAACGATCACAAAAGGAAGTTTGATGATCCAAAGACAAACAACAACAACAACAACAACAACAACAACAACAACAACAACAACAACAACAACAACAACAACAACAACAACAACAACAACAACAACAACAACAACAACAACAACAACAAAAGCAATAACAACAACAACCACCGTAACCCTAACCGTAACTATCACCATGACAGAAACACCCACCACAACCAACAAAACCGATGACAGGAAGCTGTTAGAGCTTATGTCACCGCACCGGTTAAGAATGCTGGGTATGCTGGACCTGCCCCATTCTGCGACAAGTGTAAGATGCATCACACTGGACTCTGTTATGCTAAGTGTGGGAAATGTTCAAGGGTTGGTCATAAGACACAAGATTTCAAGGCTACTGGAGCTAACTTGCAACCCGTGGCTGTAGTATGCCATGCTTGTGGAGAGAAAGGACACTACAGGCGTCAGTGCCCAAACAAGGACAACAATGCACGTAGGAGAGCATACGTGCTGGGAGATGGAAATGTCCCGCAAGATCCGAACGTAGTCACGGGTACGTTCTTTCTAAACAACCGCCTCATTAAAGTTTTATTTGATTCCGTAGCCGATCAAAGTTTCGTATCTATTTCTCTTGCACCTCTACTTAATATTACACCAACCAAACTAGACACCACATACGAAATTGAACTAGCCGATGCAAAGCTAGTGAGCACTAACACTATACTCCGGGGTTGCACCCTACGCCTACTAAACACACCGTTCGTCATCGACCTTATGCCTATTAGACTTGGTAGTTTCGACGTCGTTATAGGAATGGATTGGCTATCCAAAAACCGTGCTAAAATCATTTGTGACAAAAAAGTCGTTCACATCTCTTCAAGACAAAACCCTAATTGTTCACGGTGAGCGAAGTAAAACACGTCTAAGCATCATTTCTTGCGTCAAAGTTGTGAAGTACATCGAACGAGGATGTCAAGTCTTTTTGGCTCAAGTCACCGAGAAGAAGTCGGAGGAGAAGCAACTTGGGGATGTGCTAGTAGTCGGGAACTTTCCAGAAGTATTTCCTGAGGACTTGCCTGGCCTTCCAACACGCCAAGTGGAATTTCAAATTGACTTGGTGCCAAGAGCAGCGCCCGTGCCACGAGCACCTTATAGACTAGCACCGTCGGAAATGAAGGAGTTATCTGAGCAATTACAGGAATTGTCAGATAAAGGATTTATTCGCCCAAGTTTGTCACCATGGGGAGCACCCGTGTTGTTTGTAAAGAAGAAGGATGGAACCTTTAGGATGTGTATCGATTATCGTGAGTTGAACAAACATACGATGAAGAATCGGTATCCGTTGCCAAGGATTGATGATCTATTTGATCAACTACAAGGATTGAGTGTCTACTCGAAGATTGATTTGAGATCGGGTTATCACTAACTGAGAGTTAGCGAAGAAGATATCCCTAAGACGGCTTCAGGACGAGATACGGCCACTACGAATTCCAAGTAATGCCATTCGGTCTAACAAGTGCACCCGCTGTATTTATGGACTTAATGAACCGAGTGTGCAAACCCTATTTAGATAAGTCTGTGATTGTATTCATCGATGATATCCTTATCTATTCACGTAGTAAGGAAGAGCACGCAGAACACTTAAAGGTTATACTGACACTACTCAGAGAAGAGAAATTATACGCCAAATTCTCCAAGTGTGATTTTTGGATCAAGAAAGTACAATTTCCTGGGCATGTTATCGACAGTAAGGGTATTCATGTTGATCCCGCCAAGATCGAAACTATTAAAAATTGGGCGTCACCTACGAGTCCTACCGAGATACGCCAATTTTTAGGTCTTGCCGGATACTATCGGAGATTTATCGAAGGTTTTTCAAGGATTTCTAAGCCTTTGACTGAGTTAACACAGAAGAAGAAGAAGTTTGACTGGGGAGAAGAGCAGGAATCAGCATTTCAGTTTTTGAAGCAGAAGCTTTGTAAAGCACCGATATTAGCACTACCCGAAGGAAGTGAGGATTTCGTGGTATATTGCGATGCATCAATCCAAGGTTTGGGTGCCGTATTAATGCAAAGATTTAAAGTAATCTCTTACGCTTCTAGATAACTTAAACCCCACGAGGAAAACTACACTACTCATGATCTAGAATTAGGAGCGGTAGTATTCGCTCTGAAGATATGGAGACACTACCTATATGGAACCAAGTGTACGGTTTTCACTGATCACAAGAGTCTTCAGCACATTTTAGATCAAAAGGAGTTGAACATGAGGCAACGTCGATGGCTAGAGTTATTGAGTGACTATGATTGCGAAATTCGTTACAACCCGGGGAAGACAAATGTTGTAGTAGATGCCTTGAGTCGAAAGGAACGACTTAGACACCTCAGAGTTAGATCATTGGGAATGACAATTAGATCACCACTTCCGTCTCGAATGCTTGAAGTTCAAGCTGAGGTCCTTAAATAAGAGAATAGACCGCACGAGAAGATTTACGACATGCCAGAAAGCATGAATGGATTTGTCAAGAAACCAGATGGAAGGCTGTGTTTCAAGGACAGAAGTTGGATTCCATTGTATGGAGGAATACGAGACCTCATCATGCATGAGTCTCATAAGTCTAAATATTCCATTCATCCTGGCTCGGACAAAATGTATCATGATCTTAAGAAGTTGTATTGGTGGCCAAACATGAAAGCTGACATTACAGAGTATGTTGGTAAATATTTGACCTGCTCAAGAGTAAAGGCTGAGCATCAAAAAGCATCCGGTCTTTTGATTCAACCAGAGCTAACAATGTGGAAATGGGAGAGAATTACAATGGACTTCATTACGAAATTACCCAATACATCGGGTGGATTTGACACTATTTGGGTCATTGTCGATCGTCTCACGAAGTCAGCGCATTTCTTGCCAATCAAAGAGACTGATGATATGGACATTCTTGCACGTTTATACTTGAAGGAGATAGTTTCACGGCATGGAGTGCCGATTTCTATTATCTCCGACCGAGACAGCCGTTTCACGTCTAACTTTTGGCAATCTTTACAGAAAGCCTTGGGAACTAAGTTAGATATGAGTACCGCTTACCATCCACAGACCGATGGTCAAAGTGAAAGGGCAATTCAGACCCTGGAGGACATGCTTTGGGCATGTGTGATTGATTTTGGAACAGGCTAGGATAAGCACCTACCGTTAGCAGAATTCTCATATAATAACAGTTATCATGCCAGTATCAAGGCCGCACCGTTTGAAGCACTTTATGGAAGAAAGTGTCGATCACCAGTTTGTTGGGCTGAGATTGGAGATGTACAACTCTCAGGTCCCGAGTTGATTCTTGAAACCACTGAGAAAATAGTAAAGATTAGACAACGATTACAAGCCGCCAGGGATCGGCAAAAGAGCTATGCCGATGTGAGAAGGAAACCAATGGAGTTTCAAGTTGGAGACAGGGTCATGCTAAAGGTATCACCTTGGAAAGGGATGATTAGGTTTGGAAAATGTGGAAAGTTAAACCCAAGATACGTTGGACCCTTCGAGATCATTGAAAGGATCGGTCCTGTGGCATACAAACTTGAACTCCCTGAGGAGCTCAGCAGAGTACACAACACCTTCCACATGTCAAATTTGAAAAAGTGTTTATCGAATGAAACCCTCGTGATTCCGTTGAAAGAGAACAAAATCGACGATAATTTGAACTTTGTTGAGGAACCCGTCGAGATTATGGATCAGGAGGTCAAACAACTTAAGCATAGACGCATTCCCATTGTTAAGGTCAGATGGAACTCTAATAGAGGACCCGAGTTCACTTGGGAGCGCGATCATCAAATTCGTGTAAAATACCCACAACTATTCGACAAGACAACCCCGAGCACCGATTCAACTCTGGATTCCGGGACGAATCCAATCTAACGGGTGGGTATTGTAATACTCCATAAAATCCAAGGTCATTTATTAATGCTAATTATCGACACTATTCTAATCAAGCCATTTTGTGGGCTAATTTAAAATTTTTTTTATGAGACACCGTTTGCTTGACACCTGAAACACCTTGGTCACCGTATGTTTATCACCTGGTATCACCATTGATCACTCTTGGATGTCACCCAATGAGGTTAACACCGGTAACTCCCACTTAGGACCCGACACCTTGTAATGACACCAAAATATATATATATATATTTTTTATATATGTTAACTACTACGAAAATCACTATTATACTAAATATAATTCATGGATTAACACTTATTGATCACCGGTTCGTATCGACATTATATATAACAATGTAAAGTTATTTTGGAACATGTTAAGACACCCGAATTGATATCACCGTACTCGAGACATGTCACATGTCATTTACGAATCGAATCTAAAACACCGATGGTAATATATATATATATATATATATATATATATATATATATATATATATATATATATATATATATATATATATATATATATATATATATATATATATATATATATATATATAGGTCACAAGTCGAAGGAATTTCATTGCTAATCGTAGCAGTACACCGTCACCTTTAACCACGTTGTGATTCACACAAACCCGTCAAGTGAGTTCATGGTCCCACATTTTAATTATTTCTAAACCCGTGGGGAGATACATGCTATAAATCGAACACAAGTATTTTTCAGTATGCTATTACTACCTGATATTGCCTAAGTTAACACCTGTGCAACAAGTCCCTCATATCACGAACATTAATCACTTGCGAGTGAGCGCGAATATAGCTAATAGATATATTGGAACGGCATCCCAACTCTGTCAAAGTGATTATTTGGCAGGAGGTGTGCTATATTCGAGGTACCATGGAAACCGAGTACATTTCCATCACCGAGGGCCCCTTTTGTTATCTACATCCCTCGTTGTGTAGGTGATCTTTATCTTTATGATATTTTGATACGATGTTAAGGCTTGAGTTTCATGAGGCTTAGGAGCAATATGACACCAGTTTAGTCAAGATCGATCTATCTTGGCTTGTTTATTTCAAATACTTGACTTATGTTCACACTATTATTAATTTAAACTACTATGGATTCACTCAACCGTTGTGTTGAGTTTTTAGCATGTTTATCTCAGGAAATTAGCAGGCATGGTGGCATGGAGCTGGCAAAAGGGCACACAAGACCTCCCTTTTATTTCAATAATTATATCATTCTTTTCAAACTCATCACTCCTTTTGCGAAACAATTAACATTTGGAAAATGTTTGTAACTCTGACTACTTTGAGTTTTCATGGAATGATATTGACTATCTTTTGAATTGTTTTCTATGAGTATGACTGTGTACTAAACTGTAATGACCCCGATTAGTCTTCCGCTGCTTACCAAATTTTTGGGGTGTTACATTTATAAGGATTTATGTTTGTTCAGGATCTTTGAAACAAGGCTTCAGAGTAGGTGGTTGGGATTTATTAGGTTTATATAGAGCATTCATGAAAGGCTAGTATCCTGGAAAACTTTTAAGAGCTGTATCTGTGGATGGAAATAATGGTATTTATCCTGTGGCTTATGGAATAGTTGAGTCTAAAATTTTGTAGTTTTGTTTATGATTCTTAACACAACTTGGGGATGATTAAGACTTATACGAAAAATCCAACTTTAGATTCATAACTGATAAGCAGAAGATACCTTTTCTTACTTTATCTTGATTGCAATTACATTATGAAATGGTATCTATTTTAATATCTATTTTGACTTTTAATTGCAGGAATTGTTACTAGCAATTAAGAAGTTGTTTCCAGTAGTTGAGCATAGGTTATGTGTGAGGCGTATAAATGAGAATATGAACTTGACATGGATGTGTTGAGTTTTCAGAGACTTATGGTGGAAAGTTGCAACTGAAACAACAGCTATGGAATTAAACAATGCCATGAACCAATTAAAATCCTACAATTTAAACGCTTATGAATGGTTGAAAAAAAAACCCGCCACAGCAGTAGAGCAGATCCTATTTTTCTGATATAAAATCTTACTTTTAAGCCCCATAATGGTACTTTTACACTTATGCTCTTTATAACATATGTTTTTACACACAAATCATATAAATAATAACAGGTAGGGCACATTGTGAGTTACTAATCAACATCATATGTGAGGTCGTTAATGAAAAATTCTTAGATGCTAGGGACTTACCAACCAAATCTACATTAGAATATGTTAGAGAGTACCTAATGAAAAGAATTGTCATTGTTTAAAAAGTAATTGAAAAAAAGTCAAGGTCCACTACCTCCTGCTGCTTCAAAGATCTTTAAACAAATTGAAGAGGCTACTTCAAACTACATAGTAGAATCAAATGGCTTAGATCTGTATCAGGCTAAAGGACCTCATGGTGACAAATGTGTTGCCAATTTAACTGACAGATATTATTCTTGAAGAAAATGAGAAGTTTTTTGGTATGCCATGTAAGCATGTAGTTGCATGCATGGTATGGCTGATAATGGAATGGATGTTGGATTACCTAAATATTGGGTAGATCCAACATATAGGCTTCAAACCTGGAGAGAACAATACTCATTTAAGATCAACCTTGTCAATGTCAAAAACTTATGAGAGAAGAAAGACTTGCCAACAACACTAATTCCACCTGAGGTGCATGTACAGATTGAAAGGCCACATAAAAAGATAAAGAAGAGTGCTGGTGAGGCTGGAAAGTTAAGTAGAAAAAGGGCTGCAAGTCATTTGTTAGCTTTGCAAAGTCAAATGGCACAACAAAATAGGATGCAAGGTAGCTCAAACTGCTGCAACCCAACCAATTGTATCTCAACCTGTTGCAAGCTAAGCTCAAGTTGTTGCTGCAAGCCAACCAAATGCATCTCAAGCTGCTCACGGTGATGGTGCTCCTAGCCAACCTGCAAGTGCATCACAGGCTACTGAAAGGTCATCTCAGGCTACTCCAAGTCAAGGTCAAGTTAAAAGAACAAAATAAATGGGCAATAGATTTTTGACTCCAACAAAGTAAAAACCTACTATCATCCAAGTTTGATGTGTTTTGTTTAGAAGACTGTGGTTGAAGTTGTTGGATGCAATTGCACTTTGTGACTGATTGAGCCTGAATAGTCAACTAAAGTCAACCATGGATGTGGTCAATATAGTCAAACTCCTTAGGCTCAATGCCTCCGTGGAATACAGGGTTTTCCCAAGTCGTTATGTCCCGACGAGGTGTGATGGTGTTCAAACGGGATTGGAATCGGGTGAATTTGGACAGCAAAGGGTTTGTGATTGATTAAACTACTGATTTATACAAGAAAATAGCTTAAACAAGCAAAATTAACAAGATTGTAAATTTAGAAAACCCAGAAATGTTTATGTTGGGATCATACTTTTGTATTTTAGTCAAGTCTCGGTCATTACATTTTGTAATAGGTTGCTTAGGTATTTATTCTACATTGTTTAAGTTACAAGGCTTAGTTTGTTAAGCCCATGGGCCTTAAAGCCCACGTCCAAATGAAAGGAGGGAGGAAGGGAGTGTTGCCCTACTCCTCCTCCTATAAATACTAGGCTTATGTAACCTTTTCATTTGTTGGTTATTTGATTATCTTAAGGAAACTCTTGCACTTTCACTTTTCATATTGTCTCATAATCAACCATCTCTCATTCTCATCTTATTTCTTTCTTAATCATACTTGTGTTTACATAAATGGTGACCTAACAAGTGGTATCATTCGCCTAATAGAGATTGAAGTGTGTTTCTTGGTTCTAACGTGGGGTTTGGTGCTTATTCTTCATCTTTTTTGCATTTTTCTTTGTTTCTTTCACTCAAATCTTGAAGCTTGGACAAGTTTCAAGGTTGATATAGTGATTTGAAGCTTAGTTTTTGCATAAAGTTGTGGTTTTTAAGGTTTTTTAAGGTTTATAGCTTCTTTGATATTGGAAAACTAGTTTTTTGGTAGCAAAATCTTCAATAGATAGTGTTTTCTAAGTATTGGTGAAGTTATTTGATCAAAAGTACCTTATTTTTAAGCATTTTTCTTCAAAAATTTGAGATTTTTCAAGTTTCTGGCCTGTTTACGCGTAACTTTCGTAAACAGTACGACTCAAAAGCTGTGAATAGTACTTTTTGTCCTTTCTACGCGTAATTCTTGGCCTAAAACCCTTTTCTTACGCGTAACTGTGGTCAAAACCCTGTTTCTACGCGTTACTTGGAAGTCTACGCCTTAAAACCTACGAGTTAAGTCACTTTCTACGAGTAAGTGTGAATTCCTACGCACAAGACAGATCCTACGCCTAAACTTTACGCATAAGTCTATCTTACGCGTAAAGTTCAGATTCTACGCTTAACCTTCAACTAAGATCTTCTCCTTGTGTTCCGGTGACTCAGTACTTCCCTAGCTTGGATAAGTTAGTGGATTACTTCGACTTCGTATATCTTTCAAGCTTGGATAAGTTTGGAAGATTTGTTTGGTTGTTTAAACCTTACGCATAAGTCTAAACTTATGCATAAGCCTAAGCTTACGCGTAAAGAGGAAACTTACGCCTAAACTTTTTGTTTATGCCTAAAACTACTCTTTACGCATAACCTAACAGTTTACGCGTAAGATTAAAGTTACGCGTAAGAATTGAACTTACCCCAAGGATTTTGGAACTTGCTCAAAGGAACGTGCATTTCAATCTTCTACAACGATCCATTTCTACACAAGTGTTCTAAGATGTCTCAACCACCTAATCACTACTTCCCTCATACTCAGCAACATCAACATCAGCAGTATCAACAACAACAATACCTTCCGCACCAACTGTATCAACAACCTTCTCAAAAACAAACATACAATCCACTACAGCATTACCTAATGATGCAACAACATTAGATCATTCATCAACAACAACCATATCAAGTGCCACAACAAAACACTCAGTTTTCCTCCAAACAACCTCACTGGTTTGACAGAATGTGTGAAGTTATTACAACTCAACAATCCCGACATGAGGCAGGATCACTTGAAACACCTCCAATGCTAACACCTGGGAACTACGTTCAATGGTCAAGTCGATTCTTACGATTCCTTGAATTAAAGAAACCTCATGGGAAATTCTTGAAGCAAGTGATACTTGAAGGACCATTTGAGTGGCCAACAAGATTTGAAGCTGGTGATCCAACTGCTGATCCTCCACGTCCTCCTGGTGATCGACCTCTTCCAGAATCTCAACTCACAGAAGAACAGAAATTACATCGTGAAGCTGATGAGTATGCAATGGCTTATATACTTCAAGGAATACCAAATCCAATTTATCGAAGTGTCGATGCTCAGAAAACAGCCAAAGCTATGTGGGAACATGTTCATCTCCTTATGGAAGGCACTCAATTGAACAAAGATGATATGGAATCAAAACTCTACATGGAATACACTGACATCACAATTGAACCAGGAGACTCCCTTGAATCCTACTATCATCGTTTCACAAATGTGGTGAATGATCTGGAACGTCACAAAATCACAGTACCAAGGATAGCGGTGAACTCCAAATTTGTTGGTAGTCTTGGCCCTGATTGGCATAAATATGTGACATTTGTTCGTCAAACAAAGAATCTTCATGATGCTCCATATGGTTTGTTATATGATTTCCTGAAACACCATGAACCCGAAGTTGAAAAAGATCGAGCTCTACGAGGAGGATACACACCAAATCCAACACCAAATTCTTTGGCTCTCGTAGCTCAATCTCCATATGCTCCACCACCAATGTCAAATCATGCATATGTTCAAGAGCAAAACTACTTCAGTTATCCACAATCTTCTACCTCGAACCAAATGGTCCCATATGATTCATCTTCACACGATGCTTCTACTCAACTTGTTCCATTAAACAACAATGATGCAGTGTATTACTCAAATTCCAATGATGATGACGATGATGACTTTAACACGTTGAATCAGGGACTTGCTCTTATTGCTCGTGCGTTTAGCAAATTCTCCAACAAAACAAACAACCATCAACGATCATCTTCTAACACAAGGAATCAAGCTGTTGTCAATGAAGGAAGAGTGGAAATTCAGAATCGTAGTTATGGTCGATCTGGTTCAGGAAGTTCTTCAGGAAACTTTGGGAATGGTCAGAGGTTTAGTAACAATGCGGGATTTAGGAACAACCCAGGGTCTTCTCAGCAAAAGTCTGAACCGGTTGCTACTAGGAACTCCAACTCAGGGAATGCAGTGTGGTGCTACAATTGTAATGAACAAGGTCATATAGCAACAGCATGTCCCAAACCGAGAACTCGGGGTAGTAAGTTTCACAAGCAAGCATTGCTCATGGCTCTTCAAGATGAAAAAGATGGACATTTCCCTGAACAAGATAACAACTTCATGGCAAATGTGTACAATGATGATGACATGGAAGATCTGGAAGCCAATGCCGCTGTGATGCTTATGGCCAACATGCAGGAACTCCAGCTTAATGATTCAGGTCCAGTGTATGACACTGACGGCTTGTCTCAGGTACATGACCACAAAGCATGCCTAATACATGAAATAACCTCACCTTCTGCTTCTGAATCAGATATGGCACAAGTTGTTCCATCTAAATCATCTTCATCCTCTCAAAAAGATGAACAAATAAGCACAGTTGTCATATTTGATGATGACACAGTTGTTTCATTTGATGATCCTATTGAGAATGATAAACATGATCATTTAGAACAACATGAACCATCATTTGATCCAGACCCTGACCTCATATTGTTATCTAAACAACTGGATGCTCAACAATTGCAAATCATAAAATGCAACAAGAAAAACAAAGTTTTAAAAGAAAAAAATGCGTCACTTGCAAGAGATATTGAATGCTATAAAATTCAACTTTCAAATCAGGAAGACAAGCTTAAACATGCAAAATTTTTTGAAAAAGCTTTTCAAGATTCTTACAATAAAGAACAAGATCTTCAACGCAAAATGCAAGATTTGATTGAGTCAAACGGGAAGTTGATTTTGAAACTCGAAAGTGAAAAGTGTGAATTGAAAATGAAAGCTGAACGTCTTCAAACAGTTCTCTCTAAAACAGAAACTGAATTGTCAAATTGCAAAAAGGAGTTTTGTGAACATAAAAAACGTAAAAGGAAGTATATAGATGACTTACTTGGTGATATTGTTGATCATGAAAAACAACTCAAAGAATTTTGTCACATTGTTTACAAACACGGGAACTCTGTCACAACAATTCAGAAATTTGCTTTAAAACCGAGACCCGATAAAGGATTTGCACTTTGCGATTTCAAATCAATGTTTCTTCACACAGCATTTAAAGAAAATCCTAAGATTTATAGTATTGATCACATGTTTGATAATACCATTGTGCGTGCTGTTGTTTTTGATACTGAGGAAGAAGAAGAACTTGAAGACGAGAGTCGATCAAAAATGAGTTTTGTTCAATACTGGACATCATATGACTATTCAAAAGCTCCACCTCTTTCTAAATCTTTTGTTACTCAAAAAGAGTTACCTGAGAAATCATGGTTTATCGAAGAGTCATATGTTCCATCCTCTAATGCGGCCCCTGTCCAAACTGTAGCACAAATTAATGGTCCTTTACCATCATCCGGTGAACTTACACCTTTACCAAAAAATTGTCGTGTCTTAAAATATCACAAAACTTTTCTGGAAGACATCGAAATTTTGGAGGAAACAATTGCACGTAATTCTGAAATAAAAGTTGAAACTTTTCAATCCGCTTACGAGCGAGAAAAGAGAGATATTTTTCAAAAACAAATGTTGCCAATTGTCAAACACCTCCGTCTCTGTGCTACACGTTGGGAACAAGAACTTCAAAACGAGGTCAAAAACATGATAAACGTTTTCAACTCTACTGAAAATGAAATTTTGACTCAAAAGCAAAGAAATCGAGTTTTACAAAAAGATGCTGATCGACTCTTGGAACAAGTTCTCAATGCTGATATTTTGTCTGTTATCATGAATGATCTCTATAAATCTGGTACTTCTATGTTTATGGATGATCTTTGTGTTGATAATAACTTGTTAAATGAGGAAATTGAGACACTTAAACAGGAAAATGATAAGTTGAGAATTAAAAATGATGATGTGAAAAAACAATTTTCAAAAGAAATTTTTCAACTCAATCAAAGGCTTGAATGGTGTCAAGCTAAAAGTCTTGAAAAGGAATTGAAGTTTCAAAGTAAAAATGTTTCAAACCCTTGTCAGATTTGCAAAAACAACGAGTCTTTAAAAGGTCTGTGTCTCCGATACGAGAAAGAAATTGCAGATTTAAAAATTGAAAACGCCGAATGGCAACAAAACCGCGATGACATCAAATATTGCAATGGTTTACTTGAGTCTGAAATTCAGGACAAAAATCACATCATCATTGATTTGAAAGAGAAAATCAAGCTAATTCAAAAAGGAAAGTTTGTTGACACCACGGTAATAGCACCAGGAATGTATCACGTAGACAAAACTGATAAAGGAAAGGTTGTTCAAAACACTAATGTTGATAACTCCACTTCTACAGGACTAGTCTCCACTACTAGCGTTAGCAGACCCAAGCGAAAAAGTAACAAGAAGAATAGGATCTTGCAACGTAAGAGAGGACACCTAGAAGCTCAAGAAGTAGAAGACCAACTTAGGAATTTGAATAAAACTCATGTTGCATCAGATTTAGATTCTAATCTGGCAAATTGTAATCAAAATCTAAATGTAACGAATGATGAACCTTTGCATGTTTTGAATATTAATGCATCTTGTGTGTTTTGTCGTAAAAGCGTATCATCTGGTGATCATACAAAATGTTTAGCTAATTCTCTTCTCAATCGTCATAAGAAACGTAGGACACGCATTCCTTCTAGGCCCATTATTGCCTCTAAGTCTAACTTAGGAAAGCCGTCTACTACGGTTTCTAATGAAGTTGAAGTTACCCCCATAGGTGCCGAGAACAAATCTAGGTATGAGCCAACTACTAGTGCATTTAACATTAAGAAAGCAAAAACTAGTTGGAACTGGCAACGTTGGTTACAATACAAACCAGACTTTAAATGGATTCCTAAATTATTGAATACCTGTGTTTCTAACCAACAGGAACCCGCACTGTCTTTGGGTTCCACCCTTACTTCTGTTCCATCTGTGTCTTCTTCTTGTGATGCAGGTGGTACAGATTGTTCTCTGGATTGTTGATAGCGGATGCACCCGACATATGACAGGCAATCTCAAACGGTTACACAACTTTGTTTCAAAGTTTATTGGTACTGTCAGATTCGGGAATGATCATTACGCTCTTATCATGGGATATGGTGACTATATCAGCGGGAACATTGAAATCAGTCGTGTTTACTATGTGGAAGGCCTTGGACACAACCTTTTCTCTGTTGGTCAATTCTATGATGGGGATCTTGAAGTTGCATTTCGTGAGAAAACCTGCTTTGTTCGTGACTTACAAGGAAACGATCTAATGTCTGGCTCACGTGGCTCCAATCTTTATACAATATCAATGTCAGATATGATTGCAACATCTCCGATATGTCTTCTCTCCAAAGCAGAATCAACAAAATCTTGGTTATGGCACAAACGTCTTTCGCACTTGAATTTCAAAACCATGACTGACCTTGCTCGTTATAAACTTGTTGATGGATTTCCAAGATTCCGCTTTACCAAAGATCACTTACGTCCAGCCTGTGAACAAGGAAAAAGTACTCGTGCTCATTTTCCTAATAAACCTGATCATAGTACGAATCATGTTCTACAACTGCTTCATATGGATTTGTGTGGACCGATGCGTGTTCAAAGTATCAACGGTAAACGCTACATTCTTGTAATTGTGGATGATTATTCCAGATGGACTTGGGTTTATTTTCTATGAAGTAAAGATCAGGCTCCTTCAATGATCATCACCTTTCTCACTAAAATTCAAGTTCAACTACGCAACACGGTACGAATCGTCAGAACTGACAACGGAACTGAATTCAAGAATCAGACACTTCGGTCATACTTTGAGAAATTGGGAATTGAACATCAAACATCTATTCCTAGAAGCCCAGAACAGAATGGAGTTGTTGAAAGACGCAACAGGACGTTAGTGGAAGCTGCTAGAACTATGTTGATTAATGCTCAATTACCAGATTACTTGTGGGCAGAAGCTGTTTCAACCGCATGTTATACTCAAAACCGTTGCATGATCACAAAACGCCATCGCAAAACACCATATCAAATAGTTCACAAAAGGAAACCGAACATCGATTACTTTCATGTATTTGGAGCACTTTGTTATCCGAAAAATGATCGTGATGATTTAGGTAAACTTAAAGCAAAGGCTGACATTGGAGTGTTCGTTGGATACTGTGAAAATTCCAAAGGTTTTTGGATATGGAATCGTCGTACAAGAGAAATTCAAGAAACCATTCACGCTAATTTTGATGAACTCACACAAATGGCTTCTGAGCAACACAGCTTAGGACCTGAATTCAACCATCTTAACTCTCCGGAATCTTCGGCTGAACCATTGCCACTTAACCGCAAAGAATTAGAAACCTTGTTTGCTCCACTATTTGATGACACAATTGAATACCGTCCTACTGAGGTCTCACCTAATTCCGCTGCTCAACCTGCTAACATTCTCATACCAGACTCACCTCAACAAACAACTACAAGTGTTGAGAGAGACGGTCCTCCAATTGTGTCACCATCTACAGCAGAACAAACTGGTTCTAACTCCCGCCATCCAGCTGAAGATCCAACACCTCAATCAGTTCCACAACCCACAGAGCATGATCCTGATGCGTTCTTTAACCCGTTTGCACCAGCTCCTACTGTTCCTGATATAGCTGAGTCGTCCACACGTAATTTGGATCCTGCTAACATGCGAGATACTTATCAACTACACCCTTCAACACACAAATGGACTCGAGACCATCCACTAGTTCATATTATTGGCCATCCAGATGCACCTGTTATGACAAGACAACGACTTCACACAGATGGAGAAACTTGTATCTATGCACTCATAGTTTGTCACGAAGAACCTAAGAACATTAAAGATACAATGACTTATGACAACTGGATAGAATCTATGCAAGAGGAATTTCAGCAATTCATAAGATTGGAAGTCTGGGAATTAGTTGAAAGACCTGACGGAGTCTTTGTCATTGGGTTAAAATGGATTTGGAAGAATAAGCTTGATGCTGAAGGCACTGTCATACGTAACAAATCACGCCTGGTAGCTAAAGGATACTCTCAACTAGAAGGACTTGATTTTGCTGAATCCTTTGCTCCAGTGGCTAGACATGAAGCTGTTCAAATCTTTTTGGCCTATGCTGCACACAGGAACATGGTGGTTTACCAAATGGATGTCAAAACAGCATTTCTTAATGGAGAACTCCGTGAAGAAGTTTATGTTAGCCAACCTGAAGGCTTCGTTGGTCCTGAGCGTCCTAATCACGTTTACCGACTCAAAAAGGCACTCTACGGACTTAAGCAAGCCCCACGGGCGTGGTATGACAAACTGTCCACTTTCTTGCTGGCCAATAAATTTTCTAAAGGATCGGTGGATCCCACACTATTTACAAAAACCTACGGGGAGGACTTACTTGTTGTTCAAATATATGTCGATGACATCATTTTTGCCTCAACAAAAAGAAGTTACTCTAATGATTTTGCAACATTAATGAAAGATAATTTTGAAATGTCCATGATGGGTGAACTTTCGTTCTTTCTAGGACTACAAGTTCATCAATCACCCCGTGGAATTTTTATAAATCAGTCCAAATATGCTCTTGAAATTTTAAAGAAACATGGGATGATGAGTTGTGTTCTTATAATACACCGATGGGCTATACCACAAAACTAGATGCTGACTTACATGGGACTCCAGTTGACCCTACCAAATACCGAAGTATGATTGGGTCCCTCATGTATCTCACAGCTAGTAGACCTGATATAGTATTTGCTGTCTACATGTGCTCTCGCTATCAGTCCAAACCAACTGAAAAACACCTCAGTGAGGTCAAAAGAATCCTTCGATACATAAAGGGAACCATTAACTTGGGAATCTGGTATCCGAAGGATTCTGGTTTTGAACTAATTGCTTTTTCAGATGCTGACCATGCAGGATGTTTAGACACACGCAAAAGCACATCTGGTGGATTACAATTTCTCGGAGATAAACTTGTGTCATGGCAATCAAAGAAGCAGGACTGCACATCACTTTCGTCAACATAATCTGAATACGTAGCCATGTCTGCGTGTTGTGCTCAAGTCATTTGGATGAGATCACAACTTAAGGATTATGGCTACCTATTCAACAAGATTCCCATCTACTGTGATTCCAAAAGTGCAATTGCTATCTCCTGCAACACAGTACATCATTGCAAATCCAAACACATCGATCTCCGATATCACTTCATCAAAGAGCATGTGGAAAAGGGTACCGTTGAACTTTATTTTGTTGGGACTGAGTACCAATTGGCGGACTTACTTACCAAATCCTTAGCACCATCAAGGTTTGCTAGTCTAGTTCACCAAATTGGTATGCGATGTTTGACTCCAGAGGATCTGGAAAAGTTTTTAAAACACAATTGATAGTCAAACATCAAAACTATCTTTGTAAATATTTTTTCAAAAAAAAATAATAATAAAAAAAATAAAATAAAATAAAATGCAAGTATAAACCACCTCTTTCAACACTATTTTATAAATTGTCTTCAATTATTTAAAACAAGTGTTGAGGGGGAGGAAATGTAATGTTTTTTTTAATTTCTCAAAAATATTTTTGTCTTTTATACTTGCATTTTACCAAAAATTAATACATTTTTTTCAAAAGTGTTGATTCATAAGTGTTTCGGGTTACTCTCCTTGACCAATATAATTAATTTTTCAGTGTTTTACTATGATCTAAGGTCGAGGGGGAGTACCACAAGTTGTTCTTATCATGACTTGGTGTAATTAACAAAAGTTAAATAAGATAATGTGTTTAAGCATTAGATGTGTAAGTAACTTGAGGTTAAGGGACCATTTGTGTCAAATTATCAAACTTGTTTTAACCCAAGGTCAAAACCAATTTGACTAACTCATTTACTGCACCTGCTAAAATCATTTATCACCTTCAACCACCTAATCCACGATCCACAATCATTTGCTTGATCTAATCATCCATCTTCGAATCTGTAAGTTGAAACAAGTTTTGATCATTATTCCAAACAAAGGTTTTTAATTTCATAACGATCCAACGGTTTAATCTTTCTAATCGATTTAATTTGGTCTAGGGTTATGCGTAAAAATTAACCCAGAAATTTGTGGTTGTTAGGATTCAATTGATTGATGGGAAATGATTCTTAGATGATGTTAAACATGATTCTTACCTCCAATTATTTCCAGTTACACCAAATCGATTGATTTGCACTTAGGGTTCATACGTATAATTAGGGGTTCTTGTGTTTGTGTGTTGTGATGTTAATTGGTGATGGGGATTATGTTGTTACATGTCTTAGATCATGTTATTAGGGTTTAATTGCATCTTAATCGGATAAAGATCATGAATCAAAGGTTTAGGGTTCGAATGACACTAGCAGTTATGATCATCCGATTGTGTGGTTAAAACTTGTTATAAATTGGTCCTTATGATCCTTAGGATGTTAGATACATTTGCCCTATGCTAATACCTACCCAGATTCATGAGTGATTGTGTTTGTGATTTGATGTTCATACGTGTTTACGCGTAACTCACATTTAAGCATGTTTACGCATAAATAATGGGTATTAGGTGTGTTAGAATGATTATTGATCAGTGGTTGTGTGTTTTACCCTTTCAGGAATCAAACAACTCTTATTTCGAAAGGTGATTTTCTGGAAAAATGGTGTCTTTACGCGTTAATTGTTCATCCTACGCGTAAGATTCGACACGTGGACAAACTTTGTCTTGGATAAGACATAGTTTACGCATAAAAGTAATTCTTACGCATAAGTTCTGACCTTACGCATAAGTCTGGAACTTACGCATAAGTCATTACCTACGCATAAGTTACACTTTACGCTTAAGGGTAATCCTACGCATAATTTCAATTCTTACGCCTAAGATTTATCTTACGCATAAAATTGACCTTACGCATTAGATTCACCTTACGCGTAATATTCTAACTTACGCGTAGCTTTTGCACTTACGCATAATTTCTACTCTTACGCTTAAGTCAGGTTACGCGTAAAGTTACCCACTTACGCGTAAACTTGTCAAAATCTAAATTTTTCTAAGTGTTGTGAATTTTTCCAAAGAGTAACTTCTTGTTATGATAAACTTATGATGTAACTGATTTGTTATAAGTTTCTACCATGTAATATAACTCAAGTTTGTCATATATCAAAAGTTTTCCCACACACAAACACCCACTGATCAATATATAACAAGCAATTCTATAAGTATACATCATAATTGAATGTCTTTGCTAACCAAGTCAACAATTGCCATGTTTGTGTTTGTTTATGATCTATTCAGATGGCCGAACACAACGACATTCCATACGGACCTGAGCCCGAACCTAAGCTTTCATGGGAAGAGACATTCCCAGATGACTACAACAGGAAGATTAGAAAGAACAACCTCCGTATCGACTTCAACAAGATGACTTGCAACGAGTCCTCTTGTATTGTGGCTATAGATGCTCTTCTTTACCACCCGAATAAGCTGTTGTTCACCAAGTCTGCCTTGGTTTCCTGCTTCTACATCCACCAGTTTTGGCATACACTAAAGCTAGATCTTGGGGAGGCTTCTTTCTCCTGTACGCTTCATAATCGTCAGGTCACTGTGGACATTGATGTGCTAAGGAATGTACTTGGGTTACCAGAACTCGGCCCAAATGAAGAGTATGTTCCAGTCCCCACTGAAGAAGAGTTGATAATGTGGCTAAGGGATATTGGGTATGACGAATCAGAAGAAGTTATTACTAGACATTCTAGGGTTAACATTAGGTATCTTCCACAACCATGGAGAACCCTGTATATTTTGATTGCCAAATCCTTGTCTGGCAGAGACTCTGGCCACGAACACCCTAAGCTCCCACACCTCAAACTCTTCTGGGTTGTGGCAAATGTGAAGAAAGCTGATTATGCCAGTATCATTTGGGATGACTTGGTGTGGCACATTCAACACAAGACAACCAACATTCCGTTTGTCCGCTTCACCAAACTACTCATCGAAAGCTTCCTTCGAGAGTATGATGATATCCCACAGAGACTCGATGACACAGATAAGAACACGTTCAGAAATGAAGATACTCTCAAAGTCATCAAGAGAATGGACACCAGCACACGCAAGCAGGGAAAGAAACTTCCCGATTGTCTCTTGAATGCCAAAGTCAAGGCTTGCAAGAACTACCAGTATTATGAACAAGCTCTTGCAGCTGATAAAGTTAGATTCCTTGACGAAGTTGTTCTACCGTCCTTCATGCTAAAGAAGGGTAAGAAAGGCAGTAAGACTGGGAGCTCCGGCAGTTCCACTCAGTCCAAGAAGAAGAAGGGTACCCTCAAGAGAAGGACACCTACCAAGAAGCCTGCATCTATTCCAGAACCCGGGTGGTTTCCCTCACCACAATCCTCTCCAAAACCATCTGACTCTGAACAAACCGAATCCGACGAAGGTCCAGTATATCGACAAGCTTATGCTAACATTGATAAGGATGTGAATATTGATGACATTGACGACAAGGATTTGACGTTCGAAGATTGGGATAAGAATATTGACGAATTTGCTGATCATGCTGAATACCCCGCACATCTCAATCAACGACCACTCACCGAAGCTCAGACGATTTTGGAAGAAGAAAGGATTAGAAGAGAAAAGATGAAGGAACCAGTAACAGCTGAACAAGAGACTGAAGGCCTTTCAGTCGAAGAAGAAAATGAAGGGCTCTCAACCTAGGTCTCCTCCACAGCCGAATTGATACATTCAATGTTGATCTACCTCCACCTCCAGTGTTCTTTCAGACCACCGAAGCTGGCGGATCAAGCAGCATTCCTGAGCCTACCACAGGGATCACCACAGACTTAGTTGCTTATGACAATTCCTCGGTATCTCCCACCGACATTGAAATGAATATGGGAGAGGAAGAAGAGGAAGATCCCATGGATACTGATGCTCCAAGGTTAATGACTGTAGAAGAAATGGAGCTCAGAGAAAGAGCTCAGGAAGAGGAGTTGAAGAAGAAACAGGAAGCTGAAGAGGCTAGGCTTGAAGAGATTGCCCAAGCTAAACTGGAAGCAACTATCCGAATGGAAGAGAGCAGGAAAGCAGAAGAGGCAGCCAAGCTGGCTGAAGAACAGTTGAAAAAGGAAGAAGAAGCCAGGCTTGCTGAAGAACTAAGACTTAAGGCTGAAGCTGAAAAACTGGCTGATGAACAAAGATTGAAAGAAGAAGCGGCCAAAGAAAAGGAAGTTGAACAACCTGAACCACCGAAAGGAGGTGACAAAGACTCTACCACCATCATTGAATCATCACAGTCATCTCCTCCTGCATCTGAATCGACACATGACAAATCAATCAAGAAACCGAGCACCAAAGCCTCTGCTGCAGCAAAGTTACTCAAGTCAGCTTTTAAGAGAGTACATGAGAAGAAGAGAAGCAGACTGGAAGATCAGGTTGCAACACTTGCAACCCAAGTTGCTGAATTGACAAAGCTGAACTCGAACGTCCAAGAGCTACAAGATAAAGTTGATACTTTCTTAGCTAAAGACGTACAAGAGAACTTGGAAGCCACATTAGCAGCTCAAGCACAAGAATACATGGCACAACACTTAGTTGCTGAGTTGAAAGATCTGCTGGCACCCATGAGAGATGAACTCACCAAGTTCGCGGAACAAGCTGTCAAGAAAGTAATTCGATCCACTACTTTTACTCTTCGAGCCGACAAGTCTACTGCTCCACTACCAGGGCTATCTCTGGATGAATTGGAAGCTCAACTCTTAGAAAAGCTGGCAAACAAGTTCACCTTGACTACTGAAGAAGCCAAAGTCCTGGATGCATTAAAAGACAAGATGAACAAAGAATCTTGCAGCACAGAGGCCGATAAGCTGAAACGTCAAAGAGATGATGAAGACAGGGATCCTAATTCTTAGGCAAAGAAACAAAAACAAGCTGAAGGACCCTCCTCTCATACACCGGTCATTCCTCCAACCACTACAACCTCCACACAATAACCGAAGGCATCAGGTTCTGCTCCCAAGGCACACGACCACTTCGAATACACCGGTGGTGACGAGATTCCCCAACCCGATGAAGTTCCAGACCCGTCCCCTAAAAGGAAGAAGAAAGATAGGAAAGGAAAGCACCACCAATCCAAACCGGACACCTCACCAAAAGGCACCGAATCAAAGAAACCGAAAACCGTCCTTAACTGGCTAGACCATGACGATAGTGCCGAATACTCCTGGTTTGAGAAGATGATCAATTCGCAACCACCTCTTAAAGACAATCATGAACCTCAAGATGGTCGAACGGTGGAATACGCTCAACTGATTCAGCAAAAGTTTGAAATGAAAAAGATGAATAAGAAAGAGCTGCGAAGAATCAAGAATGATGCTTTCAATCTTCTGAAAGATCGGTCTGCTAACTCAATCGAGCTTGAGTATCATCTGGAAAATATTGCTCGAGCTATGTCAAGCAATATTGACTGGATCAATCCTGAATCTTATGTCGATCCAGTCACAAGGAAAACCGCACCCTACATTACTGACTGGTCCAAACCACTACCGATGATTGGGAAGCCTAATGAACCAAAGATCCCGTACAAGTTCTTCTACAACACAGACTTGGAATTTCTGAAACTTGGAAGTAAGAATGAGAAGAAGTACGTTACATCACTCGCCTTTCTCCCTGCAGCTCGATATCTCAACAATGCCATCGAAGAAGAAGCTTCAGCATTATTCGTTGACAAAGTTGTTGAATATGACCGAAATGCTCTTTACGGTATACATCATTGGCCAAGCAACCGGGCACAATACTATCGAAGCAGCAAACTCAATCAGACAATGGGCGATGTGACAAGTGATTTGAAGATAGTCTCGATTCAGTTCATCTCGACTGTCACTCACTTCGGGTACCCCTTCCTCAGCAAAATCACACTGAAAAGACTGGATGAAAAGGAGTACGATATTTCCGAGTTAGACTTTCCACGACTACTTCTCAATGACATTGAAGACATGTACCTACTCAAAGTTCAAGGAAAACTCTGTGGCTTACCTAAAGAGATGCAGCTGGCCTTTATCCAAGCTCTCCTCATCTTCATCAGGCAGATAGTCATCAGAGAAAGAGTAGAAGATCTTCAATTGGGAGTGGAAAGCTATCAGAAGAAGCTCAATCTCACCAAACCCAACATGTTCGACATCCCTGACCTTCCACATCTACCTCAATACACCTTGATCAGACAACCATTTGGGTTCACCTACCACAGCATTAACGGTCGCAACTGCTTCATGGCTTACGATGAAATACATAAGTTCTGTGATGAAACCTTGAAGTTCGTAAGAGATGGAATCAAAAGCAGATTGGATGACATTGCTCTAGGAAAGTCTAAAAGGTGGAAAACCAATGAGGCCCGGGATGCTTGCAGATTCATCTTAAGGATCGAGAACAGATTGAAGCGCAGGGATCAATTTCGAAGGTTGGAAAGTTATGCGGGAGGCAGACAGAAGTTTCCGGTGTTGACATTTCAGAGACCTGATTGGTAGATCATTGTAAGAGTTTGATTTGATTTGTCAATTATATACTTCATTATGGCTTGTGCACGCATTACAGTGCACAACCCGAACTTGTAAAGAAAGGACCCTGAGGTACGCATCAGTGCCTCAATCCTATATATAACGTGCGAAGGCTTCTTACTTTTGAGTAGAATTAATCAAACATTTATGATTTTCATAATTCTGCTCAAAAGGACAAGTATTTCACCTCAATAAGACCTAATCACTTGTTGAGGGGGAGCACTTGTCAAAACAAAATACTTTGCTCTAAATCAAAAGTTCTTGGTGAATCTCCCCGTAAGACTCAAAAGGCATATTTTAATCTAAAAGTTTGTCAAAAACATCATTTTATATGCTATTTTTGAGGGGAAGAAAATGAAAAAATGATTAAAATATACGAAGTCAAAGCTTTATAGTTGTATCATGTGCGAGCTAGACTCAGTATTGACCCAGGAATTGACGAGACAACCAAAAGTTAGTAATATCAAAAAGACTTATCCTCGACGGGTAATAACATCAAGTTAGTTACTAGAGCTAGTTGTCACCTAAAAGCTGACAATGTATCTCTTTATCTAACCACGTAAGCGTGTCTTGAAAAGGATATGTCTTAGTAGAAATGTACCATCTCGAGAAACTTTCTGTGAACTTGATCAGGCCGGGTAATAACTTCAAGCTAGTTTAACTAGTGATGTAAGCGTGTCTCGAATCGGTCTTGTTCACGGAAAGTGGATCAATTCAAAAGGTGCTTGCTCCTCCCGCATGTGCAAATTTATTAAATACTCGTGAGCACATGTGCAGGGGGAGCCCTTCAAAAGTGTACACAAAACTCTCAAAGTGTTAAACAAAATATTTGATTAACATAAACACTTTGAAAGATTTTCAATCAAAGGTTTCTTGGCTACTGTCGGAGTTATAAGGTGAGTAAGATAGGAATATCCGTCCTATGATCCGCCAGAGCCGGAGGGATCTACCCAAGGACATCTCCCATAGTTAGAATTAGAAGTCCTTAGGTATGATACGAAAAAAGGAGAAAAGAATGAATGGGAAAGAAGGAGTTGAAGAATTAAAAAGAAAAGTAAAAGAAAAGGGTGAAAAGAAATAGCCCTCCATATGTTCAACCTTAGGGCAGACACCGGGTTCAATACGTATGCTACTGGTTGTTGCTAAAGACAACACCAGTATTGAAGACAAAGTCGTCATGGACCTAGTGACGCAATGCACTAAACCTTGTTAACCACTCAAGTTCTTTTAAAAGGACTTGTTTCATTCTCACAGGGAACCCGAGTAACCTATCAACCTATCTCTTAGAGACGGTTGATATTGAAGCAGGAGACCCCTCCCTAGTCTCCGCATAGGAAACCTAGGTGTGCACATATAGAGTCTAGAGCCTTGAGATACATCAAAGATCTCTTAGGAACACTTAGTATTTCTACAACTGGTGTTCTACATCAATGGGCATCAGTTGTAAACTATCGAGTCCTTCGCAGATCTTAGCAATCTGCCGAGAACGTTTATGAGAGAATTACGTAAGTATTTCTCAATGATTGAACGGAAATTCCTGCCAGGGTCAACATCAAACAGCCCTGACAGCAGGTCACTTCGGTAACCCCACAAGGGTTACGCTTAGTGTTTGCGGTGGTTCCATATCGGTCTACAGTCGTGGAGTGATCCCCAACGACTTACCCAGTCATTGAGCTACTTAGTAGGTCTCGTAAGCTCCTTCGGGAGTATCTGATATGGGAACGGCCTGGATAAGGATTAGAAGGAGTCTTCACAATATGCTGTTGATGAGCTCTAATTCCTTATCCATAAGTACCGGTTGTTTTATTGCTAACTGTTTACTCGCAGGTACCTCACTTCCATGAAGGTAGATTCCAACATGCTCATACATACATCTTGAAGTCAAAGAAAGCTCCCCCAAAGATCTTAACACCACAAAGTTCAAAGAATGATTCTACATCAATAAAGAAGAATCTCCAAAGTTTAAAGACTAAAGATCTCATAGTATGAAAAGGAACTTCGTGCATGTCAAAATCCGAAGATGTATGAGTATGTTGGAATGGCGGACAACCACCATAGACGCAGGAGTGACGAACGGCAGATTACTTCATAACACAATCACTACATCATCACCAAAGAACAAAGACAAAGAGCAAAGTACATTCATTATCATTCATATCATTTTTTGAAGACGTCTAGAGATTTACATGTCACAAGTCAAACGACAAAGATGAAGACGTCAAGCAACCGTGATGACCGACCCTTAGGGGGAGATTGTTGGGATCATACTTTTGTATTTTAGTCAAGTCTCGGTCATTATATTTTGTAATAGGTTGCTTAGGTATTTATTCTACATTGTTTAAGTTACAAGGCTTAGTTTGTTAAGCCCATGGGCCTTAAAGCCCACGTCCAAATGAAAGGAGGGAGGAAAGGAGTGTTGCCCTACTCCTCCTCCTATAAATACTAGGCTTATGTAACCTTTTCATTTGTTGGTTATTTGATTATCTTAAGGAAACTCTAGCACTTTCACTTTTCATATTGTCTCATAATCAACCATCTCTCATTCTCGTCTTATTTCTTTCTTAATCATACTTGTGTTTACATAAATGGTGACCTAACAGTTTAAAACCTAAAAACGCGTACGTTCAGTTTAAGTTTAAGCGAACGTACAAAATAAAAAGTAAAATTTGAAATCTGAAAACCCTCAGGGGGTAAGAATGACTTTTTTACAAACCTAAGGATGAAAGAAAATTTATAGAAAAAGAAAATAAATTTTTACACTAATTAATTATATAATATTACTTAAATACTATTTAATACTAATTATTACTACATTTAAATAACTTAAATACAATATAATACTATTTTAATACTAGAAAAATGAAAATTAAATTTCTAAAATTATAAAATAACTAAAAACAAATTTTAAAATTAAAAATATGTCTTTTTGTCTTTTTGTCTTTTTGTGGATTTTATAATAATTAATTACTAATTATGTTTAATTAAACTAATTAACTAATTTTAAGTTACTAATAATACTTAAATGACTTAGAAATTTATAGAAAAATTTATAAATCTAATTAACCATCACATGAATCCTAAAAAATTATAAAAAGTTTGTTTTATATGTTTTTACACTATTTTACTAATTATTGAACTAAATATGAATTAATTACTAATCAAACTAATTAAATTCTAAAAAATAGAAAATGAACAGTAAAAATTATGAGAAAATTTCTAAAATTATATTATATTATATAAAAGCTAGGAAAAATATAAAAACTAGGTGTTACTTAATAAAAACAAATTATGCTATTTAATACTTAAGTATTAATTAATTATTAATAAAACTAATATTAAATCTAATAAATACAAAATGACCATATAAAAATCTGAAAAAATTATTAAAATTACTTTATCATAAAAGAAAATTAATAAAAATATAAAATTGCAAATTACTTAATAAAAAGCTAAAAAGGAAAATTAAATATATAAATAATATTAAATAGAAACTATCACTTAAATTAATTTTGTATTTTTCTTGATTTTCTTTTAGAAATCTATTTTATACCTAAAAGCATGAAACTTTTGTAAAAAAAATTTCCAAATCTTAAAAATAAACAAAATAGACACATAAATGCTTAACAGTTGACTTATGTTGACTTAAGCTAGAAATAAGCTTTTGTGGGGTCCACAAGGGTATCTTTGGGTACAAATAAGTGAGATGGACCAAAATAAGACCTAAGGAATGAGCTTTAAGCTCTGGATAATCCAAATGCTTAAAATAAGCATTTGGCCATAACTTGATATGAGTAGACTGTGCACAAACTTGCAACCAAGATAAGGGGGGCAAGGGCACCTGAGGGTCCAAGGATGCTGGAACTAGAAAGTTGGCAAGTAGGGCTACTCAAAGGACCTAAGAAAACCTAGTGGGGCCCACTGAGGTGCCCTGTGAGGCCACTGAAAGTTGAGACAGTTAGTTAGCAGCTAGGGGTGGAAATGAGCCGAGCCGCTCGTGAAAAGCTCGAGATCGGATCGGTAAAAAGCTTGAACGAGCCGAGCCTAAACGAGATCGAACCCGAGCTCAAGCCTAAGTTGCAGCTCGTTTATTAATCGAGCTCGAGCTTTACATAAAAAGCTTGTTTGGGCTCGCAAGCCTAAACGAGCCTAAACCAAAATATGGTATTTTAACTTATATACGAGCCGAGCTCGAGTTTATTAACGAGCTCAATAAAGATATATTACGAGCCGAGCTCAAGCTCGAGCCAAGCTTTAACTTTTCATGGCCAAATCGTATAAACGAGCCGAGCTCGAGCCGAGCCCGAGCCTATGAAATATTCCACAAGCCGAGCTCGAGCTTAAAGTTTAAGCCTCGAAACGAGCCAAGCTCGAGCTCGAGCCTTTTAAAACTTAAGCGAGCCGAGCTCGAGCTCTAGCAGGCTCGGGCTCGGCTCGGCTCGTTTCCACCCCTAGTAGCAGCTGATGCAGGGGTGAACACTCTCCCTGCAGGTGTGTTTGGGAGATTGTAGGACCGACAGAAAAAATTGCAAAAATAAAGTGGAAGTGGGATTTCAGAGTTTAGCTGGGGGGTTACAAGTTTGTGCAAGTTTCAAGGCCTAATACCTAACACAAAATTCACAAATATTCTTGGAAATTTTTGATTTCCTGCAAAAATATGAATTTTGACTTTTGATATGAACTCCTAAGTTGACTAATGTGAGATTAGATCCTAATCTATTGACTGAAATTGTAATAGCAAGTATGAATGATACTAAAAGAAGTTATGTTAACAACTACCACACTGATTTGAGTGATGTTGGATTCCAAAATCCAAACAGTTAACTGACAAAATGAGATAGAGGCAAATTTTGAATATTTTACAAATGACCATTGTGTTTTATGGTTTGGATGAACTAATAAGACCTATGTTGACATGTGCAAACTGAATTTAACAGGTAAAAATAACTAGATTACAAAGAACAAACTTCTTCCGAACACTCTTTATATGAACCTGTTATGGTCATTTTCAAATGATTTCACTGAATCAATCCACAAACCTGATTCACAAGGTCCTGTATTGATGTTGCAAGAGTATTTTATCACAGAAGCATTAAACAATATCAACAATGCCTTAAGATTCAAGATGATGATGAAATGGCAGTTAAAGCACAATAATAAGCAATCATGAACTCTAATGAACAAAATAGCATCAAATTACATCAAAGCAGATCTCTCACTTTCATTAAGCACAGAAACATAAAGAAAAGCATTGAATAATGGGTTCTACAGTAGAATGCAAAAAAAACTGAATGCACATAGTAAAGTGCTTACAAATGGAGTCCAAGCAGAAACACATGAACTAGGGAACCAAACCTACCCTAGCATCTCCCCTGAGACTTCTAAAACCAAAAGCCATCCATTTTCCATCCTGCTTCTTGCATTCTCCTTATTGCTTCTTGACTTTTTTATTTTACCATGATTTTCTTGGAATTTTTAAGTATTTTTAGATTATGAACTAAACAAATTAAAAAAGCTTTGTAAACTTAAAAAAACTTAACAGGGACTAAAATAAGCTCACATGACCAATAACCAACAGCTTTTAACAATATTAAGTGGAATTGTCAATTTCACTAAAAATTACCAAATTTGAATTTATAAGAGAAGACTTGAAATTAAAGTAAAATAAGGTTCAAATTACATCAGAATTACTGAAATGAAACTTCTTGAACTAATAATAACAACTGAAAATGAAAGTTACACTAAGTCGACATGATAAAACTAAGATAAAACTATACTACCCTAACTACTACTTCTTCTTCTCTTTTTCTTGACTTAAATAGGCCAGGGAGTGTCTCTGAGCATTTCCCATTAATATTCTTGACCATTGGATTATTTCCATCAATCTCAGCCATTTGATTGGTTTTGGCGGGAAATGGATTTTTGGCAGCTTATAGGTAACTTGGAGGGATTTGTGGGTAATTATTGGGACTTTGGTTTGTAGTGTTGGTGGAGGGGACAAAGAATGGGATAAGTGAGCTGGAGGGATAGGGTGTGGAGTGTTGGCAGGGTGTTTGCAGGGGGTGAGGTGGAAAGGAGATGGTGGTCAAACCTGGGAGTTGACCAGGCTAATATCAAACGGGGTGTTTGTTTATTTGGTTGTGTTTGGGCCGGATGGTGGTGGGCTTTTTTGGGAGGTATAAGGTGGGCTAGGAAAGTTGGGTGGATTGGGAAATATTAAAGGGTTCATTTGGTTAGTAACTTTAGGAAATCACAAGGACCATGTTTGTAATAAATCTGAAATTGAGGGCTGAATTTGTCATTTTTCCAAAGTGTATTCCAAGAGAAATTTCTGCCATAAATGAATAGTACAAGGACCTTTGATGCTTTATTTTCCACAATGAAATACCCGGGGACCAAAATTGCCAAATGTTGAAACTTCAAGGACCAAAGTGTAATTTCTTCAAACTTTCATTCCAAGGACCAATGTTGCCAACTTGTGATTTCCCAAGGACCAATTTTGACTTTTCTTCCAAATTATTCCACCAAGGACCAATTCTGCCAATTTTGAAAGTACAGGGACTAAAATTGTAAATTCTCAAAACTTTTGCAATTTTTCACCAAAGGACTAAATATGACAACTTATGATTTCAACAGGACCTTTGGTGACTTTTCTTTTAAAATAAGTGCTCAGGGACTATTTTTGCCATTTTTTGAAAGTTGGGGGACTAAAATTGCCAATTATGCAAACTTTGTACGTTTTTCATATGTTTTTACTCATTTTGCATCTGAAACATATAAAACACAATTTTAGAATATTTTCAGTATTTTGATGCATTTTTTAGTATTTTTAAATGTTTTGCAGCTCTAATTTGGCCAAAAATTATGAGTGTTTGAGCACTCATCAGTAACTCTAAATATCTAGTAGGCATAACAGGAATGGGAATTAGCATGCAAATTTTCAATGAAACAAGTTACTTAACTTGTTTGATGTTTGAAAATGGCACCTTTGTGATTTTGTATTTGTGGAATGGTTTGTGTGTCCTTATGTTTATGACTTTGTGTGTCCTTATGTTTATGTCAAACAACTATAGAAAAACAACATTTAAGATACATATAAGAAACAACAATTTTAGGTAGAAATCACATTTTGGTTGAAACACCTAAGATATCACAAAATTTCTTGACCGTTACACATTTTTATGGTTCAATTCCATCAAGTGTTCAACTACTAATTATTGCAAATAGAAAATCTACACCAACGGATACATTAAAAACAGAATCCTATAGCATATCAACCATATCTTTAATCTTCATTTTTCAGCAACCATTACGTTAATTGATTGTTCAAGAGCATTTCTTGACCTTAACAAACCAAGAATAATATTCATTGGATGGGCACACATTGGTAGATCCAACCAAGCAAAAAACCCAAAACTCATACCCTACAATCAATCATTACTAATATCATTGACCGAAAAAAGTAATCAATTAACATGAAGTATTTTTACAACTTACATTTTTGGGGCACGAGTTAGATCGACGACCAAGGCTGAATCGAGTCCATGATGTGCGAATTATAGTTTTCTTACCACACATACAATTCACCATCTCTAGTTAAGTTTGATTTGAATAAATTAAGGTAAGGGTTGATTTTAATTGGGTAAAAAGCTTTGGGATTGTGTTGGGGATTTTATATTCATAAAGTGAATGTGGATATTGCAGGGTGGATGAGATATTTAATTGGGATCAGTTGAGAGATAAAAGGACTATAGTACCTTTGCGTGACAAGCACATGTTCTCGCTAACGGAAGACTAGTAACGTCGTATGGGGCAGGGACTAAATATGCAGGCCAAAGTTTTTCACAGTGATGCTTGTTACACTTTCAAAAGGTTAGGGATTAAATATATAATTTGGCTAAATCGAAAGGACCATTTTTGCAATTTTATATATATATATATATATATATATATATATATATATATATATATATATATATATATATATATATATATATATATTATGCGAGAACTAATGCTAGCCACTCATTTTATCGTTTTTAAACTTTGATTTAATGGCTAATAAATTTCAAAAAAATTTTGAATTTTTTTTTTAATTTTATCATTTTATCCTTCAAAAAAATTTCGAAAAAATTTCTAGAAAATTTCGAAATTTTTTTTGAAAATTTTTCAAAAGAATTTTTGAAAAAATTTTAAAAATATTTCGAGTTTTTTTTTGAAAAATTTTGGAATTTTTTTTCACATATGACAAAAAAAAATTTTCACATGTGACGGAATTTTTTTTAACATGTGACAAAAAAAAGATTTCACATGTAACGATTTTTTTTTTCACATGTGACGATTTTTTTTCACACCTGACAAAAAAAATTTCGTGAAAAATTCAAAATTTTTCACATGTGACGAAAAAAAATCTTTTTGGAAAAAATATTCAGAAATTTTGTTTTCGAAAATAAAAATTTTTGAAAAAAAAAATCGAAAAATAAAATTCGGAAAAAAAAATTCAAAAAAAAATTTCGAAAAAAAAATCGAAAAATTTGTTTTCCTAAAAATTTTTGAAATTTTTTGAAAATTTTAATTTTTTTAGAAATTTTCAAAAAGTTGATTAACTAATATTAAAAATTAGATTAAAGTTAAAGGAGGATAAAATGAGTGGCTAGAATTGCTTCTCGCGTTCTCACAAAATTTAGGATTCTCATTTGAACGCTTTATTATATATATATATATATATATATATATATATATATATATATATATATATATATATATATATATATATATATATATATATATATATATACTGTAGAATACAAACTAAGTTGGAAACATGATTGGTGATGTTTGTGTGTGGCGTTGGAAAGGAGAAGGAGGGGAAGAAAGAAGGGAACCTTGAGAGAAAAATGTAATATTAGATTGAGATTAAGTGAAGGTCCAACCCTCTCCACATGTGGAGAGGGGTGTTTATACTTACAATAAAACGCCCACTCCCGGGCTGTGGATCAGGCATACAGTGGGTGAAGACCCGTCCTTCTTCCACGGTGTTACTTAAACTAATACTAATTACCTAATAAACAAACTAAATACGAGCTAACTTAATGCTATTACAATCATTAGGTGACCGAGACTTTTACAGGAATATTTGTATTCCTAACAATCTCCCCCTAAGCGAGGTCACCTTTGAAATTAAGATCTTTGGTCTTTAAGCATTCTTTAGTCTTTGTAGCTCGTAGGATATGATTCTTCCCTTTTCAACACACTTCGTACTTCAAGCAAGCGAACTTGTGATTTGAATTCCTTTGAGATATGTGATCTTTGAGCTTCTTTGAGATCATCAGCCAAAGTAAATCTCCAAGCTCATCCAGAGTTGTGTTGCCTTCATGTGATGTAGTGACTAAGGACCATCATGCTCACACCCTTCTGTATCTGGAGACGTTGCATTAGAGTCGTAGATCAGGAGACTTTTTCATCAGAGTTGCGGAAACATTGTTGGTAGTCTCTCAACATTTGTTGTAGCAAGTCTCTCATCTTCATTGATAGTGTAGAGGATGTGTGAGCATGAGGTATGGATTGACCCGATTCAGCTGGAAACTAGAGCCATCAACGCCATCTTTATATGTGTCCCTAAAATAAAACAGTTAGCAATAAAGATAGAGAACGAATATGGCTTTGTCATTCGTTCTGCGAGGACGGACTACCCTCCGGTTTTGTGAAGCCGACCTGTGATCAGGTAGGGTCTCTTTTTAAAGAAGACTCTCCTTGACAGGAATTTCCAGCTTGTAGTAATGAATTTTCCAAAGCATCCACTTTGGAATCTTCATACTTGGCATGTTCTCATACCGGAACGTCTCAAAGCAGACAGCACGATAGAGTGAATCGGTGAATGAATATTCACGGATTGATGAGAAATAGATTTATAGAAATCACTCGTGTGTCCTATGATAAACATTTTGAGACACAACAAGAGTTTTGTATTTAGAATCACATTTCCATCAAAAATACTTTTATTTGAAAGATATTCTACACAATCAATGTGCTCGAAAGATTAGTTGGTGAGCACATTGAGAGGTTTTAGCAAAAGTATCCGTCAATCCATATCCTAGAACAAGTTTGATTCAATTATGAATCGCACCATCGTTGCTTTCCAGTTGTCACTTGATCATTGATCCAAGATGGATCTCACATGTCACCTACCAAGAGCTTGAGAGATGTTCGCTCTAGAAGGATTTCCATCTTCATTGTGAATATTTTCATAGCACTCGGATGTTCTGGCAATACTACAAGGATAATGCGTAGGACTCTAAATATTTTATCTTATTTTCCACATTGTGTGAAATAATAAGCATATTTGGAATGTGTGTCCTAACGAGATTTATGGATGATCTCATGGCTCTAGACTCAATAGTGCGTTTTGATCCGCTCCTGGAGACTGGGGAGGCGTCTCCTGTTTAGGTATCAACATAGCTCGCAATGAGCGGTCGATACATTGCACAAGGTTCCCCGTGAGAATGAAACAAGTTCTTTTAAGAGAACTTGAGTGGTTGGGAAGTTTAGTGCAGTGCGTCACTGGGTCCATGACGTCTTGTCTTCAATACTAGTGTTACTTTAGTAACAACTAGTAGATTATGAATTGAACCCGGTTTCTGCCCTAAGGTTGAATATTTGGAGGGCTATTTGTTTTCACCCTTTCTACTTTCATTTCTTTTAATTCTCCAACCCCTTCAGTGCTTACCGAGACTTCACCACTAGAACCTTGTTGGGTTTGTTCCAGTTCTAGCTCTATCTCAGTCCGCACTCTTCCCTTTCTCACTTTTCTCCTTTTTTCATATCATTCCTAAGGACTTCTAATCTATCTATGGATTGTCCCTGGGAAGATCCTTCCGGTTCTGGTGGATCATGGGAACTTATACCTAACCTTAACCGTCCTTATAACTCTGTGCATTAAAGTAAATGGTCAGTCTTAGGTATTACTTCCACAAACGCCTTTCGCTCCCCCTCAATATGTGCATCGATATTCGAAAATGTTTAGCACATATGTGGGAGCCTATTATTGAGTCGAAAAGATCACATTTGATTATCTGATTTCTTATTTAAATCACATTCTCTCCCTCGATCAAAAATTTCAAATCTTTCGAGATTTTTTATCTCAATTGATTTAAATAATTTAGAAAGCGTTTTTGGAGAGAAATGCGGTTATTTTTAATATTTTCTGATAAAAATGAACTTTTTCTTGCTCCCCCTCAATCTGTAAGGGAGGTTGATATGTGTCAGATTTGATGAGTTTACAAAAGATTTGAAGCTTTAGCGAAAACTCTTTGAAGATGTACTTATTCTGACACATGATCATCACAATTGTTTTGTTGCTTTTGTACAAAGTGGGGAGTTTTGATGATACATAAAATTTTTGAAAATCATTCTCCCCCTCAATCAATGACAGATGTGTAAAACATAAATATGTTATGTCATTGATTGAGTGAAAAATTTTATCAAAGATATTCAATTTGATTTTCATTTAAAATCTCATGGTACCACCAAGTTTTGCACAAATACTCTCTGGAAAAATCATAGAAGGGAAAGTATTTGGCGATAAAAAGAAGACTTCTCTTCTTTATCAAGAAATAATGCATTGAAACGTACATTAGATCGAGGGTGCATGGATGTAAAGTAATCCATGCCCGGATGAACTTCACCCGGTAAAAGGAACAACCGTCTTTTTGGCGACGTGTTTTCCCCATTTTGAAAAGCGGTTGCTATCTGAAGTAATAGCAAACCTTAATGTTGAAGTCCGGGTTGTAGCCTGAAATGACTACAAGCCATAATTTTAAGAATGTGTTGAGATACGACATGTTTTTGAAAACAACTTTATTTGAAACCCAAAAAAACTCTTGCTCAAGCATATGTATGATTCCGTGTCATTTTTGAATGACATTTCTAGAAACGTACATAATATCGATTATACAAGAGACATGTCGTGAGAAGAATATTTTTTGGATTTTTTGTGATTTTTCAGATTTTTATGGTTTTATTAGGTTTTATATTTTTCTATATTGGATACTATACAAGGATATGTGAAGCAACCCCTTTACTCCTCTTGATCTTCCTGAAGACAAATGAGATCCTCAGGTGTGAGACTCTTCATACCAAGGCGTGGGAGAATGAAGTGAAAACGTTCCCTAGAAAGTGCTTTGGTGAAGATATCGGCTAGCTGGAACTCAGTCCTCACAAAGTAAAGTTCCACAATTCCTTTCTCAACTTGCTCCCTGATGAAGTGATGTCGAATGTCAATATGCTTAGTCCTTGAATGCTGGACATTGTTGTAGCAGAGTGCAATTGCACTTTTGTTGTCACAGTACATGGGAATCTTATTGCATATGAAGCCATAGTCAGAAAGTATTCAGCTTCAGTGGAGGAAATAGATGTACTCATTTGTTTCTTTGAAGACCAACTGACTAGCTTATTCCCTAAAAACTGTGCACCCCCAGATGTACTGCGACAAGTGTCTTGACATCCTGCATGATCAGCATCTGAATATGCTGTGAGAGCCATAGAAGTTTCCTTAGGGTACCAAAGGCCCATGTGGATTGTTCCTTTAAGGTATCGAAAGACTCTTTTGACAACTTCCAGATGTTTCTTGGTAGGTTTGGATTGATACCGAGCACAAATGCAAACTGCAAATAGAAGGCCAGGTCTGCTTGTAGTGAGGTACATTAAGGAGCCAATCATGCTTCGATACATGGTTTGTTAGACCGGAATTCCCACATCATCTTCGTCAAGTTTAGATCTTTCAATCATAGGAGTATCAACTGAAGCACAGGAGTCGAATCCAAATTTCTTCAAAATTTCATTGGCGTATTTGGATTGATTGATGAAGATGCCATTGGGATTTTGAGAAATTTGCAGTCCTAGAAAGAATGACATTTGACCCATCATAGACATTTTGAATTCGGAACTCATCTCTTCGGAGAAACGATCACATTCTGTGGGATCAGATGAGGCAAAGATGATGTCATCAACATAGATTTGTACATGTAGGAGGTTTTTGCCCGTTTTTCTGGTAAAAAGTATAGGATCAACAACGCCTTTGGAGAATTTGTTAGCCAGAAGAAATTTAGACAAGGTGTCGTACCACGCCCTAGGTGCTTGTTTAAGCCCATAGAGAGCCTTCTTTAATCGATACACGTGATTCGGGCGTTCTGGATCCACAAAACCTTCGGGTTGAGATACGTACACCACCTCTTTCAGATCCCCATTTAAGAATGCAGTCTTGACATCCATTTGATAAACCACCATGTTTTGACTTGCAGCATTTGCAAGAAAGATCCTTATGGCTTCTATTCTAGCAACTGGGGCGAAGGATTCTTCAAAGTCTATACCTTCTTCTTGTTGATATCCTTTTGCCACAAGCCTAGCTTTGTTTTTCAATACATCTCCATGCTCATCAAGTTTAACCTTGAATATCCATTTGAGAGCAATGATCATAGCACACTCGGGAGGTGGTACTAGTTCCCAGACATCCAGTCGGTCAAATTCATGAATTTCGTCCACCATTGCAGTGAACCATGAGTGTTTGGAAATTGCATCCTTGACGCTTTTTGGTTCACCTTTAGAAAGGACAGAATTGAAGAAGCACCACAATGCGTCGGTTGCAAGTTGCTTGCGGGTAGATATTGGACGCGAAGGGTTTCCAATAATGTTGTCTATAGGATGATCATTGGTCCATTTTCTAAGGTATTCATGGGGTTGAGAATATGGAACTGAGGTAGCCGTGTTAGATTCGTCAGAGGATGTTACATCATTTGATGATTCAGGGGCAAAGATGTTAACAAACGGCTCATTATCAGGTGGAGCAAAAGGATTAACTTCAGATGTATTATCTACAGTTGCCGCTTGCTGTACAGGTGAAGGCTGGACATTAGAAGTGCTAACCGATTGACTTATGGTGGGGGCTTCAGAATCCCATGACAATGAAGTGGATGAACCGTTATTGTCATCTTGATCATTCACCACCCCATCTGGTGGTTGAGCAATTGTAGCTTCAGGAGCATTCATCTGTTGAGGTTCAAAGTATTCATCAAACATTGGGTCAAACAGTTTCTTCTAGTCTTCACTTGTAGGAGGTACAAAAGGAGCAGCAGGAATGGGATTCTGTACAAGCCTGGAACTAATTGGTCCAGGAGACAAAAGGTTAGGTACGGGTCCAGAACTTGATTGTCCAGGAACCGGTTGCTCAGTCAGCTCATCGAAAGCAACGTGGATTGTTTCCAGTATGTCTCTGGTACGTTTATTGTAGATTCGGTACCCCTTTCGCTCTGGAGCATAGCCAACGAAGAAACCAATGTCGGCCTTGGCCTTAAGTTTCCCAAGGTCTTCACTATCATTAGTTGGATAGCAAAGTGCACCAAAAACTCGAAGAAACGAAAGATCGGGTTTTCTGCCATGAACCAGTTCATAGGGAGTCTTGCAGTGGAGAGGATGTATCAAGGATCGGTTCTGTGTGTAACATGCGGTGGCAATTGCCTCAGCCCAAAGAAACAGAGGAGCTTTGGAGAAGATGATCATAGTCCTTGCAGCTTCAACTAAGGTGCGATTGCGTCTTTCAACAACTCCATTTTGTTGAGGAGTACGTGGAATGCTCTTTTGATGACTGATCCCGACACCTTCATAAAATAGAGTAAGTTGTCTGTTCACAAACTCTGTACCATTATCAGTACGAATGACTCTAACTGTTTTGTTGAGGCGGACTTGCAACATCTTGATGAGTTTGATGATGGTTTCCGGAGTTTCATCTTTTGATCGTAGAAATTTTACCCATGTGAATCGAGAGTAATCATCAACAATAACCAGCACATATTTCTTTCCATTGATGCTTTGAATCCTCATTGGTCCACAAAGATCCATGTGGAGAGTGTGAAGAACTTCCATGATTGAATTGACAGTTTTGGGTTTATGGGTGTGCTTTTTGCTCTTGCCCATTTGACAGGCGGAACACAGATGGTCTTTTTCATACTTAAGTCTGGGCAAGCCTCGAACAAGATCCTTACGTGTAAGTTCATTGATAGTACCGAAGTTTAAATGGTTTAAACGACGATGCCACAACCATGATTTGTTCTTGGAGGCTTTAGAGAGCAGACAAATTGGACAGGACTGTAGCATATCCTCGATGGAGATGGTGTAAAGATTAGTGCCCCGACTCCCCTTGAGATGATCAACACCATCCAATTCTCTAACAAAGCAGGTGTGCTTTCTGAAAGCGACTTCGAGATCAGAGTCACAGAACTGACCAACAGAAAATAGATTGTGCCCAAGTCCTTCCACGTAGTAAACTCTGGATATAACACTGTCTCCAAAGACGTAATCACCATAACCCATTATAGATCCAAAATGGTCATTCCCAAATCTAACTGTACCAATAAACTTTTCCACGAAATTCTTGAGTCGCGAGCGATCTCCAGTCATATGTTTTGAGCAGCATGAGTCCAAATACCAAAGGACGATTTGTACGACCTGCATTTGAAACCAGACAATTATGGATAATTGACAAAGCTGGATCCCCACACACATTTCGGGTCCGGTTGGTTAGTACACACAAATATTGGATTATCATATGTTACAGATATCTCACTGGAGTATTCACATTTTGATGCACTAGAACTAGGAGTGGTATTTATTGCTTCTATTAGAAACCGTCTACCGGTAGGTCTCCACTTCCTAATAGGCACAACTCTGGAGTTAGTGATTCTAGTCATTGGGCACTTTTCCCTTAGAGTGAACTTCCTTCCAGTAGGTCTCCATTGATAACCAACATTAGCAAAAACTTTTCCTGATTTATTCCATACTTGTTTTACCCGTTTAACACTAGAGACAATCATACCTGGAGATTTCATAGTGGATTTAAGAAAGGACACAACACATGCATCATGATTACCATAAAACAAGCATTTGTTACAAGTCTACAAATAGCATTAGAATTCGAATTAATTACATCATTGTTAACACAAATGTTTGAATCAACTCGAGTCCTTTCACTAAGCATCACTTTATTGTTCCTAGATGATTCTTCTACTTCCTTCATAAGTGTACTCTTAGCCGGCAAAGTCCTATCATTCTTTGAATTGCACTTAGGCTGTGACTTGATAGAATTAGATACACCTTTTACTCCTGTAGAAGCAATGACGGGAACATTAGTCTGATTAGTTGCTACTTGTTTACTGGTGATCAAGATGGAGGATTGTGACATGGTTTGGGGAAAATCAACTGTGACATGCTTGTTGCCACTGAAAGGGTGCAATGCAATTGGCCTATCCGACTTGTTATTATTCTTGGGGCATGATCCTATAGCATATTCTAATAATTCCTGGGCTCTATTAGTGAGGAAGCACGCACCAATAATAACATTATCAAGTGGTTTAGAAATCCTCTCATCTTCAATGGTTTCTCTAAGTATGGCCAGACAATCCTTAAGATTTCTAAGATAGTTGTTATGAACTAACTTATTGTTCCTAAGGGGAAGAGAGACATTCACATTATCGCACGCATATTTCTTACAAGCATGTACATTGGAAATTGCATGATCACATGAAACGACGGGCATTTTACCCTTCACCATGGTCTTTAGATTCTCAATTTCATTTAACAAAGAAGTGACTCTTTCATTGTTTTGGTCACGTGTTGTTTTAATAGACTCAAACAATTCTTTATAACGTTGTTTAGCGTTAGACATTTCAGCACGAAGCCACTCATTTTCATGTTGTAATTCATTGATAATGCCCTGTTTTTGAAAGTTTTGAGAATCTATCGACTTCTGGTAATTGGTATTGGTCACATCGCTTCTGTTCGATTTTAATTGTGCAATTTGGACCTTCAACTTCCGAATCGTGTTTGAGTGAGCTTGAATTACTTCATCCTTTTTGGCTAATTCAAAACATGTATCAAACTCAGGAGCATCCGAAGATATCTTGGCATTTGATATTTTTATGCTTTCTTCTAGATGTTGATATTTTAATTGTAGGGTCAGATTATCAACTTCTAGTTTTGAGAAATTCCTGACCATGTTATCATGATCGTCGTTTTGAATTTTTTCAGTAAGTTTGTAATTCTCCCCCTCAAGCTCAATCACACGATTTTGGAAGACAGTCAAAGTAACCGACATTTCATGGAATTGTCGAGCAGATAGTGCAGAGTCGGTAACAGTATAAAACACATCTTTTGCAATGCAATTAGCAATCAAATTTTCATTCATGATGAGAATGTTTTTCCTGTCAATTTCACTGTATTTGAGATCAATAGCTAATTGTTTACCCTCACTTTCCACTTCATCAAAAACCTTTTTCATTTGAGTCACATCATCATTAATGGTGTTTTTAAGGCCCTCAAAATGTTCTTTGAGAAGTTTAAAAAATGACATAACTTCAGTTAGGTAACACTGTTTTGTTTGCTCAAAACCCCTTTCCCCTTCTGTAATCCCTGTAGGTGTAATTCTTATTTTACAGGTTTTCTCAAAGTCATTGAACAATTGACCTAGCACATACAGCCCAATTAGAGTATTACATTGTGTGGGAAGAGTGAAAGGTACAAGGTGCCTGGGTGTGTTCAGGGGGTAATTAGTTGGGTGAGCAATTCTAAACATAGTGCGTGTGTTACCTACAACTCTTTCAGCTTGCATTTTCTCAATGTCAATATTCCAAAACACTTTTTCAGGAAGAATTCTCTTTTGAGGAACAAAAATTGCAGTTTGATTGTCATTCGCATAATCATAGTTAAACACAATATTATTAGCAATGCATTTAGGATCCTTTAAACGTTCAGCAAGTTTTACCCTAGTTCTATCATCTGCCTCATTGATGTGGTCATAGGATTGTGTATCAGGAGGGGCATGATTAGGTTCAAGCATAGTGGTTGCATCATATAATGCAGGTTGTGCACCTAGACCAATTCTAAGGTATCTTGCTTTGGGTTTGGAGGTATCATGTTCACTAAATTCATCACTTAGTTTCCTATGGTTTTCCATCATTTGAGCAGATTGAATGGTTTGGCCCTGTGTGTACAACTTATCTTCCAATTTAATTTTCAACAATTTTAGTTTTGAGAAATCATTTAGAAGTTTAGTTTCTTTATCTTTGAATTCTAGTTTGATTGAAGTCAAACCTTTTTGAACCTCTAGTTTTTGTTTGATGGTTTGATCCAATTGGTTCTTTAAAGAAACTAGTTCCCTTTTTAATGATTCTTGTTTGGAATTGTTTTCAGATATGTAAGTACGCAGTTGCCATTCCATTTTCTGCTCATGTTCATTCAGCTCAAAGTTAGCACGCTGCTCATAAATATTCACTTGATCCTTAAGGGTGTTAATTCTAGTGATTAGGGAATCATCAGGATTGTATATCGTGTACTCATGTACCTCATGTTCTCTAGAGTCAATAGACGGCATGTCACTTGGTACAACTGGCGGTCCATTGTCATTCACATACATTTCATATGGGATATTATTGGTATTACCCATATCAGTGATGTTTGTGTTGACAATATTCTTGAGTTGTACAGAGTCACATGCCCCCTGTTCAGTTGTGGGATTATTCAGATCAAGATTAGGAGAAGTTGGTACCTAAGAGATAGCAGATGTGATGGATAAATCAGGATGCTGTGAAGAGGATGCTGCTGCAGACAGATTAGCCATGAAAATGGTTTAAGCAGTAGGTTCATCATCCACATCTGAGTCAAATGCATCACACTCTTCAACTTGAAAAATATTCGGGTCATTAAGAGCCACGTCCTGAACAGGTTGATCATCCTCATCAGCATCAAAGGTGTTCCCATCATTACCAGCCAGAAAGAGCAAAGCTTCTTCATCCAACACTGTCCCATTTTCTTGTGCCTGCATCAGCAACATCTTGTCCTTGAAGTACTCAGAGTTTTGGGGACGTTTTGGGAGAGTGCAATTCCTAGCAATATGGCCCAACCCTCCGCAGTTATAGCATTTCGGCTGCTTAGCTTGTGCTTGAAGAGCATTCCCAACTCTGTACTGCCCATTCTCTCTACCAGCATTTCTTTGGTTGAAGTTCTGTCTTCCCTGCACATTCTGCACCACCACTCGACCATCTTCAATGACTGCCTGATTACGTGGATTAGATGAGATTCTGAGTTGGTTGTTAGTAGATGGAAGTGCAGCCCTGAACTATTGGACCAGTAGAGAAACTTGGTTGGAGAGATTATCAATCATCATGTCAGTGTGAGAATACCCAGAATCAAGTTGTGTATTCAAAGCAGATGGTGAGGGAGTTGGTGGTTGACTATTGGTTGGGGTAGACCTGGAAGATGATTGTGATGGTTGAACTTGATCATTAGAGGTTTGATTAGGTTGTTGAACATTGGAAACAAAAGCAAGAGATTCATTTGTTGCAGACGGATTGAGCTTTTCTCGCATTAGCCGATCATAAGCAGCATGTTTCTCATGTTGTTGGAGATATGCATAAAGCTGTTCATGATTGGTATGCCTGAGACCCTTGTTGAGCTTAATAGCTGTGACAAACCTATCCCATTCAGGTGCCATGTTGTTCGTGAATTTGGAATTAAGCTGTATGTTGGGCATTGTCATCTTGATGGCTCTCATATCATTGACCAGCTTGTGAAATCTGACGTAATAGTCAGTGATGCTTTCACCTGGATTCATTTTGAAATGCTCAAATTCATCGTATAGCTGTGACTCACGATCTTCTTTAGTTAACTCAGACCCTGCAAGAAGCATTTTGACATTATCCCAGACCGCCTTTGCTTCAGTGTTGTAGTTGATAAGTTTGTAGACATCTTTGGGAAGCCCTTGAATGACGATATTTGATGCTCTGATGTCTGCATCATAGCGTTTCTTTTCTTCATCAGACAACTCATCGTAAGTGCGAGGTTTATCAGGACCAAGTACGGCCGGTAGTAGATCAGTTGCTGCTGTAACCGTGTCTCTAGTAGTACCCATTTGAAAGGGTCCCTCATCGATGGATTTCAAGATGTTAACCCCATTTTCTTTACCCAGACAGTACAGACGAATCCTTTGAGCCCATGATTCATAATCAGTTCTATCCAGCATCGGAGGTCGGGTGTCAGACCCCGCAGCTTGAATGTCATCGGAAGATGTCGACATCACAAATTAGAAATTACCAAAACACAAAGTGGGAGATACTCGCAATGTAAGGTACTAGTCGCAGGAAAGTATAGCCACAACTTGATCTAACCGCAGGACACTAACCTCAGAAAATACCAAACCGCAACACAATCCAGCCGCAGAATGATCTAAACGCAACCTAAGTAAACCGCAAACCAAAGATACTAACCGCAGGACACTAACCGCAGATTGATCTAATCGCAGCCTAAGTAAACCGCAAACCAAGGATACTAACCGCAGAAAGTACTAAATCGCAGGAAACACCCAACGGCAGATTAGTTAACCGCAAATGACTAACCGCAGATAACTAATCGCAGTGACAATGGTCCAAAACTGTCACTATCGTTGCGTTTTGTATTTATTCCCAAAATAGTAATCGCAGCAAGTAAACCGCAGATATCAGAACTTAACCGCAACAAAGCAATGAAACAGTGGACTTAACCGCAACAACGAAATCCGCCCAAAATCAACTCCAAACATCAAATAGATTAAGGAAATGGTAACACAAACTAAACTACAATGTTCTACAAACACTAATGAACATAAAAGTACATCACTAACATGTATAACAACACTAGAAAGATTAAACCAAGATGTTTTCCAAGAAAGTGACTTCAAACTCACAAAACCACTCAAAACATCATCAAATCTGATTCTACAAGGCCCTAAGATGAAACATTGGCTCTGATACCAATTGTAGAATACAAACTAAGTTGGAAACATGATTGGTGATGTTTGTGTGTGGCGTTGGAAAGGAGAAGGAGGGGAAGAAAGAAGGGAACCTTGAGAGAAAAATGTAATATTAGATTGAGATTAAGTGAAGGTCCAACCCTCTCCACATGTGGAGAGGGGTATTTATACTTACAATAAAACGCCCACTCCCGGGCTGTGGATCAGGCATACAGTAGGTGAAGACCCGTCCTTCTTCTACGGTGTTACTTAAACTAATACTAATTACCTAATAAACAAACTAACTACGAGCTAACTTAATGCAATTACAATCATTAGGTGACCGAGACTTTTACAGGAATATTTGTATTCGTAACATATATATATATATATATATATATATATATATATATATATATATATATAAAGTACGCTTGACAATATGGATGAAAAAATATATATCATATATAAAATGAGTACTTTTTTTGGCAAATATAAAATGACTATTTTGATGGTTTCTCTTTTAACTCATTTGGTTTGAATTATATTTTTATAAGGCCCCCTCCTCCTCCCTTTTTTTCTTTTTTTTAATCATTTTTAAGTTAGTGAGAATTTCGTATCTTCCTTCTTTCATGACTAACTTTATATACTCTCGACGTACAATAGTTGAATGCATTTCGTACTTTACTTTTATAACATAGTTTGAGTAAACATGAAAATTCCAAATCATAAAGTATAAACCATAACTAAAAATTAAGCCAAAAATTGAGCTAATGAAATAAAACCACTTCAAATAAGTTTTAAACATAAACATACGCTTAACGGAGTGCATCCTAGTTAATTAAGGGCATCCACTATGGTAAACCTTTTTAAAGGTTTATAATTGTATTATGACATTAATTTATAAACCTTTTTGTTTTATAAACCTATTCCCACTATGTATAAACCTTTTAAAGTTTTATAAACATCTCATATAATTCAAGTGCATTAAATTATGAAAAGGTTCAATATCCTAGACCTATTCATGTCACATAAGCTTGAAATGGATGTTCACTATGGTTTGCAAGTTTTTAAACCTCTTCATAATTTTATAAACCTTTTCATAAACCACCATAGTGGATGCCCTAAGATAGGAAAATGAATTTTACATAAAATTTTAAAGGCATGTATTATGCTTTATTTAAACATCAAATATAAAATTGTAATTGTAATAATTATGTATATGATACGACCTGTTGAGGTTGTATCGAGATAGGGCACCACTTCAAGTGAGTACGAGCTCCTTAAGAATATTAGAGAAGAGATTTATTTGTTTGACATAACTATAGTTCATTCATTATAATGGCTCGGTATTTATAACCTTATAATGATAACATGACAAACATGGCCTAACAATTAAGATAAATAAAAATAACTTAGCCCACAACCCAGCCCATTATACGTGGGTGTAACATTCTGTCCTCCTTTGGAAATCACCTTGTCCTCAAGGTGTTGCTTCAAATTTTCACCTCATGCAATTCCAGGATCCCAAACATGGACTTGTAGTTTAGTTCCTTGTGTTTAGTAAAAGATTACCTCCTTTCAAACTAAAATCGAGTACAATTATGAAGTTTCTTTCTCGCATAATCTTAGGCTCGTACTTTTCTTGAACAAACCATCCCCATATAACCCTTTTTGTAGTATTGATGCTTGCTCCTGTATCCCTCTTGTGCTTGCATGTGTTGCTAACATTCCTGGTCACAAGTCTCCCACAAACATGATCGAGGATCTACCTTCATATTGATACAACTGCAATGATGGGTTCCTGCAAGCAGCCCCCATGATTCATCAAGTAGGTGTTTATCCACACTGTTATCGTTGAATTCAAAATCAATCACTGCACCCTTCTCTTTTCTTTTATTACCCTCATGACACTCAACTTTTATTCTTGCCTCTCCCACATTGAGATATTCATTATTTGTCTTTTTCTCCACAGTCGTGCATGACTCAACAGGATTAGGCAGCAACAAATGATTTCTAGCATCATTCATTGGTGTATATTGAGTTTTTTGCTGAAAGAAAGCAACCATTGATCCTCCAAATGTGCTTCTGTGACACAAACCAAAGAAAAAGCTTCACCCAGAGATGTTGGTTTAGATACCAACAGCCACATTGTAGCATTGGTTTAAGACCCAAGATATAAAACGAGATCAACAGGGTGTCAGATATTCCCATTACCCGATTCATAAGCTTCTTAAACTCGCTTTGATATTGTGCCACTGTCCCCATTTGCAACAGCTTAGAAAGCGCGCCTTGTGAATCCCCATACTTACAAGGTCCAAAAAAGCGATTACGAACACTCTCCAAAAATTCCTCCCAGTTGTTGATTAGCTTATTGCGTGACATCCAACAAAACCATTCAGCTGCGTCTCCTTCCAAATTAAAAGTAACGACCTTAAATAGCAAAGATCCAACTCTCAGGATCAGTGCCATTAAACTTGGGAACCTTCAAAAGTATGGACCGCGGTATCCCTGGATCGCCACATGCTCCATGTCGGTTGTGCCCTAATTCTTTAATAGACTATAACTCCACTTGTAACGCAGCAAACTGAGTATGTAGCTTAGCGTGTAATGCGTCCGAATGTTCCTTCAATAGCCTACGGATAGCTGGTTCGTCCATTAACAATGAAACAGTGCCCGATGAATAATGAACAGTACTCCTAAATGAACAATACATTCTGGTGATGAACAGTGCTCCATGATGAATAGTAAATTTCATCGATGAACAGTACTCCGGATGAACAGTGTTCGATGAACAGTACCGATGAACATTTTTTTTAACCTTAGAATTGTTCGACTCTCAATGAAAGCACTAGTTGATACAACCTGTTGAGGTTGTATCGAGATAGGGTACCACTTCAAATGTGTGCGAGCTCCTTAAGAATATTAGAGAAGAAAATTATTTGTTTGACATAACTATATTTCATTCATTATAATGGCTTGGTATTTATAACCAATGTTGCAAAAATCGGCCTAGGCGGTCTTGTAATCGGCGGTTACAAGGTACACAGCCTTCCACCTTGTTGATTTTTACAAGGTAATTGGCCTTGTAATCGGCAATTACAAGATAATCGGCCTTGTAATCGCCTATTACACGCTAAAGGGTGGTCAACCGTCTCACTACCAATTCACGATTTTTGCAACATTGTTTATATATAACCTTACAATGATAACATTTAACCTAACAATGATAATGACAATGGGCTTAGCCCACGACAAACACGGACTAACAATTAAGATAAATAAAGATAACTTAGCCCATGACCCAGCCCACTATCCGTGGGTGTAACAGTATAAATATTTATTTTCTTCCAATGCGATGGAATTCATTTATAAGCTAAGAGCACTTGGTAAGGTAACCATTTCAAGGAGGTTAAACTTTAACATGTCAAGTTAAAGGGATGTTAACATACTGGGTCGGAGGTGAAAGCCTCGTTAACGTGCATGGTGAAGGGCTTAACGCCTCGTTAAGCTTGGTGCCAAATTAAAAAAAAAAAAAAAAAAAAAAAAAATCACTTTATCCCATCAAACTGGGTTGAATTTGAAAATAGTTTTAAAGTTAAAGTTTAGTTATGATAACGGAAATTTTTTGTTAAAATTTAGTGACTGATGTGACGCTGACGTGGTACCTGGTTAAAGTTTAACTACGGTTGCCATACCCTTCGCTCTAACACGGTAACTTTCTTCCAAAAGCCTGCACAGTGACAAAGTATGTCGAATACTTAATTCCAACTTGCTAGACACGACGATTTGTGTTATGATGAATTGATGACAATCGCCTTTTGTCTTTAGTCTTTACTATGTCACGTCAATGGTAGTCTAAATATTCTATAATTTACATAGTGGAAAGTGGAAACTACACAGGCATGAGCAATAATCATAAAATACAATACAATCCCTTGTATTCGGTGAGATTCTTGCATCAGGCTTAATATAAACTTCGAGTTAGAGTTGCCTGTCAAACAAACCTGTTTTTGTTAATGTGTTCCTTGGAAAATCAACTACATATTCAAACATAAATCGAATTTAGTCTTAAGAAATGATATATCAATCAACGTTTTCATTAATAACCAGTGTCGTAACTGAGCTAGGGGAGGTCATGTGCAAAAGATTATGTGATAACTAAACACGACGATCAAAGATATATTGTACCGATCTAGCATTGAATTTGTATTAGGTCATCGTCACTCTCAAGTAGAATTTAACATACATTTAGAATATCATTTCATATATCATAAACATTTTAGTGTTGTAAGTGAATTTTAAGACCCCAAAATCTAAAAGATCATATATTTTGAGGCGCCTAAAACATTAAGGTTTTGTGTAACGCACACACTTTGATATACGGCTCTATTACCGGCTTAAAGTTAATAAAAAATATTTTGATACAATAATACATTAATCTTTTCATTTTAATCAAATAAATTTAGTTCTAATAGCTGTCCAACATGACATAATCTGACTGCATAACCCGTCTACATACATTTAACTCCACACCACTCGCCATCTATCCATCTTTTCCCATTTTACCCTTCTATCACCTACTCACCAAGACCCTTTTCGTAATTTTACACAACCTCAACCCCACGTATAAAAGCCACACAAATAAACAACAATGCACGTTTCATAAATAACAAACTCAAATCATTTCACAATGCCATCTACGAACTCGGAGAACATAGTGCCACTTTTGTCGGAACACAGATCTCCTGCAACACCGACGGCTAAGACTACAGCTGAGGAGCAGTCTCAGCCGTCGGTGTCAGGAGCTGTGTTTAATGTTTCAACTAGCATAATTGGTGCTGGAATCATGTCGATTCCAGCAACTTTAAAAGTGCTAGGTGTAGTTCCAGCTTTTTTCTTGATTGTGTTTGTTGGGGTCGTGGTTGATGTTTCGGTTGAGTTCATGCTAAGGTTTACGTATGCGGGTGAATCTAAGACTTATGCTGGATTAATGTATGAGTCGTTTGGACGGTTAGGATCTGTTGCTGTTCAGATTAGTGTTATGATCACTAATCTTGGTTGTTTGATCATTTATCTCATTATTATTGGTAAGTTGGATTAATATATGTATTTGACTAGAACTAAAAATACAGTAAAATATAAGACCTACAAACATTATTAGTACAGTTGTAGACTTGTATAGTAGTTGTACAGTTGTACAAGCAAATGTTCCTCTTTCTAGCTTAAAAATTCTATGCTGATCTTAAATCTTTTCTTGTTACTATGATTATGACATAAAATTATGCAACTTTTAGCTAAAAGGTTTATGACTCCTGTTTTTTCTTCAATTAGTTTAGTCTGTTGTAAGCTTTCTATTTATGGATGCAGGGACAATAAGAAAAGGTGAAACTAACTCTTATAAGATGTAGAATTAATAAATACTAGCTAAAAAGTATTGTAGCTTTTAGGGAGATTAATGAATGCAAGTATACCTTTTTGTATGTTGTATTACAGGGGATGTGCTATCAGGGGATCAATCTGATGGCGGTTCAGTTCACTTGGGTGTTCTGCAAGAATGGTTTGGTATTCACTGGTGGAATACACGAAATGTTGCTATCCTCTTTATTGTCGTCTTTGTTATGCTTCCATTGGTCTTATTCCGTCGTGTTGGTCAGTACTCACAACCATCTAAGTTGTTTTTGACTTTTTACTCAGCTATCTACTAGATAATGAAACCATACCTGACTTGATTTATAAATAAACAGAATTGCTATCAATGAGCTCGGCAGTAGCTGTTTTGCTAGCTGTAGTGTTTGTTGGAATATGTTCAGCTATGGCGGTCACTGCTGCGGTCAAGGGTCAATCAAGAAGTATCAGATTATTGCCTCATTTAGATGATCAAGCGGCCTTTTTCAACCTCTTTACTGCCATCCCTGTTATCGTTACAGCTTTTACATTCCATTTTAATGGTGAGAATTAACTCAATGAGGAGTAACTTTGATTTGACCAAAATGCATGATCATGCCAATAGAATGATAATACGGGATAAGTGCTTTCACAAAATGGCTAATAGAGAAGTTACTTTTAGTCTAAGGATAAAAAAGTATGAGGGTGTTTGATATCGCTTATATGATATATATATAAGGGGGGATTGTTTCTTAAACCATTCATGGGCTCAACGGTTTTTTGCTACAACTTATAAGCAGTTTTTAGGGTGTTTGATATCGCTTATGTGATTATTTCTGATTAAATTACATTTTTTTGAATAGACAACTTACAACTGCTAATAAAAGAACTTCAAAAAATAAGACAGTTATAACAAGCAATCCCAAGCACCCCCTTACATCACTTAATTATTATTATTTTTTGCATTAATCACCATAAATGTTTTCCGTTGCAGTACATGCTATTGGTATGGAGTTAGGAAAACCTGCTGCAATGGCTTCTGCAGTCAGAATCTCACTTGTACTTTGTGCTCTTATTTACTTCTCTATCGGGCTATTCGGGTACATCTTGTTTGGGGATTCGATTGAGGCTGATATTTTAGTAAACTTTGATCAAGCGACTGGCTCAACGATTGGATTATTGTTAAATGACATAGTTCGTTTAAGCTATGCGTTACACTTGATGCTCGTGTTCCCTTTGTTGAACTTTTCTTTGAGGGCTAACATTGACGAGCTTCTTTTCCCAAATAAGTCCCTTCTTGCTAAAGACACCAAAAGATTTCTGGCTCTCACATTAATTCTGCTAGGAGTAGCTTACCTCTTTGCGATAGCCATTCCAAACATATGGTATTTCTTTCAGTTCATGGGATCCACAGCAGCTGTATGCATTGCCTTCATCTTCCCTGGTGCACTTGTTCTAAGGTAAGTTGCGTACTGTGTGTGTATTTATATAACAGATGTTGCAATTTTTCCACATAGATGTTGCACAAAAACGCTTATCCAAATATGAAATAAACTGAAAGCAAAGCTCAAACCAAGAAATATATTGGAGTAAATTAAGTTAACCGTTTTTGTTTTCCAAATATGACAGAGATGTTCATGGTATTGCTACAAAAAAGGACAAGATAATCGCAGCAACGATGATAATTCTGGCTGTAATTACAAGCACAATTGCAATTTCCTCCAACCTCTATAGTTTAAGTTAACTAATCATGATTCTTTGTGATAGTTTATTGTATAATAGTTCTTGCTAGTTTACTTTCTTCATAATTTCTTTGGCATTAGAGATTAATATTTCAGAGTCATGTATAAAAACATATCAATTATGTACGCAAACAAAGTTTTGATCCACAAAATGTTGTATCCTACAGCTTTTATAATGTCATGGTTCCCATTTATATATGTAGTGCTGTAAACGATCCGGACGAACGCGAACGGAGCCTTGTTCATGTTCGTTCATTTAATTTTAACATGACAAATAAACGAATACGAACACTTAAACGGACGAATTTTCTTGTTCATGTTCGTTTATTAAGAAAATGACTTTGTTCATATTCATTTATGTTCGTTAATTAAGACACTAAACGAGCGCTAAACGGACATAAATGAACATAGAAAAACAAACATAAACTTTATTAAATTATGCATCTAATATTGTTTTATAAGTGTTGTTTTGTATGAACAAACTAATTTTAAAATTATACAATTAAAAGATATGATATACGAACATAAATAAATAAATGAATATAAACAAACATTAACGAACGCATAATCGGACGTTCACGAACATAAATAAACGAACGTGACTTTTGTTCATGTTCGTTCATTTAACTAAACGATCGTAAAATATTGTTCATGTTCGCTCATTTAATAAATAAACGAACATAAATGAACTTTTTACCGAACGGTTCATAAAATGTTCACTGAACGTTCAGTTCGTTTATGTCACACCCCCAGAATCGAGTCCAGCGGAAGCATACAAGTAGCTGGGGTGTAACTCAATTGGTATCTCAACACAAGTACAAAAATGGTTTTCACTTTAATCATTTAGAATAAAACCGTTTAACCAAAAGTATTGAATTTACATCGTTAAAAGTAGTGCGGAAGTAGGCCCTTAAAATAGTTAAAAACGGTCCCCATATAAATATCAGAGTCTTCTATGAGCATGCCATGCCCTGCCAAAACCTCCAGTAGTGTGCCATAACTCAAAACCTGAAAATACATGCTAAAGTGTCAACACGAGGTTGGTGAGTTCATAAAGTCTTGTGAAAAAGAATGTAATGCATATGAATGAAGATTTCCCAGCAAAGGTGTTGATATAAATAATGTTTAAAAATGTTATTAATATCTCTCAATAAACCTATGTTTTGATAATCACAAAACTCAAATCAAATTAAGTCAAGATTAAGACGTAAACAAGTATTTGGTAACAAATATTTACCTCTACATCTAATATCACTTAAGGTATGCATAAACTAAGCATCTTATGTATTACATGATCAAAGGAAATTTTGTCTTAAGACATAACATCTTATAAAATGATATAAACATTTTATATATATTTGTAAATCATTTTTGGTAATGCTATATTAAACTACAAAGATATGATTTCAAATTTCCAAACAAAAAGGGCAAATTTTATCCAGAAAAACTTTTCCAACGTTCAGGAGGGCGGCCCCCTTAATTTTACTAGGCGGATCACTTAATCATTAAGGGGACTGCCCCCTAATTAAGGGGACCGGCACGCTCCAGAACAGTATTTTCTGGCCCTATAAATATTGGATCATTTCACATATTTTTCTCACCTTTTTGCACTATAAACTTTCTGATCCAACCTCCATTTCTAGATCTAAAATCCTTTGATCATATAATTCATAAGTCTTTGTTTCCAAGTGATCCAAAGCTTCATCCACTCAAGTGCAAGAAGAAGAACACTCCTCTACATCCATCTAATTGTAGTAGTGTTGTGAATAGCTAGTTTCATGTTGTAGTAGTGTTAGATATTTGTAAAAGTGTTGTGTGAATTTGTTGATTGTAGAAACTAGGTGTGTTGTAAAGTAGTTTAGAAGTTGTGACTTAGTTGTGCATAGAAGAATGTGTGAAGTTGACAAGGTGTGAAGTCTTGAAGAAGTTGTGAAGGTGTGAAGAAGGTGTGAAGCCTTTGAAGAAGTTGTGAGATTGGTTCTAGCTACGATTAGAACTCGACATTTAGCTTAGTGTCGTTAACTCATGTAAGCCAAGGTGTGTAAGGTTTCTCCATCATAAGGAGTTTGTTGACATAGTGAAGAAAACTCTCGAGTGTGGTACTCGGGGAGTGGAGTAGGACAAGGAAGGTGTCCTTGTAGACGAACCACTATAAATTCGCGTGTTGTGGTTTGATCTTTCTAACTCTATCTTTTCTTCATTACATTTCAATACTTTCATTATTAGATTAGAATTGCTTATATTGGTTGTCACTTGAATTCACTTGAGATCGAATCGAAAGTTTTTAATAAGCTACAAAATATTTTGGTAATAAATCTAAAAAGGACATAAAACTATTCAACCCCCCTTCTAGTTTTCCACAATTGGTATCAGGAGCCACGTCTAGCAAGATCTTTAAAATATATTGTATTTTAAAACTTGTAACGATCTATGGAATCTGAAAAATATTTAGCAGGGCAATCTATGCAAAGACCACCACTATTTGAAAGTGATGGATTTTTATATTGGAAAAATCGATTCGAAACTTATGTGAAGTCAAAAGATCTAGATCTTTGGCATGTTATTACTAATGGTGATTTTTTACCTATTCAAAATAACCCCGAAACAAAGAAAGATGAAATCGTACCTTTTGAAAAACAAAATGATGATTTAAAAAGAAAACTTGCTAAAAATAATGAAGCAAAAATGGTTATTTATAATGCGCTACCACGTAAAGAGTACGAAAGGATCTTTTTGTGTGAAACCGCAAAAGAAATTTGGAACTCTTTACTAATAACTCACCAAGGTAATAGTCAAGTCAAAGATAATAAGATAGATCTACTTGTTCAACAATATGAGCAATTCACGATTCCGGAAGAGGAATCAATTGATAATGCTTTTGCTAGATTTAACACTATCATCAGAAGTTTAAAAGCACTTGATGATAATTTTTCTAGTAAGAATTTTGTTAGGAAGTTTCTTAGGGCTCTTCATCCAAAATGGCGAGCTAAAGTGACGGCGATTGAAGAATCAAAGAATTTGTCAACATTGCAACTTGATGAATTAATTGGAAATCTAAAAGTTTACGAAGTTATTATTAAGAAGGATTCCGAAATGGTCAAAGAAAAACGAGAGCAAAGCAAGTCAATCGCCTTGAAAGCTAGAAAGGAATCTAGTATCGAAGATAGCTCATCTTCCGAAAGTGATGAAGAAGAATACGCCATGGCCGTAAGAGATTTCAAGAAATTCTTCAAAAGGCGAGGAAGATTCGTAAGACAACCGCATGATGAAAAGAAAACATTTCAAAAGAGTAAGGATGACAAGAACAACAAGATTGAAAGGAAATGTTTCAAGTGTGGTGATCCAAATCACCTCATTGGAAAATGTCCAATGATGACAAGAGATCAAAATCAAAGAGCTTTTGTTGGAGGCGCTTGGAGTGATAGTGATGAAGATGAGAAGGAAACGACAAAAGAAGATAAGTGTCTTATGGCGAATACATCAAATGAGGTATGTTCCGAAACTGAATATTTTAGTGATGAAAGCTTATCATTAGATGAAAAAGATCTAGATAATGAATATAATAGGTTATGCAAATTAGAACAACTAGTAATGGTCAAAAACAAATCACTAAATTACATAAACAATCAATTGGAAAATGAAGTACTAGAACTAAAAATTAAAATACATCAACTTGAAAAGGGTAAAGAAATTTTTGAAGAATGTAAATCATGTCAAGAGCTTAAAGGTGAAAACGAAATACTTAGGGAAGAAATTCGCAAACTTGATAAATTCGAAAATAGTAGTCACTCACTTAGTAAAATAATAAGTATTCAAAGAACATTCGGAGATAAAACCGGTTTAGGATATAATTCAAATGAAGCTTCAACAAGTGATATTAAAAATGTCAAATTCGAAAATGAACCTAATGAACAAAGATCTCTAAAATCTAATCCTAAGTATATACTTATTAATGATAGAAAAATACCTCTTGCCAACAATGAAGAAGTAAAAGTTTTCTATAAACCGTCTTTAAAAAATGAGGCAGGATCTTCTAAACCTAAGACAAGATCTAAAACACCACCACCTAGAAAACCAAATAATTCTAATCCTAGATCTAAAACACCTCAACCAAGAAGAAACCAAAATAGACAAAACTATAATAACAATAGTAATCAAATGTGGAACTACCAACAAAGCTACAATCCTTGGGGTATACTACCACCTTTCATGCATCCTAGTCAAATGTTAAACATGTTTGGACCAAACAACTTTGGACCAAAGAAACAATGAGGATCAAATGGCTAGATGAACATTCATTGAGGCAATCTTGAAGTTTCTCTCAACATAGACTTTTTCAAAGTCTATATGTCATCTTGATGATTTTGAAGATTTTTTTTGAAGACCACCGGGTACGCCATTATTTCATAACTCATTGTCATGCTTAGATAAATATGCGTTATTTGATTTCATTGTTTGCATTGATATAGCTTGCTATTTCTCTCTATTTGTTCGATCATATATATATATATATATATATATATATATATATATATATATATATATATATATATATATATATATATATATATATATATATATATACTTGCACATAACCTAGATACGTCATTAGTTGACTTTCTAGAACTCCAGGAAATTGTTCATTATCGAACCCTTTCCTTCCCCCCTCGCGTTATCCTATTTAGTCCTCTTTTAGAAGACTCATTATGATGAAGGGATATGAGTCAAGTGGACTTTTATCATGCAAGAAGGCCTTCGCACGTGAACACTATGGATGAAACAAACTCCTCTCGCCGACTATATCCTATCTCCGCTATTATCTTTCAAACCTCACCCATCAACCCATCTTTCACTCACATATATATATATATATATATATATATATATATATATATATATATATATATATATATATATATATATATATATATATATATATATATATATATACACACTTATTCACATATTCCCTAACACACCTCAAACCCCTCATCAACTTAACACTTTGATCATTTTATCCAAAATTGTCAAAGGTACATTTTAATTATCGAAACGGTAATTAAAAATTGTTAAGTATCTTATCATCGTGCCAATAAACGTTTAAGTATTTTTGATATATTATAAATCTAATTATATACGTATAAATATATTTGTTCCAGAAACTAATTCCGCGAAATTTCAAAAATTTCAAAGGCGGCCCCCTTAAAGATTAAGGGGACCGGCTTGTTATCGAGGGCGGTCCCCTTAATGTTTAAGGGGACCGGCCATCTGACACTTCCAAATACGTTTTCCACCTTATTTCCATTCCCAAACACTCCATTTGCTCATTCATCTCTTCCCCATTACTGCTGAGTACGAACCAAAACACCCAAAACCATCAAAATCCTCCACCATATCACCAATCCTGGGTTGTTTCGCAAGGGGCAAACGTTAACCAAACATATAACAACATCTTTTGTAAGTTTTCTAACATGCATTTCATCACATTTCATTCGATTTGGTGTCTAATCAATAATTATGCATTTTATTAAAATTTATTTTAATTCGAATTTTAGTGAAATAGAAGCTAGAAATTGAACTACCAAATGCTTCCCATAGGATTAGGATGATGTATTGCAACTCAAATTTAGTATAACATATCATTTTGTCAAAATCATTAATCGCCCATAAACCCTTGTTGAATTTTATTTTTCAAAAGGCACATTGTTGATATAACTCTTAAAAACTATTTAAAACTTACTACATTACTTTGTTTTAATGTTATAAACAATCAAAACATACTTTTCAATTCGTTATAAAATGGTTCATGAAGACAACATGGGCGTTTGGTTCATGAACAAACTATAACTATATGTAGTTATTTGAAACTTAAAACTAGTTCATAAAATTTGTTAATACAACTAGAATCAATAGACGTCATCAAGATATATAATCAATATATATATTGATGTTTTAGGATGTTTTTATCTAGTTAAGGGAGCGTTTGGTTTATCTCGAAAATGATATTTTTGAAAACTAAAATTCGCAATTTAATCTTTTAAACAAGTTTATGTTGTGTCAAACTCTTATGAAATGGAAGATATATAATCTAATATATATCTAGCCTTACTTCGAAATGAATTATGATATCATACTCTTTGATATCATATATTATAAACGAGTTTAAAATCAAAATAAAAAGGAACATTATGAAACTACTTCATTGAATATTTTTTGTGTCGAAGTAGAATTTCGTTCCACATATATTGCATATATATATATATATATATATATATATATATATATATATATATATATATATATATATATATATATATATATATATATATATATATATATATAGAGAGAGAGAGAGAGAGAGTAAATTACACGGATGGTCCCTGTGGTTTGTCAAAAATTTCATGTATAGTCCCTCAAAGTTTAAAGTTGCATGTATCGTCCCTCTGACTGCAAAAGAATAACATTTATGGTCCCTCAGACTAACTGTCGTTAGTTTTTCCGTTAGTCTATTTGCACCGTTAGTCCTTTAACGACCACATTTGCATTGTTAGTCCTTTTTTGTTAAATATCATTGCATCGTTAGTCCTTTTATACGTTTTCGCCCACCACCTCCACCCACCACCGCCACCACCACCACCCACCACCACCACCCACCACCGCCACCGCCACCATCCACCGCCACCACCATCACCACCGACTCCACCCACCATCAATGCCACCACCTCCACCACCAACGCCACCACCCACCACCGCCACCACCACCACTGCCACCAACTCCACCACCCACCACCTCCACCGACCACCACCACCCACCACCCACCACCTCCACTTTTTTCAAAAAAAAATAGAAATAAAAAAAAATCAGAAATAAAAAAAAATTGAAAAAACTTTTTCAAAATTTTTTTTCTAAAAAATTAAAAAAAAAAAAAAACTAGAAAAAAAATCAAAAAAATTTTATAAAAAAATCAAAAAAAAATTTTTTTTTGATTTTATTTTCAATTTTTTCAAAAAAAAAAAAAAAAAAAAAAATTTTGGTTCGATTTTTTTTTTCAATTTTTAGAAAAAAATTTCGAAAAAATTGTTTTTAGAAAAAATTGAAAATAAAACTTTTTTAGAATTTTTTTTTAAAAAAATTTCGAAAAAAAATATTTTTTTTTTGAAAAAATTGAAAATAAAATCAAAAAAAAAATTTTTTGATTTTTTTATAAAATTTTTTTGATTTTTTTTCTAGTTTTTTTTTTAATTTTTTAGAAAAAAAATTTTGAAAAAATTTTTTCAAATTTTTTTTTTATTTCTGATTTTTTTTTATTTCTATTTTTTTTTTGAAAAAAGTGGAGGTGGTGGGTGGTGGGTGGTGGTGGTCGGTGGAGGAGGTGGGTGGTGGTGGTGGTGGTGGTGGTGGCGGTGGTGGGTGGTGGCGTTGGGGGTGGAGGTGGTGGCATTGATGGTGGGTGGTGGTGGGTGGAGTCAGTGGTGATGGAGATGGTGGTGGTGGTGGCGGTGGTGGGTGGTGGTGGTGGGTGGTGGTGGTGGTGGCTGTGGTGGGTGGAGGTGGTGGGCGAAAACGTATAAAAGGACTAACGATGCAATGATATTTAACAAAAAAGGACTAACAATGCAAATGTGGTCGTTAAAGGACTAACGGTGCAAATAGACTAACGGAAAAACTAACGACAGTTAGTCTGAGGGACCATAGATGTTATTCTTTTGCAGTCAGAGAGACGATACATGCAACTTTAAACTTTGAGGGACTATACATGAAATTTTTGACAAACCACAGGGACCATCCGTGTAATTTACTATATATATATATATATATATATATATATATATATATATATATATATATATATATATATATATATATATATAACATATGCATGATAGTTGTTTTTATATTAATTTTATTTTTGTTGTTATATTGTTTAGGTGAAAATGCCTAAGACCACGGTTGGTGATGTCTCCAAAACAAAATAATACATTCCAAATGTCTCTTCTACTCCCGGCATGTCTCCTTCAGTTGCATGTTTCTATCGTCCTATTGAAAATAGAAACATTCACGAAGGAAGAATTGTCGATCCATCTTTCTATGAAAATGATCAAACAGAACGAATGTTCTCCAATATTCGTTTTGAATGTCTTTTCCAAATCAACGAACCAATCATTCCTCGTTTTATCCTCGACTTCTATAGCCAAGTAACTGTGCAAACCGATCCCTATGATCATATCCTCATTTCCTTCATGATTCAAAATCAATTCATCACTCTTACTCTTGCTCAAATTGGACAAATTCTGAGAATCCCATTCAACGCCCAAGCCGTTTTCTCAAATGAATGGGATCTTTCCTCTCTTGAAAAAAATCGTCCTCAGGATGGCCCCTACTATTCTGAGATTCTTAGTCCTAAAGACATTCGTCGAATGCTTGAACTAGAACGTCGTACGACTAGTCGAGTAATCAAGTCGAAGAATGTCGATATTCATGCTAATCAAATCCTCCTCAAAGAGTTAAGCCAAGATTTGAAAAAGTGGGAAGCACTCATTCGCGAGAATGCGTTTGGTACGGGTGGTCACCGTGATCATGTCACGGCGAGCATTGCCCACATGTTGTATTGTGTAGTTGCTGAAGAGCAATACAACTTGGCTTATCTTTTTATTCATCGAATCATGTCCGCCAAAAACACCCCAAATGCAAATCTTCCTTATGGTATGTTCCTCACAACTTTATCGTTATGTGATAGAACATTACCCACATCTTCAACGAGATTACTACGTTCATATCCTTCCTACTTTGAACCAACTTACTCGTGTTCGTACTCGTCGTTCTCGAAGTGACAAAGGAAAATCTCGTGCTCCTTTGTATTCTAGGCCTCGTGGTTCTACATCTCATCGTGAGGACGATGATGATGAGGAGGAAAACACCTCACGTGTTAGTACTCCATCCCCCACAACCTTTGTTAAAAATCTTTCCGATATTGATGATACCAAGTATCAAGTTCCTCTTCCTCATGAACGTACCGATGAGCTTCTCTTCACTCGTCAAACGTCCATCATCAACCGTCAACAACAAATGCATGAAGAACTTTGAGGAGGATTCAAATCCGTAGGGAAGATGTTTAGGAAGATGCTTGGAAAGAAGAAGAAGTAGAAGATATTGACGTATTGCTACTTGTTATTATTTGGTTCTATTAGACACTTGTATGGTTTGCTATTTGTCCGAATAATTCGGAAATACTTGTGTTATTTCTTGTTTATCTCCTGAATGATTTTTAGACTCTAACTATTATCATGCTACTATCTTAATGTTATGCTATGCTTCTTTTCAATGTGGATTATAATATGTTAATTTGCATGCAAAATTTGGTTATTTATATATGTTTATATAGCATCATTCCTAGAGTATATACTTCTAATAGAGCTTGCTGGAAAAACACACTTGAAAAATCACCAAATTCTGCAAATTTTGGGTTTCTGTTCGTCTGGGAAAACACCAGATGGGCGGCCCCCTTAATTCCCTAGGCGGTCCCCTTAATAATTAAGGGGGCGGGATACAATTAAGGGGACCGGCCATCTGGAACTGGGTTCACTGTTTTCTTTCGCATCTTGTGAACCCTTTCTCTAGTATCAGGCTATCAGCTACCATTTCCCATTTTAACCCAACTGGTTTTAGCATCTCATTCAACCATTTCAAATACATACCTAAAACAACCATTTCCATACTATAAATTCCCTCCATAATCATCATTCTTCTTCTCATCATTCATCATCTAAATCATCATGACTCCACCAAGCACCTCACACTCCAAATCCTCCAAGAAACAAAAGCTTATGGTCATCCCCCCAAAATAACTCTTCATTGACTTAACAAATGAAGAAGATAAAACCCCATCACCTCCACCCAAATGCTCATCCCCAAGTGCACCCAATGCACCATCAAAAACACCTTCCACTCATGGAACTTCCTCATCCTCCATACCCTCAACTTCATCAATCAATGACTACATCAACTCACACTTGTCATCACAAGTATCATCACCACTTCCTACACAAGAACCTATGTCCACCCATCTTACCATCTCACTTTCACCAATAACACCTCTTGATACTCATCTTTCATCTCCACCAATTACACCACCATTCTTTGCCAATCCCGTGCCTTGGAGGCTACTTGAATCCCATGGGGATACTTGTCTTTGTTGTATCCACAACCGCACCGTCATCTTTGGCCTTAGAGATGAAATTCAATATATGTTTTCATATATTGAACATTTGCTTACCAACCCACCACCACCACCAACTCCACCATCCTCTCCAATCATTCCTCCACCACAATTCTCACCCATTCCTCCACCATCACCATCATGCTCTCCAAATTAAGCATTTAATATGCTTAATAAATAAAGCCTCTACAACCCTTTTGCTTGCAAGCTCTATGAAAACCATGTACTCTTTGCATGATGATGTATTCTCCTAGTTGTTTATTTGTGTACTAGCTTTTCTACTTGTAATCCTTATTGCTACTTGTATGTTGTGTCTTAACACAATCATTTCTTTTATATGAATGCTTTCTTTAAACCATGCATATTTCTTTTTATCACCTAATATATGTTTGCATGAATATACTTGTGCTTCTAATATTTTTGTGTTGCAAAGCATTCCATAGCTCGTTCTCTTGGTGCCCCCAAACGAGGGGGAGTACACATCAAGGGGGAGATAGCTTCCCGTCAAATTTTCACGTTTGAAAATTGTCGGCATAACCTTTTTGATTCTACAAAAAGGGGGAGAAGTAAATATAAACTCACTAAAACACTTGTTTAAAAACTAATTTTTGAGTTAATGAGTTTAAGTTTTGTAATCATCAAAAAGGGAGAGATTGTTGATATAAATAATGTTTAAAAATGTTATTAATATATCTCAATAAACCTATGTTTTGATAATCACAAAACTCAAATCAAATTAAGTCACGATTAAGACGTAAACAAGTATTTGGTAACAAATATTTACCTCTACATCTAATATCACTTAAGGTATGCATAAACTAAGCATCTTATGCATTACATGATCAAAAGAAATTTTGTCTTAAGACATAACATCTTATAAAATGATATAAACATTTTATATATATTTGTAAATCATTTTTGGTAATGCTATATTAAACTACAAAGATATGATTTCAAATTTCCAACCAAAAAGGGCAAATTTTATCCAGAAAAACTTTTCCAACGTTCAGGAGGGCGGCCCCCTTAATTTTACTAGGCGGATCACTTAATCATTAAGGGGACCGGCACGCTCCAGAACAGTATTTTCTGGCCCTATAAATATTGGATCATTTCACATATTTTTCTCACCTTTTTGCACTATAAACTTTCTGATCCAACCTCCATTTCTAGATCTAAAATCCTTTGATTATATAATTCATAAGTCTTTGTTTCCAAGTGATCCAAAGCTTCATCCACTCAAGTGCAAGAAGAAGAACACTCCTCTACATCCATCTAATTGTAGTAGTGTTGTGAATAGCTAGTTTCATGTTGTAGTAGTGTTAGATATTTGTAAAAGTGTTGTGTGAATTTGTTGATTGTAGAAACTAGGTGTGTTGTAAAGTAGTTTAGAAGTTGTGACTTAGTTGTGCATAGAAGAAGGTGTGAAGTTGACAAGGTGTGAAGAAGGTGTGAAGTTTTGAAGAAGTTGTGAAGGTGTGAAGAAGGTGTGAAGCCTTTGAAGAAGTTGTGAGATTGGTTCTAGCTACGATTAGAACTCGACATTTAGCTTAGTGTCGTTAACTCGTGTAAGCCAAGGTGTGTAAGGTTTCTCCACCATAAGGAGTTTGTTGACATAGTGAAGAAAACTCTCGAGTGTGGTACTCGGGGAGTAGAGTAGGGCAAGGAAGGTGTCCTTGTAGACGAACCACTATAAATTCGCGTGTTGTGGTTTGATCTTTCTAACTCTATCTTTTCTTCATTACATTTCAATACTTTAATTATTATATTAGAATTGCTTATATTGGTTGTCACTTGAATTCACTTGAGATCGAATCAAAAGTTTTTAATAAGCTACAAAATATTTTGGTAATAAATCTAAAAAGGACATAAAACTATTCAACCCTCCTTCTAGTTTTCCACAAAAGGCATCGTAAATCCACTCAGTTCCAAGTCCCGCCATAAAAGACTTGTAACCTGTGTGTTTACAACCCACTGCCAAATATGACATGGTTTACGTGAACAAAAGTAATACTTGTATCTGAATTCAAAGAATAGCGTAGCAATACCGCTATATAAACAATCATTGGCAATGAGACCATATAAACAAGTCTGACAATGTCGCTAGATAAACAATGATGACAATGAGGTCATATAAAATAAATCTGACAATGTCGCCAGATAAACAGTTTTGACAATCCTGACAATGTCGCCAGATAGATAAATCCGTCGAGTAGGGAAAACAGCAATATTACGTTTGACATCACAGCCAAGTGGGGAAACCACAATATTACATTTGAAATATATGAACAATTGGTGACCATGAGGTCATATAAACAAGGATGACAAATCCCATGAAATGCAGGTAATCAAACATACCAAAGAAATACAGGTAATCAAACATATCCATGAAATAGAGGTAATCAAACATACCCATGAAATGCAGGTGATCAAACATATATTTAGGTAAAGCTAAAAGTATTTGAGTAATCAACCATGTAAAGCGAGTAATGCCTTTAAGTAAAACGAGCATGTATTCTTCCCCAAAGAGTTTACAAAACAATTAAAAGAGTAGGGGCTATGACTCACCTGGTGCGATAGCTACGATGACAAAAGTAGATATACTGAAATGAGGCACGATCTCTAACCGCAACCTAATATGAATAATAGTCTCTAATGTAAGAAATGAAATGATGCTACACATGCAAATACATATGTTATCGATACCACTCGTGAAACTGGAAAATAACGTTTATCGTCGAAAAATACATTTTTGACGTCTCGTTAAGTTAATAACCACTTTCCATGTAAATACGTTGAAACGGTACTCCACGATCCTCGTTTGGTGTTTTATCGGTAAATATAATGTTTTCGTCGTAAAATGACACTTTTAATAACTTGAAAATATGCCTAAATGGCTTCGTAAAACTAGTCACAAAATATCGTACGTTAAGTGTTAGTGATGAAACTCGGCGTTTTTGAAAACCTTGCAACAATGTCTAGAAGTCATGTCATTTAACTTTTGACCATAGGGGTCTCGGCGGTTAAGAAATATGGCTTTCAATGTCGTTACTTGAAAATATAGTTTTCAACACTTAACAACTTTTATTACCAAAAGCTGTCAATTTATTATAAGTTTTGTCGGGTTTCAAACATGTATATCTTGGTCGTTATAAGCTCGTTTTCTACGTTCTTTATATCCCCGGAATCGTATTAATATATACTAATATATTTTCAGGAGGTCGGCTCCTATAGATTATGTCTAATGCCTCTTTTTGTCCATCGAAATCCGTCCAACAGCAAGTACATTTTCAGAAAATAGTTTTCATCGTTAAACTTGCAAAAATCATATCTCCTTCATTATAAACTCGTTTTAATCCGTTCTTTCGCCTACAGCTTCGTTTTTGAAAGTATTTTTTAAATCTTTGGTCAAAAATTACCCACCATCTACTGATTTTCCCACGTTTTCAAAATAAGGACAGTAGGTATATATATAGTTTCAAAAATCATTTCTAGGGTTCCAAACTAGTTTCAACTTCAACCAAAACACTTTCAATCACCACAAATCTAGTCTAATCTTACCATACACCTTCTTAGGGTGTCATGGGTTCCTAAACATCACCAATCTTGGTGGATCTCTTGAAGTTACTAATAAAAATTATAGATCTAAGATTAAAGAGTATTATTGTATAAAGTGGTATATATAACATATATATTTGCATGATCTACTACTATGACTTGAAAATACATCAAATGAAAGTATGAAAAGATTGAAAAGTTTACTTGAAGCTTACTTGAAGATTTGAGGTGATTTGGATGAAAATATGTAAATAACCTAGGGATTTTTATTTCAAAATCTTAACTAGAGCAATACTAAGGCTTGATAAACACTTGAATCTTGAAAAAAAATCATTTCTTCTTCTTGATCTATTGTTGGCTGAATTTTGTAGAGAGAAGGAAAAGATGAGAGCTTTTTAGCTTGTTTACTTGAAGTGTATATTGTAATAATGAGAGAAAAAATAATATGTACGTGTATGTAGATATTTATGGGACAAGATCCATAAATCAAGGTGGGGAAGGTGGGTTTTAGTAAGAAAAGGATGAGTGTGTAAGTAAAATGAAGACTTTTGTGTAGATTTAGTTGGTTATTGTGTAGTTTAGGTGTTACCGGGTACCGAGTTAACCAAAAATAAATCGTGTCGTGTTGAAATAAAATATGACGAAGTTGTAAAAATTATGAAATTTCATTCCTGATAAGAATCGGGTATTAAAATAATTGTCGAGTTGGAATATCGTGATTCGACGTAATTATAGTCGTTTACCGGAAAATATAGCAAATGGTTTCAAAACACCGGGTAAACTAATAATATAAAATTTATATTATTATAATGAGTATTAAAATATATTAGGATCATAGACGGAAGTATCGGGTATATGTTAGTAGCAAAAACTGAGTGGTAACGTTAATTACAAATTAATCATACGTAAATGGAAATAATGCATATTCGTGCATGATCTAAAGCGCTGATGACGTTACTGATGATATGTAGACTATTCTAGTCTATATGACGTGTCTCTACTGATAATGCATAAATTCGCAGCTAAACCTAACTGGTTACGCGAATTTGAATACACGTAAAGTAGATTTACGAAATGATGAACGACAATCGTGAATAGTGATTTCCTTCCAGGAATGAATAGTGTCATATGAATAGTAAATTTTTTGAACGCTTCTCGGAATCTCAAACTAACTCCGAAAACGATGAATAGTGATCGGTGAATAGTAAATGTTGAATAGTAACAGATGAATAGTAACTTTCCATGATGAATAATGAAATTTCGGCGTTTGAAAAATGACCTGAAATTATGAGTTGTGACAGTTTACAACCCTATATATATATATATATATATATATATATATATATATATATATATATATATATAGGGTTAACGTAAGATCAAAATTAAAATTGTAAAAATAAGAACCAATCTAGACTGTTAGATCTTTTTCTTTGTGTTAAATGAGATTAACCTTAAATGTAGCTATTAAATAGCGGTTCAAGGGTATTTTGGAGAATTCAAATCCAAATGTGGTCGATATTTTTCAAATTTATACATTCATAACAACACTGTCTCAAGAAAAAGCTTATACGTCCATTGAAAATATCAAAACCTGATACACCCAAAACTCATACATCGACTGATACAACAAAAGCTGATACATCCATTGTAAAAAACTGATACACCGGTACATCAAAACTGATAAAAAACAAATTCAGATCCTAAAAACTGGTACATTTGATTGGAAAAAAATCAATTCTTAACTGATGAGGAAACCAATTTGATACATGAAGCACATGTGCACCGCGAAATCACTAGCAAATAATTGATCCATTATAAAAACTAATTGATGTATTACTACATCACTAACAAGGATAAGATAATATATACATAAAAAAAATACATTAATTTTCATTCTAAAAAAATAACATTGATGTGGACATGTTGTTGACGTCAAATGGACTCATCAACTAAATAAAGTGCATTATATAACAAAAAAATAGATCTTTCATTGTTGTCACAAACTCCCAGGATACATGAATCCTGTTAACATACGCCAACTGGTTTATCACCGATACATCTTCAGCAAATCATAGTAATCGTGACATGTATCAACGTTAAATCGTTTCCCGAAGTGGGTTTCTTACAACTATTTTAAACCTGATATGACGAAGATTCATGCATCGGGCTGGGGTTCGTTTACCCATATTCCTGTGCAAAACCTCGTCGGAGATCTATGCATAAGAACTGAAACCGGTCGCGACTGAGAGGTTGGATCGATAGATCTCAAATATGCCATCGTCAAATGTTGATAGCATTTATAAAAGGATCGGTTAATAAACACGTCGCTTCCCATATGTTTATTATGAGCCAAAAATAGTTTTAAAGTGGTAACAAAAGAATGTGGTTTTTTGATATGAATGGTGAGTGTGTTAGCCTCTAATTGTTAAGACTATGTTTATGTTATGTACCATGTAATGTATGTCGAATTTGTGTACACTGTAATGGGTCGAAAACAGTTAACCCATGCAGTTAGTTAATCTAGTTAATGTTAGGTTAGATGGCAGTTAATATGGTTAGCCGTTATTTGCCCAAGAGTCACAATGGTTGGGTAAAACATAACTGCCATATCATGCCTGTTAGAAACGTATAAGTACTTACTTTTGCAGTCATTTGTAACTCAATAATATCATTTACTGCAAGTTACATTGTCCATTTACTGTCATAATTTTCATACACAAGTTTTCACTCAAATTCACAAACATGAAACATTCACTCAAACACAAGTTTGTTGGCCAAAGACATGTGAACAGATTGGGTTTTATTTTATATGAATGGTGATGAAATTGAGTGTTGGATCTGTGTTTGTTTTATTGTTTTGTTATGAGAGAGATAATAGCATGTAGGTTTTTATTAGGATTAAAAGAGGTGTTAAATACCAAATTTATTCTTTTAGTTATATTAACAATTTTTTTTTTCTTTATTAATTGAGTGACAGTTGTCAAAATACTATCGGATCTTATTTTAACAATTTTAAGAAGGATCTTATATGATCTCAATTATATATATATATATATATATATATATATATATATATATATATATATATATATATATATGGGGCTATTCATGTGAGAAATCTAATTTTTGTGAGAACGCGAGAACTAATCCTATTAGCTAATATTAGCTAACTATTTTTTTTTGAAAAATTTCAAAAAATTTTCAAAAAGTTTTCGAAAATTTTTTTGAAAAATTTTCGAAATTTTTTTTCACATGTGACGAATTTTTTTTTTTCACATGTGACGGAATTTTTTTTTTCACATGTGATGAAATTACTCGAATATCATCATATCACATATGTAACATTCTACTTCATCTTAGGCGTTACCAAAATCATTTTCGTAACTGAAACTAATCGCCCAACCCAAAAATCCAATGTACAATAAATCATTACCATATACGGTACATTTAACCCGAAAACAAACCAAAGCGCGTATTTTATAATCGAAAACTAATCACCCGAACCCGAAATCCAATGTATAACACACCATTATCAGATGAGATACATTTAACCCGAACACAGTCCATTACTTAAAACAAAAATCCAACATCTTCAACAAGTTTTTAAATACAAATATATTTTGTCAGAAAATATTTCACAAACCAAACACCCTCAAATGTTCTTCTGGCACTATTTTTTTTTTTTTTTTTTTTTTTTGTTCCCTAACCCTAAAAACCCATATTTGTCTTAATTCATCATCAATTCTTCAAATTCTTACATTATCACACCACTTAAACGTCATCAATTTCATCAATTGAGTGAAATAAGGTTTAATAATTGATTAATTTGGGTTTGAAATGGAAGAATTAGGGTCACAATTTGATCGATCAGTTAATTCATGGTGAAACGGTGGAATGAGCGGTAAACTATTGAGGTTATTAAAGTTCTTAATTAACTAATTGTTTTTTTCTTTAATATTTGGTTGATTTTGTGCTTTAATTATGGTTATTATTGATTGTTACATGATTTGATTGATTTTAAACTGATTTTATTGATTTAATTGATGTTGTCTATAGTTTAGATTGATTTTAAATGATATATGAATGAATTATATGATGTTTGGTTATTGTTGTGTTTAGCGATTTATAAATGAAACAAATTAAATTTATCCGGTTGGTTAGCTTGTTAGGAGTGTTTATTTTATGAAAAGTGTTTGATAGCGTAACTATGTATATGTAATTATAAAGTGCAAAATGATAGAAAAGATATATGTGTCTTCAAATAGCGTTTGAAAATTAACATTGAGAAAATAAAACAAAAAGATAAATGCCTGTTAAGGAGATTACTATGGTTAAGTTACATGAAGACATGCATTTATCAACGTGTTTCTATATAAAGTACTTTTCTGTATTTGGTAAATATGATTATAGAAGATTAATATCATTATAGACGATTTCAATTAGTTTTAAAGGTGTTTTGGCAAGCTTGTACTAAAAGGCTAATAGGATAAATAATTATATATCCTGAATTTGGGCTTAACTAAGCCTAATAGATTTCAATTATTTTATTATCACTTTTTTCTTTTATCAAAGACAGCTAATGTTAGTTTTACTAAATTTTGTTGGGTCCGGGTAAAATACCTTTACCAAAAAAATAATAAATAAATAAATGACATAGCTATCTTTGATTAAAAAAATAATAATAAAAAAATAAAACTAGTTGATCTTGAATTCTAAAGTGTAAAATGAGGAAAAGGTAAATGCTAACTCTAAAAGTTTCTTTTATTAACATTTCAAAAAAGGGCATCTATACGGTTGTTGCTAAATAAGCATTAGTTTTTAATGCTAAAAGCTAAATGCTCCATATGCGTTCACATGTTAACCATAGGCTTTTTTGTTTATTCATAATATTGTCACTCGTGTTGTATGAGTAAGTTTATGTGTTAAAAAAATAAAATAAAATAAAAAATAATAATTCAAGGGATTATATTTGTTAGCCATTTAGGCTATGTTGGCGTAGAGCTTTTTAGGGCGATGAGTAATGAGCAATGAGCTTTTTGAGTTTTAGTGTTCGTTTAGCAAAAGAGCAGTGAGCTCTGCTATTTTTTAGGAAAGCTCATTTTTCCAATGCTTCTTTAAAAAGTTGTGAGCAGTAAGCTGTGGCTACAGCTCACAGCTCACTGCTACTTTTGCCAAACATAGCCTTAATATAAGCTTACTAAACCAGCCCCTAAAATGCGCTAAAATATTCTATACTCATATCTACCAAATAAATACTCCATCCGTCCCAAAATATAAGCCACTTTTGACTTTTTAAAGTATTTCTCTTCATATTTTGACCATAATTATTTTTTTTTATGTTATATAAGACTTGATGCAAAATTTATAAATGAATTTGTGTTTCAAATGTATTTTTATTGGTATATTTTTTATCAAGTATCATATAGCATGAAAAAAATAATTACGGTCAACGTTAAAAAAAATAAAAAATAAAAAATAATAAAAAAAAAAGTTGGAAATAACCATAGCAATCTACTTAAATATTTTGGCATGGAGCTCCTAAGAGCATTTATAAGCATTAATATTGCAATGCATCGAAGTGTAGTTTCATGTGTAACACAAACTTCAATCATCAAATAAAGAAGTTGGAAATAACAACATTTTTTTATGTATAAACTCATGATTATTTAAGTAATTGCCTATTTTAATATTATTTGTTAGTTAATATTTGTAAGCCTCGCAATGCATAATGCATAATTCTATAAACAAGGAAACGTAGGTCGCGTGTTGCGGTGACTTTTAAAATCTACATTTTGCAATGGCTTCTTTGATCATACATTTCTTAGCGTGTTTATATATGTTATTTTCTCAATTCGTTTACTCGTCAAAATCTAGAGAAATAAAAATTTAACAATATAGTCTTTCATAAATGAAAACCAAACATAAAAATACTACAAGTTTAAAAACTTTTTTTACATTTACTTAACTATTTTTCTACTTATACTTAGTAACTTGAACAATATTAGTTATCTTTGTAACCTATAATAGCTTCAAAACTATACCAAGTAAAAAATAATAAATAAATAGCATGTACGAAGTATCATTTATTTTAGTTAAAAAAGCAACGAATTAACAAGGAAAAAAAAGGAAATAAAAGAAATGCAAGCATATTAAAATTATCAACATAGATGTAACACCTCACCTTATGGATCACAATATTGTCCGCTTTTCCCGTAGGCTCACGGCTTTACTTTAGTGGCCTTCCTTAAAGTAAAACCAAGTCAATAAATGCATGTCATCAACATGTAACATATATATATATATATATATATATATATATATATATATATAGAGAGAGAGAGAGAGAGAGAGAGAGAGAGAGAAAGAATCAAATAAGAAGAAAAATTAAAATAAGAATGATAAGAATAAACTATAACCACTCAGTTTAGATATACCTACAAAAATAAATGATTCTTCTCTCTTTAAAATTCTCACTCTTATTTGTCATGTGTAGTTTGAAATTCTTCTTATTCTTCTTATTTTAGTTTTTCTTCTTACTGGATCCTTTTTGTGTGTGTGTGTGTATATATATGTGTGTATATATATATATATATATATATATATATATAGGGTGAGGATCAGGTACATTTTTGTTTTTTAGTGCGGATGGTACGGACGAATCTCAGCCCTCCATCTAGTCAATCATCTGAAAAAGGCGGAGTGGCAATATCGTAAATATCCCGTCTTTTTTTAAGATCGTTACTATCGTATTAGCTTTTTTTCTGAAAAAAATTCAAAAAAATCTGAAAAAATCAAAAAAATAAAGAGGACAACAAATAATTAAGAATCGCTGAAAAAAATTTCAAAAAAAAAAATCGTTTTCATCGTTAAAGGTATTGTGATATCAGAATCTGATTTTGACTTTTTTACAAAAGTCAAAATCAGATTCTGAAAACTTTTTTTTTAATAAAAAATTTAATATCACAATAACTTTTTTAATATCGTAAAAACTTTTTCTTAATAAAAATTGTTAATATCGCCGTAACTATCATGCTTTCTTAATATCAAAGTTAATTTTTTTTAATATCACTTTAACTTTTTCTTAATATCGTAATATTACGGTTCATTTTTACATGTAAAAAAGCTTAATATCACGTTGATTTTATAATATCACAGTAACTATCATGGGTTTTTAATATCACGGTTCATTTTTACATGTAAAAAAGTTTAATATCACGGTAGCACTCATAATATCGTTAATATCACATTAGCACTCATAATCAAAAAAGAAAAAAGTGCTCAGAAAAATCTGAAAAAATAAAAAAAATAAAAGAACACAACTAGAGTAAGGATCGCTGAGAAGGAAAAAAATCAAAAAAATCGTTTTCATGATCAATTGGTACCGTGATATTAGCGTCAGATCTTGACTTTTTTACAAAAAGTCAAGATCAGATTCTGGAATGGGAGATCAGATTCTGGAATGGGCGGTCCAGATCCATCCGCACTAAAAAAAACCATCTGCACGTGATCCTTTGCCTATATATATATATATATATATATATATATATATATATATATATATATATATATATGTATGTATGTATGTATGTATGTATGTATGTATGTATGTATGTATGTATGTATGTATGTATGTATGTATGTATGCATGCATGCATGGGCGGAGATACAAGGGGGGCACAAGGGGCAAGTGCCCCCCTAGCGAAAAAAATTGTAGTGAAAAATTTCGAAAATATTTGGCTTTTTTCGTAATTTGCCTCCCTTAAGTACCAATTTATAGTGTAGTTTCTAAAATTTATCAAAGTATGCCCGCTCAACGAAAAATTTCGGGCTCCGCCCCTGCATGCATTCATGCAATTTTTGACGAAGAGTGTAACACAATATTTAATCATCTTTTATTAACAATATTGTACTTTTTGACGAAGAGTGTAACACAATATTTAATCATCTTTTATTAACAATATTGTACTTTTTGTATAAACTAATGGTTATTTAAGCACTCTAAAACAATTAATAGGCTTAATTTAAACCCTAGCAAGGAAATTAAGAAAGGAAAAGTAATATTTAAAAAAAGCTTTTGTAAGAGCATCCACAATGCAAAAAGCCTTTAATGACTTTTTGTATTTACTGCATATCACACTTAATGCATAAGATTTTGAAGAAAGACTTGTAGTTTAACAAGTCTTTTTTATAAGCTTTTCAAAAAGTTTTCATTGCAATGCTAAAAAACACTCTAAAATGACTTGTTAGAATAGTAAAAAGCTATTAGAGGTTTATGCATTGCGGATGCTCTAAAGCAGTTGCACCTTATTACTTCATTTACATTATTACACAACTACTTGTGTATTTTTATTATTATTTATTAGTTACTATTTATAAGCCTCACATTTAGGGATGGCACCCGTGGTCAATGGGCACGGGTACCTCTAACCCGTCACCCGCTCACGTAGTTTTTTTCTCACCCGTCACTTACGCGTAACCCACCAATGGGTATAATTTTTTACCCATGCCCTTACCCGTGGGTATTTGTTGCCCATGGGTAAACCCATGGGTTAGTGTTATGCAACAAAATTACAAACGATAATATGAAAACTGACTATGAAACTGCGTAATAAGACACCAATCAATTTGCCAAATACAACTTTATTATTTGATCTTTCATATTCTCTTTTTAGTTTTGAAACTCAAACAAACTTTTACGTTAATGTGTTTTCTTGAAACTTGGTGATAACTATTAAACGTATACATGCAACATCATAAATATTTTAATTAGTATAATTAATTTTAACATGGGTTTATTGGTACACCCACAGGTATTTTGACGGGTATACCTGTGGGTATTTTAAATGGTGTCATGGGTTTACCCGCGATGGGTATGCCTCACTCATCACCCACCCGCCACCCACTGATGGGTAACGGTTTTCACCCACTACCCACCCGTGGGTGAAAATTGACGCGTTTACTCATCCATTTATGACGGGTATCCGCGGGTTGTGGGTTTTTTCTCGCCCATTGCCATCCCTACTCACATCGGATAATGCATAATTCTATAAAGGATGAAATGTAGGTCGTGTGTAGTGGCGACTTTCTAAAACCTACTTTTTGCAAAGGCTTCTAATATAATACATTTCTTAGTGGGTCTACATATGTCATTTTTCCATTAGTTTACTTGTCAAGAGCTCGAGAAATACACATTTTACGACTTAATCTTTTATAAATGAAAAAGAAACATAAAAGTAACACTAAGTTTAAAAATGGATGTTACATTTACTTATCATTTGATACTTTTAATTTAGTAACTTAAGCGTATAAGCAATGTTACAAAAATCGTGAGTCGATAGTGAGACGGTTGACCCCCATGTAGCGTCTAATACCCGATTACAAGTCCGATTACCTTGTAATTGCCGATTACAAAACCGATTATCTTGTAAAAATCAACAAGGGGGAAGGCCGTGTACCTTATAATCGTCGATTACAAGGCCGCCTATGCCGAATTTTGCAACATTGCATATAAGTATTAATGCCCCAAGCCTACAAATTGCACGGTTGAATCAAGCTCATTACCAAGACCCTTAACAAACACTATAAATGCCCGGCTTAAATCCTAGGCCACGTAGAGCCTGGTAAAAACCTTACACTGAGCATGCAGTACTAGTGCTTCCCAACTGGCACTAGTGGTTAAAATGTATCATTTGATACTGTACAGTGGGGACGCACGACAAGCACCATCTTGTACGAGCCAAGGGACTATTACCACATGTCCTCCTTGTCTGCTCCCTAGATGAAACGCCTGGCCTCCTCATGGTCTGAGCAACTGTATAGGCCCAACCTTTTGAGAGACCAAATCTAAGCCCAATACATATCGTTCCACGTAGAGGTGAACATTTATTAAAAAAAAAAAAAAAAAAAAAAAAAAAAAACGGTTTAAAAACCGATTTCGTTTTTAGTCAAATAGTCAAAAACCAGGTTTACGTAAAACCGGTTCGGTTTGAAACCGGTTTTGGGAGAGAAATTGTCCTGTTTAAACCAATAACCGGTTCGGTTTAAGCCGATTTTAACCCAGTTTTACCCATAACCGGTTCGGTTTAAACCGGTTTTATCCAAAACCGATTCGTTTTAATCCGGTTCTCAAACCGTTTGACAACAAATAATTCAAACCTGTTTCTAAACCGGCAGTTCGGTTTTTCTTAAACCGGTTTTTTGAAAAAACCGGTTTCGGTTTTTTTCCGGTTCGGTTCATGAACCGGTTTTTTTTTTTCATCTCTAGTTCCATGATCTAAAATAAAACTATAGGCATAAAACTAACCATATCTCGATCTGAATTCCCCACTGCGTCCCTCATTTATTTATTTATTTTTATTTTTTTTCCCCCAAGGATGCTTATTTGTTTGAATCGTTCCTTTTAGGTCTAGGTCACTGAATCCAACGAAAATTTTCTTTTAGTGTTAATTTTTGTAGGATATCTCCAACTTTCCTAAATGCATCCCATCTAAAAAGAATTTCGTTTTGTTTGTATTACTTACTTAGTTTATCATTAGTAGGTGAAAAGTAAATTAACCATTAGAATTAAAATCCTATTTTTTATTTACTTTCCCCATTATACCATTTTAAGAATTGTTAGTTGATAAAACAGAGGTCAAGTCTCCATGACCTATTGATTGCACCAACTAGGAGTGACAATAAGCTCTTGTACTTGCAATGTGATTTTGCATGGGTCATATAAATTCTTATTTTCTTTTCCTTTTTTGTACTCCTTTTTTCTTTCTTTCAGTGGATTATGTAGGAAACGGTGTACACTTTATATTAAAATTAGATTTCAATAGCAATAATAAAATTAACAGAACGTAAATAAATAACAGAAATTAAATACAAACATAATGGAGTAGAAGCAGAAGACAGACACTATGAACGATAAGTAAACAATAAGCAGTAAAGGACGAGGCTCGTGTTTAACACGATTCCCTTAAAACAGATTCGCCGTCTGTTTCCCAGGATACAACGTCAAAAGCTGTTGTACAGCCGGACTTGACTTACTTGCCTGAAAGATCACGAAATTCTTGTGTGCTTCTGATCGAAGGTCTGCTGGAAATCGGCTGGTAAAAGAGCTACGTTTTTTCTGTGTCAAAAACTGAATGAGAATCGTTTATTATATAGGCTAAACCTATCTTGGTCACCAAGATAAAATATTAGCTCCAAAAATAAACGATTTACAAATCTGTTTTCAATTAAACACGATTTGATATCTTTTTATTCACACAACATATATTCTGTAAACTTATTTGCAAAGTTTCAATCTATTCCTAAAATAGATTTACAGAAAATCTGGAAAAAGGATACCGAAACTGGCAGCAAAAATATACGCACGTATGCGAGATTTCGGAGCTGCATTCGTGTCCGCAGGTCGCGCGGGCTCGCATGAGTTCAGAAGCTTCGAACTCATTTTGGCCCAGAAATCCCACAATCTGCACCCCCCCCCCCTGCGCGCGCACGTAGGAGTGGGAGCATAGCTCACCTAAAGGAATTTGAAAGCTAATACTAAGATAACCTTATAAACTAGCTTTCACTTCTTGTTTTGGGCGATGTGGGATGCAACACTTTTTCCCTTATATTGTGTTTCATGTGCCTCACTTTGAAACACAATATCTCATTCATCTTAGCTCTATTTTGGACATACTTTAGCTTGTTATGAAGCTCTCTTGGAGGAGAACAAAACGCCCCCAAGAAACATAAATATATATATAACGTATACATATATTAAATTATGTCCAAAGTTTGCAAAAACTCAATTGCAAATACCATTTTTCCAACAATCCCCCACATGAATGGAGATCGGTCGAAAACACACGAAAATTTCCGCGAAATTTCTACGGTTAAGTCTTGCATAGGATAGGTAGGTGTGACCCTTTGAACCTTCCCTTGTGAGATGCACTTAGTCTCCTAGATCTGAGTAGACGCGATGTCCTTGAACTCAGCCTCTGTTTACGTAGATGACAATACACACTCACACAAGACTCTCCCTGACCTTGTCAAGTCCTCGTAGTCGTATTCGTTATGGTCATGAATACTAGCCTGGTTCTGCAAGAGCTCTTAGGAATTGCGCCCCCACAATTCCCTTCGAAGCGACCCCACTTCTCTCTTACATAGGTGATTTCATCTTGAATCATTAAAAACACATGTTTTGTGATTTCATCTTGAACCATTATGCTTTATGATTTCATCCTGAATCATAAAAAGTCATATGTTTAACCTCTCAACAAGTCACATTTGTTATAGGAATGGAATAGGAAGTTACAATATATAAGTAACTCCCCCACATTGATGTGACTTCCCCCACATTTCTATGATTAGGTTGTCCTATTGAACCCAGATCTTGGGACCTCCAGTCAACTAGGTTAGGTTTTCCTTCATAGAAACTCATTCCCTCAAGGGCTTTAGTCCCATTCCTTTAGACGACTTACTAACTAACTCTCTGCTTAAGCCTTTCGTAAGCGGATCCGCAATGTTATCCTTTGACTTCACATAGTCAATTGAGATAACTCCTGTTGAGAGTAGTTGTCGCATCGAATTATATCGACGACGGATATGTATGGACTTTCCATTATACATTATGTTATGAGCTCTGCCAATTGCCGATTGACTATCACAATGTATACTAATGGCCGTTACCGGTTTAGGCCACCTTGGTATGTCCTCTACGAATTGTCGTAGCCATTCCGCCTCTTGTCCGTATTTATCTAACGCGATAAATTCTCATTTCATCGTGGACTTAGCTATAACAGTTTGCTTGGAAGACTTCCAAGATATAGCTGCCCCTCCTAGTGTAAACACATATCCACTAGTCGATCTAGAATCCTTTATGTCAGATATCCAATTTACATCACTGTATCCTTCAATAACAGCTGGATATCTTTCATAATGCAATCCATAATCGCGACTGTATCTCAAATAATGAAGTACCCTAGTCATAGCTCCCCAATGTGCATAACTTGGATTACTAGTATACCTACTTAGCCTGCTAACAACATATGCTAAGTCAGGTCGGGTACTTTTCATTAAGTACATTAACATGCCAATAATTCTTGAATACTCTAATTGGGCAACACCTGCGCATCTATTTTTAGATAGATGCTTGCTGGTGTCAATTGGAGTTCTAGCTAGGCCGGAATCCCCTGCATTATGAGTATTCAGAATTTTGTCCACGTAATGTGCTTGACTCAACACAAGTTCATTCTGAGTTCGTATGATCTTTATTCCAAGGATTACATCAGCCAAACCCATATCCTTCATGTCAAACTTTGATTTCAACATGTCTTTAGTAGGTTTGATCATCTTGTCGTTACTGCCAATGATAAGCATATCATCAACATATAAACACAAGATTACATATCCACTACTTGTGTCTTTTACATAAACACACTTATCGCATTCATTAATTTTGAATCCACTCTCTAGCATGGTGTGGTCAAATTTTTGATGCCACTGTTTGGGAGCTTGCTTTAAGCCATATAATGACTTAACAAGCCTACAAACTTTGTTCTCTTGTCCAAGAGCTATGAAACCCTCAGGTAGGTTAATGTAGATCTCTTCTTCTAAATCCCCGTTTAGAAAAGCCGTTTTCACATCCATTTGGTGAATTTCCAAATTTCTTAAAGCGGGAATAGCAAGTATCATCCTGATCGATGTTATTCGTGTAACAGGCGAATATGTATCAAATTAATCTAGACCTTCACGTTGTCTAAATCCTTTGATTACCAATCTTGCTTTGTACTTGTCAATGGTGCCATCGGCTTTCATCTTCTTCTTGAAGATCCATTTATAGCCTAGTGGTTTACAACCAGGAGGTAAATCCACGAGCTCCCAAGTATGATTTTGTAAAATAGAATCTATTTCACTTTGAATGGCTTCTTTCCATTGAGGCCCTTCTGAGGAAGTTACCGCTTCTCGATAAGAAGTAGGTTCATGTTCTACCATAAAAGAAACAAAATCGGGTCCAAACGATTTCTCGGTTCTTGCCCTTTTGCTTCTCCTAGGTTCTATTTCTTCTTCCTCGATTTAATCTTGTCTCTCATCTTGGAGATCATTATCATCTCGTTGTCTCTTATCTTGGACAACATTGTCATCTATTCTAGATGAACTTCCAGTTTCCTTCGTTAAACAAGGAAATATATCTTCAAAGAAGGAAGCATTCCTTGATTCCATTACAGAACCCTTTTGTATATCCGGATTTTTCGAATCATGTACAATGAAACGATAAGCACTGCTATTCCTAGCATATCCGATGAATATACAATCCACAGATTTAGGTCCAATCTTTTGGGCCTTGGGAGTCGGTATAGCTACCTTTGCTAGACACCCCCACACTCGTAAGTACTGATATGATGGTTTTCTTCCCATCCATAGTTCATAAGGGGTCTCTTCTTTTTCCTTACGAGGTATCTTATTCAAAAGATAAGTAGCCGTTAGAATGGCTTCCCCCCACATGTCCTGGCTTAAACCAGAACTTATCAACATGGCATTAACCATTTCCTTCAAGGTACGGTTTTTCCTTTCGGTAATACCGTTTTGCTGAGGTGAATAAGGAGCAGTGAATTCGTGTCTAATTCCATGTTTAGCACATAGATCAGCAAATGGAGACACATATTCACCTCCTCTATCACTTCGTACAACCTTGATTTTCTTATTAAGTTGATTCTCAACTTCGTTTTTGTATAGAACAAACTTGTCTATAGCTTCATCTTTACTTTTTAACAAGTAAACATAGCAATACTTTGTACAATCATCAATAAACGTGATAAAGTACTTATTGCCACCTTTTGTGGGTAGTGATTTCAAATCACATATGTCAGTGTGTATCATATCAAGTGGTTCGGTTTTTCGTTCAACCGATTTGAAAGATGCTCTTGTAAGTTTGGCTTCAACACAAGTTTCACATTTATATTTTGAGTCAATATGGAAATTAGGTATGCAGTTAAATTTAATCAAACGGCGCATTGAATTAAAATTTACATGTCCAAGACGGCCATGCCACACATTAGAAGACTCAATCAAGTAAGCAGAAGAATTCATTTTATTGATATCATTCTTAACAACCATTACATTGAATTTAAACATACCATTCAGGGCATATCCCCTACCAACATACATTTGATTCTTAGAAAGAACAAACTTATCAGACTAAAAAACAAGACGAAAACCAAACTTGTTCAACAGCCACCCAGACACAAGATTCTTGCGAATCTCTGGAACATACAAGACATTAGTCAACTTGAGCTCTTTCTCGGATGTCATCTTCAGGATTACATCTCCTTCGCCCTGTTGTTGGAACCTACCAGGTTAACTTCAGAGATCATGGCAATGACGTCAGAAACCATAGCAATCATGTCCACATCATTCACCATATTTGCCTCGCGTGGAGTCACCCGCTTCGGCATCTTACAGTTAGCAGCACGGTGACCTGGCTGGTCACAATTGAAACACACCCCTTGGAACTGCTGTTTTACAATTGCAGCTTTAGGAGCAAGGTACTCAGACTTCCCTTTCCCTTTCTTGTCATTCTTTCCTTTGCCCTTTCCTTTTCCCTTGACACGAGACTTTGAAGATGACGAAGCATGCTCAACCAAATTTGCCTTGGCAGAATCAGGCGTATAAGTGTTTTTCTGAGCCAGCTTGTTGTCCTCTTCAATACGAAGACGAACAACCAAGTCTTCAACACTCATCTCCTTTCGCTTATGCTTCAGGTAGTTCTTGAATTCTACCCAGCTTGGAGGTAACTTTTCAATGATAGCAGCAACTTGAAAAGTTTCACTCAAAGTCATTCCTTCAGCATGAATGTCGTGTAGCAAAATCTGCAGATCTTGAACCTGACTCATCACTTTCTTTGAATCATCCATCTTGTAATCCAAAAGCGTGCTACCACGAACTTCTTTGTACCAGCATCCTCAGTTTTGTACTTGTGTTCCAATGACTCCCATAATTCTTTGGCAGTCTTGGTCTTGCAGTACACGTTGTACAAAGAGTCGACCAAACCATTCAAAACATAGTTGTGACACAAAAAGTCTGAATGTTTCCATGCTTCCAAGGCTTGAACAACCTGTTGATTAGAGGATTGACCTTCAGCAGGAGGTTCCACTTGAGGTGGGTTCTCTTTTAAGAACCGCGCAAGGTTCAAAGTAGTGAGATAAAAGAACATCTTCTGTTGCCACCTCTTAAAATTCTGTCCATTGAATTTTTCTGGTTTCTCAGCATGATTAACAACTGTGTTGGTCATTGGCGCACCAGACACATGCACAGTAGTAGTCCCAGGAGGAGTAGTGTTTGTCATCCTGAAAATCAAGCACAAACAGTTAAACAAACTGTTGCAAATTGGTATCTACTTGTACTAGATCTGACTCAACGAAACTCTATCTTGGTTTTGATAAATCAGTTAATAGAAACACAATCTTGGTTTCAATAAACTGATTAGAACAACTGCTTAAAAAAAACGTTATAGATCGGTACACCAAATCTGTAAATTAAATTTGTTTATATAAAACTGATTTCCAAAGAAACTCAACAAGGTTTCACCAGAAAACAGCTTATAAGATCTGTTAAAAGAATTAATCCGATTTAAACAAAGTGTTTTAATTCGGTTAAACCGAATCTGTTTTAAGACTGTAGGAAACGGTGTACACTTTATATTAAAATCAGATTTCAATAACAATAATAAAATTAACAGAACGTAAATAAATAACAGAAATTAAATACAGACAGAATGGAGTAGAAGCAGAAGACAGACACTATGAACGATAAGTAAACAATAAGCAGTAAAGGACGAGGCTCGTGTTTAACACGATTCTCTTAAAACAGATTCGCCGTCTGTTTCCCAGGGTACAACGTCAAAAGCTGTTGTACAACCGGACTTGACTTACTTGCCTGAAAGATCACGAAATTCTTGTGTGCTTCTGATCGAAGGTCTGCTGGAAATCGGCTGGTAAAAGAGCTACGTTTTTTCTGTGTCAAAAACTGAATGAGAATCGTTTATTATATAGGCTAAACCTATCTTGGTCACCAAGATAAAATATTAGCTCCAAAAATAAACGATTTACAAATCTGTAATATAATACATTTCTTAGTGGGTCTGTATATGTCATTTTTCCATTATATAGGCTAAACCTACTTTTTGCAAAGGCTTCTAATATAATACATTTCTTAGTGGGTCTGTATATGTCATTTTTCCATTAGTTTACTTGTCAAGAGCTCGAGAAATACACATTTTACGACTTAATCTTTTATAAATGAAAAAGAAACATAAAAGTAACACTAAGTTTAAAAATGGATGTTACATTTACTTATCATTTGATACTTTTAATTTAGTAACTTAAGCGTATAAGCAATGTTGCAAAAATCGTGAGTCGATAGTGAGACGGTTGACCCCCATGTAGCGTCTAATACCCGATTACAAGTCCGATTACCTTGTAATTGCCGATTACAAAACCGATTATCTTGTAAAAATCAACAAGGGGGAAGGCCGTGTACCTTATAATCGTCGATTACAAGGCCGCCTATGCCGAATTTTGCAACATTGCGTATAAGTATTAATGCCCCAAGCCTACAAATTGCACGGTTGAATCAAGCTCATTACCAAGACCCTTAACAAACACTATAAATGCCCAGCTTAAATCCTAGGCCACGTAGAGCTTGGTAAAAACCTTACACTGAGCATGCAGTACTAGTGCTTCCCAACTGGCACTAGTGGTTAAAATGTATCATTTGATACTGTACAGTGGGGACGCACGACAAGCACCATCTTGTACGAGCCAAGGGACTCTTACCACATGTCCTCCTTGTCTGCTCCCTAGATGAAACGCCTGGCCTCCTCATGGTCTGAGCAACTGTACAGGCCCAACCTTTTGAGAGACCAAATCTAAGCCCAATACATATCGTTCCACGTAGAGGTGAACATTTAAAAAAAAAAAAAAAAAAAAAAAAAAAAAAAAATCCGGTTTAAAAACCGATTTCGTTTTTAGTCAAATAGTCAAAAACCAGGTTTACGTAAAACCGGTTCGGTTTGAAACCGATTTTGGGAGAGAAATTGTCCTGTTTAAACCAATAACCGGTTCGGTTTAAGCCGATTTTAACCCAGTTTTACCCATAACCGGTTCGGTTTAAACCGGTTTTATCCAAAACCGATTCGTTTTAATCCGGTTCTCAAACCGTTTGACAACAAATAATTCAAACCTGTTTCTAAACCGGCAGTTCGGTTTTTCTTAAACCGGTTTTTTGAAAAAACCGGTTTCGGTTTTTTTCCGGTTTGGTTCATGAACCGGTTTTTTTTTCATCTCTAGTTCCATGAACTAAAATAAAACTATAGGCATAAAACTAACCATATCTCGATCTGAATTCCCCACTGCGTCCCTCATTTATTTATTTATTTTTATTTTTTTTCCCCAAGGATGCTTATTTGTTTGAATCGTTCCTTTTAGGTCTAGGTCACTGAATCCAACGAAAATTTTCTTTTAGTGTTAATTTTTGTAGGATATCTCCAACTTTCCTAAATGCATCCCATCTAAAAAGAATTTCGTTTTGTTTGTATTACTTACTTAGTTTATCATTAGTAGGTGAAAAGTAAATTAACCATTAGAATTAAAATCCTATTTTTTATTTACTTTCCCCATTATACCATTTTAAGAATTGTTAGTTGATAAAACAGAGGTCAAGTCTCCATGACCTATTGATTGCACCAACTAGGAGTGACAATAAGCTCTTGTACTTGCAATGTGATTTTGCATGGGTCATATAAATTCTTATTTTCTTTTCCTTTTTTGTACTCTTTTTTTCTTTCTTTCAGTGGATTATGTAGGAAACGGTGTACACTTTATATTAAAATTAGATTTCAATAACAATAATAAAATTAACAGAACGTAAATAAATAACAGAAATTAAATACAGACATAATGGAGTAGAAGCAGAAGACAGACACTATGAACGATAAGTAAACAATAAGCAGTAAAGGACGAGGCTCGTGTTTAACACGATTCCCTTAAAACAGATTCGCCGTCTGTTTCCCAGGATACAACGTCAAAAGCTGTTGTACAGCCGGACTTGACTTACTTGCCTGAAAGATCACGAAATTCTTGTGTGCTTCTGATCGAAGGTCTGCTGGAAATCGGCTGGTAAAAGAGCTACGTTTTTTCTGTGTCAAAAACTGAATGAGAATCGTTTATTATATAGGCTAAACCTATCTTGGTCACCAAGATAAAATATTAGCTCCAAAAATAAACGATTTACAAATCTGTTTTCAATTAAACACGATTTGATATCTTTTTATTCACACAACATATATTCTGTAAACTTATTTGCAAAGTTTCAATCTATTCCTAAAATAGATTTACAGAAAATCTGGAAAAAGGATACCGAAACTGGCAGCAAAAATATACGCACGTATGCGAGATTTCGGAGCTGCATTCGTGTCCGCAGGTCGCGCGGGCTCGCATGAGTTCAGAAGCTTCGAACTCATTTTGGCCCAGAAATCCCACAATCTGCACCCCCCCCCCCTGCGCGCGCACGTAGGAGTGGGAGCATAGCTCACCTAAAGGAATTTGAAAGCTAATACTAAGATAACCTTATAAACTAGCTTTCACTTCTTGTTTTGGGCGATGTGGGATGCAACACTTTTTCCCTTATATTGTGTTTCATGTGCCTCACTTTGAGACACAATATCTCATTCATCTTAGCTCTATTTTGGACATACTTTAGCTTGTTGTGAAGCTCTCTTGGAGGAGAACAAAACGCCCCCAAGAAACATAAATATATATATAACATATACATATATTAAATTATGTCCAAAGTTTGCAAAAACTCAATTGCAAATACCATTTTTCCAACAATCCCCCACATGAATGGAGATCGGTCGAAAACACACGAAAATTTCCGCGAAATTTCTACGGTTAAGTCTTGCATAGGATAGGTAGGTGTGACCCTTTGAACCTTCCCTTGTGAGATGCACTTAGTCTCCTAGATCTGAGTAGACGCGATGTCCTTGAACTCAGCCTCTGTTTACGTAGATGACAATACACACTCACACAAGACTCTCCCTGACCTTGTCAAGTCCTCGTAGTCGTATTCGTTATGGTCATGAATACTAGCCTGGTTCTGCAAGAGCTCTTAGGAATTGCGCCCCCACAATTCCCTTCGAAGCGACCCCACTTCTCTCTTACATAGGTGATTTCATCTTGAATCATTAAAAACACATGTTTTGTGATTTCATCTTGAACCATTATGCTTTATGATTTCATCCTGAATCATAAAAAGTCATATGTTTAACCTCTCAACAAGTCACATTTGTTATAGGAATGGAATAGGAAGTTACAATATATAAGTAACTCCCCCACATTGATGTGACTTCCCCCACATTTCTATGATTAGGTTGTCCTATTGAACCCAGATCTTGGGACCTCCAGTCAACTAGGTTAGGTTTTCCTTCATAGAAACTCATTCCCTCAAGGGCTTTAGTCCCATTCCTTTAGACGACTTACTAACTAACTCTCTGCTTAAGCCTTTCGTAAGCGGATCCGCAATGTTATCCTTTGACTTCACATAGTCAATTGAGATAACTCCTGTTGAGAGTAGTTGTCGCATCGAATTATATCGACGACGGATATGTATGGACTTTCCATTATACATTATGTTATGAGCTCTGCCAATTGCCGATTGACTATCACAATGTATACTAATGGCCGTTACCGGTTTAGGCCACCTTGGTATGTCCTCTACGAATTGTCGTAGCCATTCCGCCTCTTGTCCGTATTTATCTAACGCGATAAATTCTAATTTCATCGTGGACTTAGCTATAACAGTTTGCTTGGAAGACTTCCAAGATATAGCTGCCCCTCCTAGTGTAAACACATATCCACTAGTCGATCTAGAATCCTTTATGTCAGATATCCAATTTACATCACTGTATCCTTCAATAACAGCTGGATATCTTTCATAATGCAATCCATAATCGCGACTGTATCTCAAATAATGAAGTACCCTAGTCATAGCTCCCCAATGTGCATAACTTGGATTACTAGTATACCTACTTAGCCTGCTAACAACATATGCTAAGTCAGGTCGGGTACTTTTCATTAAGTACATTAACATGCCAATAATTCTTGAATACTCTAATTGGGCAACACCTGCGCATCTATTTTTAGATAGATGCTTGCTGGTGTCAATTGGAGTTCTAGCTAGGCCGGAATCCCCTGCATTATGAGTATTCAGAATTTTGTCCACGTAATGTGCTTGACTCAACACAAGTCCATTCTGAGTTCGTATGATCTTTATTCCAAGGATCACATCAGCCAAACCCATATCCTTCATGTCAAACTTTGATTTCAACATGTCTTTAGTAGGTTTGATCATCTTGTCGTTACTGCCAATGATAAGCATATCATCGACATATAAACACAAGATTACATATCCACTACTTGTGTCTTTTACATAAACACACTTATCGCATTCTTTAATTTTGAATCCACTCTCTAGCATGGTGTGGTCAAATTTTTGATGCCACTGTTTGGGAGCTTGCTTTAAGCCATATAATGACTTAACAAGCCTACAAACTTTGTTCTCTTGTCCAAGAGCTATGAAACCCTCAGGTAGGTTCATGTAGATCTCTTCTTCTAAATCCCCGTTTAGAAAAGCCGTTTTCACATCCATTTGGTGAATTTCCAAATTTCTTAAAGCGGCAATAGCAAGTATCATCCTGATCGATGTTATTCGTGTAACAGGCGAATATGTATCAAAGTAATCTAGACCTTCACGTTGTCTAAATCCTTTGATTACCAATCTTGCTTTGTACTTGTCAATGGTGCCATCGGCTTTCATCTTCTTCTTGAAGATCCATTTATAGCCTAGTGGTTTACAACCAGGAGGTAAATCCACGAGCTCCCAAGTATGATTTTGTAAAATAGAATCTATTTCACTTTGAATGGCTTCTTTCCATTGAGGCCCTTCTGAGGAAGTTACCGCTTCTCGATAAGAAGTAAGTTCATGTTCTACCATAAAAGAAACAAAATCGGGTCCAAACGATTTCTCGGTTCTTGCCCTTTTGCTTCTCCTAGGTTCTATTTCTTCTTCCTCGATTTAATCTTGTCTCTCATCTTGGAGATCATTATCATCTCGTTGTCTCTTATCTTGGACAACATTGTCATCTATTCTAGATGAACTTCCAGTTTCCTTCGTTAAACAAGGAAATATATCTTCAAAGAAGGAAGCATTCCTTGATTCCATTACAGAACCCTTTTGTATATCCGGATTTTTCGAATCATGTACAATGAAACGATAAGCACTGCTATTCCTAGCATATCCGATGAATATACAATCCACAGATTTAGGTCCAATCTTTTGGGCCTTGGGAGTCGGTATAGCTACCTTTGCTAGACACCCCCACACTCGTAAGTACTGATATGATGGTTTTCTTCCCATCCATAGTTCATAAGGGGTCTCTTCTTTTTCCTTATGAGGTATCTTATTCAAAAGATAAGTAGCCGTTAGAATGGCTTCCCCCCACATGTCCTGGCTTAAACCAGAACTTATCAACATGGCATTAACCATTTCCTTCAAGGTACGGTTTTTCCTTTCGGTAATACCGTTTTGCTGAGGTGAATAAGGAGCAGTGAATTCGTGTCTAATTCCATGTTTAGCACATAGATCAGCAAATGGAGACACATATTCACCTCCTCTATCACTTCGTACAACCTTGATTTTCTTATTAAGTTGATTCTCAACTTCGTTTTTGTATAGAACAAACTTGTCTATAGCTTCATCTTTACTTTTTAACAAGTAAACATAGCAATACTTTGTACAATCATCAATAAACGTGATAAAGTACTTATTGCCACCTTTTGTGGGTAGTGATTTCAAATCACATATGTCAGTGTGTATCATATCAAGTGGTTCGGTTTTTCGTTCAACCGATTTGAAAGATGCTCTTGTAAGTTTGGCTTCAACACAAGTTTCACATTTTTATTTTGAGTCAATATGGAAATTAGGTATGCAGTTAAATTTAATCAAATGGCGCATTGACTTAAAATTTACATGTCCAAGACGGCCATGCCACACATTAGAAGACTCAATCAAGTAAGCAGAAGAATTCATTTTATTGATATCATTCTTAACAACCATTACATTGAGTTTAAACATACCATTCAGGGCATATCCCCTACCAACATACATTTGATTCTTAGAAAGAACAAACTTATCAGACTCAAAAACAAGACGAAAACCAAACTTGTTCAACAGCCACCCAGACACAAGATTCTTGCGAATCTCTGGAACATACAAGACATTAGTCAACTTGAGCTCTTTCTCGGATGTCATCTTTAGGATTACATCTCCTTCGCCCTGTTGTTGGAACCTACCAGGTTAACTTCAGAGATCATGGCAATGACGTCAGAAACCATAGCAATCATGTCCACATCATTCACCATATTTGCCTCGCGTGGAGTCACCCGCTTCGGCATCTTACAGTTAGCAGCACGGTGACCTGGCTGGTCACAATTGAAACACACCCCTTGGAACTGCTGTTTTACAATTGCAGCTTTAGGAGCAAGGTACTCAGACTTCCCTTTCCCTTTCTTGTCATTCTTTCCTTTGCCCTTGCCTTTTCCCTTGACACGAGACTTTGAAGATGACGAAGCATGCTCAACCAAATTTGCCTTGGCAGAATCAGGCGTATAAGTGTTTTTCTGAGCCAGCTTGTTGTCCTCTTCAATACGAAGACGAACAACCAAGTCTTCAACACTCATCTCCTTTCGCTTATGCTTCAGGTAGTTCTTGAATTCTACCCAGCTTGGAGGTAACTTTTCAATGATAGCAGCAACTTGAAAAGTTTCACTCAAAGTCATTCCTTCAGCATGAATGTCGTGTAGCAAAATCTGCAGATCTTGAACCTGACTCATCACTTTCTTTGAATCATCCATCTTGTAATCCAAAAGCGTGCTACCACGAACTTCTTTGTACCAGCATCCTCAGTTTTGTACTTGTGTTCCAATGACTCCCATAATTCTTTGGCAGTCTTGGTCTTGCAGTACACGTTGTACAAAGAGTCGACCAAACCATTCAAAACATAGTTGTGACACAAAAAGTCTGAATGTTTCCATGCTTCCAAGGCTTGAACAGCCTGTTGATTAGAGGATTGACCTTCAGCAGGAGGTTCCACTTGAGGTGGGTTCTCTTTTAAGAACCGCGCAAGGTTCAAAGTAGTGAGATAAAAGAACATCTTCTGTTGCCACCTCTTAAAATTCTGTCCATTGAATTTTTCTGGTTTCTCAGCATGATTAACAACTGTGTTGGTCACTGGCGCACCAGACACATGCACAGTAGTAGTCCCAGGAGGAGTAGTGTTTGTCATCCTGAAAATCAAGCACAAACAGTTAAACAAACTGTTGCAAATTGGTATCTACTTGTACTAGATCTGACTCAACGAAACTCTATCTTGGTTTCGATAAATCAGTTAATAGAAACACAATCTTGGTTTCAATAAACTGATTAGAACAACTGCTTAAAAAAAACGTTATAGATCGGTACACCAAATCTGTAAATTAAATCTGTTTATATAAAACTGATTTCCAAAGAAACTCAACAAGGTTTCACCAGAAAACAGCTTATAAGATCTGTTAAAAGAATTAATCCGATTTAAACAAAGTGTTTTAATTCGGTTAAACCGAATCTGTTTTAAGACTGTAGGAAACGGTGTACACTTTATATTAAAATCAGATTTCAATAACAATAATAAAATTAACAGAACGTAAATAAATAACAGAAATTAAATACAGACAGAATGGAGTAGAAGCAGAAGACAGACACTATGAACGATAAGTAAACAATAAGCAGTAAAGGACGAGGCTCGTGTTTAACACGATTCTCTTAAAACAGATTCGTCGTCTGTTTCCCAGGGTACAACGTCAAAAGCTGTTGTACAACCGGACTTGACTTACTTGCCTGAAAGATCACGAAATTCTTGTGTGCTTCTGATCGAAGGTCTGCTGGAAATCGGCTGGTAAAAGAGCTACGTTTTTTCTGTGTCAAAAACTGAATGAGAATCGTTTATTATATAGGCTAAACCTATCTTGGTCACCAAGATAAAATATTAGCTCCAAAAATAAACGATTTACAAAATGTTACACTATAATCGGAATCTTCTAATAAAAATCCCACAATCTGCACCCCCCCCCCCCCCCCGCGCGCGCGCGCGCACGTAGGAGTGGGAGCATAGCTCACCTAAAAGAATTTGAAAGCTAATACTAAGATAACCTTATAAACTAGCTTTCACTTCTTGTTTTGGGCGATGTGGGATGCAACACTTTTTCCCTTATACTGTATTTCATGTGCCTCACTTTGAGACATGATATCTCATTCATCTTAGCTCT